>JAWNNR010000082.1:0-142807 GCA_035044725.1 Scaptomyza caliginosa | reverse complement strand
TTGATGGTCTTAAGCATAAGTTACAAGTTGTTTAAGAAAGTTGCCTGCGGATAGTTTACTTAATAAACTCTCAGAAGCTTTTAATGATAACATAACAGTTCATTAAAATCCTTCAAATATTATTTAAAATTATGGAAATTGAAACTTTTTTTCTCTTAAAGTTTGCCACTTAAGGTGCAATTTGTGTGTCGCAAAGCTATTAATGTCATACTAGTCAAACATGGGAGATCCTTGAAATGTGTCCCACAGCGTATTTTGTTTGCCTTTTTCATCTTCTTCTTGCTTGCAGCTGCTGCACTTTGTTGAAAGTTTATACCTTCAAGACAAAGAAATAACAGTAATAGCAGCAAAAATGCAATTCCACTTCAAAAACAGTGGCAACTCTGCCCTAGCACCGGGTAAGCCCATCAAACGCAGCTGCTGCTCAGTTGCCTTCCTTTTTGTTTCCTTCTTAAAATTGTACTTTGCACATAATTTATACACTTGCTGTGGATGTTATGACAGCAGCATGAAGTTTATTCTGGCGTTAAGACGTTAGAGGTTTTTTTTAGTCTTTTAATAATTATTAAGTTTAGTAGACAAGCATTTTTTTGATAGAGTACTTAAAGACACAACTAGATATAGCTTTTTTCTTTGATGTTTTTATTTCTTTTTGCACATGTAAGCCGCATAAGAAATTTGTCAACATGTTGTCTCGGTTTTGCCGGCTTAATTTAAAAAGAAACACTTTTAGCTAACGCCTTAAAGCCTTTTTACAACGACAAGTTTATGATTTCTTTTTTTTTCAGCTTCTTTATTTTATGTCCTGCACACTTATATAGGTTAAATGACTTCCTCGTTTTGGGTAAACAAAAACATTTGAGGGCACTTTAGACACGCCCCCTTGCTAACGCTTGTGTCCAGTTCACTCATTCATGGGACAAGCGAGTGTAGCAGCATGTAAACGGCATAAACTATCTTTATGAGCATTTTTTGTTTTGCGACCCTTTCATAAGCACGTTTTTATCTGCTTTACACATTTCTGCGTTGCGTCTAGCTATAAATACTATCCACGAGGGATGCTTTTTTTTTGTGTCTGTTTTCTTTTCTGGCTAACGCTTTCAAGCTTAACAATTGAGCATAGAAACAATCTCGCAACTGCTGATTTTGTCAGTTTTCTTTGTCATTGATTTTCGATCATAATAATTTGATGTGTGCTTTATGTGCCGGAAACCGGCTAAAAGATATATCAACAACAACAGCAGCAGGAACAATTGTCATTGCGCTGCATTTGATTTGATTTTTATGCCTTGTCGTCCATTTTTATGGCTTTATAATCAGTGTCTTATCTTTGGGTAGCGATTTCAAGCGGAGCAAAGGCCTAAAACTGGCAATCAACTTTAAATGCATTTAGAGTTGTGGAAAGTTTGGGGTGTTGCTGTTGAGTGTTATAATAACTCGGCAAAGCAGATTTTAATTTCCTCTTAACATACATTTGCCAACTGACAGAGATTCATGCAAGGCTTGTCAAATATGAATAAAGTTGTTCGTCCACATGCCTGCAGGAACATGTCAACTGATAGCCAATTCCTACAAACTAATTTGCAGCGACAAACAAACAAACACACAGATCCCACACACACACACAAATAGACAAACAAGGTTGGCAAACGTATATCGTGTAAAATGAAATGCTCCGCAACGAATGCATACACACACATTATGCAAAGCACAGAACAAATCAGTTAACAGCAAAAACAAGAATAACTATAAGATAAACAAAGTTAAAACATCAACAGCTGACAGCTTCAGTAATTCCGCTTGAGTTGTGTCGCCTTTTGGCCGCAGGACATCAGCAACCAGGCAACTAGTCCATGAACAAAAAAAGGCGTTCAAATGATCTCTCTCTCTTTCATTCACTCTCTCCCTTTCTTTTTGCTTTCATTTCCTAACCGTCAATGCCATTTTGGGCCAACACTTAAAGTAAACGAGATGATGACGGCCGAACTGAAGGCAAAAGCAAAAGCAAAGCAAAACCAAAAGTCTAACCGCTGGCTATGACCAGAAATCTCATTAAATTAATGCAAGCCTTAGGAGTTTTTTTTCTTCGTCCCCTTTGTCCGCTGTAACAAAACTAATTCGTGAGAAAAACGTCTTTCGCGAAATTGTCCCAAGATTTGAACAGTTTTGATAGAGCTACCCCCCATTTCCGCCCCGATATGCCAATGCCACTTGGAGGGCCGAAACCAACAACAAGAAATGATGGCCAAGCATCAGCCCGAGGCGTTCAAGCAGCAGCAGCTTAATTTGTATGTTGATAAAGATTAGGCCGTTCTCTATATGTGTGCATGGGATTTAGTTTATGACATGCAAAATAGGCCTATAACAGATCCGGGTATTATAATCGAGGAGTTCGATGGCGTTAAGCTAATCATGAATGGATATTGGCAAACAAGAAAAACATATAATGAAGTGATAGTAGGAAAACTGATTCTTATCTTAGTGTAGTCAATAGCAAAGTCCTAATGATATGATAAGTAGAAGTTGGTTAGTTTAAGGCAAGTTTTAACCTACTCACAGTCAATATCTATTTTATTTATATATAAAAGTTATTGATAGAATTCACGTCAGTGCAACACGTTTGACAGCAACTTTGCAACCTAAATCAATCAAATACCTATATATATATAAATACTCATATACCTTTTATGGCCAACTCACTCTGACTCACTTAACTCGTTCAAGCCCATAAAATTCTTAAACACATGACCTGACTTCTGGCCAGAAGAGTGAGTAGGGTTCACTTCTTTCTCTTTTTTGCATAACTAAGCACACATAAATGTTTTTAAGACCACAAGCAAAAACCGAATCATTACAGCTGCTAGCAACAAATTTGCCGCAATCCACAAAATGTGGCCAGTGTCCGGCAGAGATTTGCCAGGACTTGCGTTCTACCAGTTCATTCGTGCTTAGTGCAAACAAACAAAACAACAAAAAACAAAAAAAGAAAGGATAAACATTGACAGCAAGAACAACAAATCGATAGTCCTTTCAGATAGCTGTATATTTATTTTTATCTTTAGTTGGCTTACGTTTCTTTCTTTTTTCTTTTTAATAAACACGATTGCTGCATATTGTTCATTTTATTTCAGCATCGTTGCGTTTTTTGTTTTTTTTTTAGTGTCTGCTTTTCGCGGCACGCTGCTTATTCATGCCCGCGGAATCGGGCAACGTGTTGTGAAATTTTCTAACGGTTAACAATAAATATACGGGCATACAGAAAAGAAAAGCATTGTCGTCACTGCCAAACGCCATGATCATTATTATCGTTATTATAATCATACACATGATGTGCGCAACCATTTTGCCAACCAGCCAGCCAGACAAGTTCAAAAAGCTTGCAAATTTGCTGTTTATATTATCTATATATATATATATATATATGCATATATAAATACCAAAATTGCCTAATATTTGTATTTGGCTGCGGGTGGAGATTAAGTATACGCAACGTATGCGGTCTTTTGAGTAATTAAAAGCATTTCAAAGCAATAAAATGATTCAAGTGTATGCAAATAACATTAATTTAGATATTTTGTGCCAAAGCTCATAAGTTTTTGGGTACTTTAAATCAATCTAATTGACAAATTATGATCAAAAATAGATGAGCATGGCAAATTAATCAAATTAATCTGTACATAAAATCTTATTGCTGTCTTGGCTTAGCAGTTTTTGTTTTTTTTATGATTAGTGGCCAATATAATTAGCATTAATTTTATTAATTTGCCTTGAGTCTGCCCTATACATAGTGCCGATATGTGCATAGTAAATGTGTACATCAATACACAAAATAATTGAGCGACATGACAAATAATCTAACGCCGCCTTCAAATTGGTCATTAAGTCAAATTCAATGCGTGGCCACATAACAAAATAAAAATAATAATAATAAAAACGAGGGGGAAAAAGAAAGAGAGAGAGACCTATAAAGAGTTTATTGATTTGACAGCAGGCATGGTCTACACACAATTTGATGGCTCTTCATGTTCGCGTCATGGGAATTTAATATCAATTTGATGCCACTTAAGATTGAAATATTGTAACCAGAAACCACAAAACGCGCAGTTGAGCTGACCTACTTAAAATGCAAATAATATCACTTATGCAACTAATGCGCAATAGAAAAGATAATTGAAAAATGCTGTAACTCGTATATCACAGGGTATTTAATATGAGAGTAACCTTCTTAAAAGCATTTAGTTTCTATTGTACGTTCGAGTACAATGTCAACATAGTGAGTAGGGCCCAAAACACACCAACGGTTCACAACGTTGTCATTAATATTTATCGCCCAAGCCATCATTGTCAGAGAGCCAGCCACATGGCATTTACACTTCTGCCATTTACACGTATGTTGTAGTATATAGTAACTATGTACAGCTGTTGAAAAGTGCGACAATAGTGTATGCTTTATGACCTAAACAAGCAAATGTCGCACACAGAACAAGCTAAACTGCAGTCAAGATAAATGTGCAAAAGCCAACTTCTGAACACTAAGAACTTAAGCAGACACTCACGAGAGGTATGGAGAGGGCGAAAGCGTACTCTTTACAATGCCTATATAGACATTAAATCAACTTCTATGTTGTTTTGTGTACAATTCACTCATTTGCAAACATTATTATTATCAATTAGTGTCAGCCATTGAGTGCTATGATTGGTTGTGTTCTACTCTACAACAGCTTTTGTTTAAACTTGGCAATAGAATGTGAGCTGTGTTAAGTAAAACTTAGACATATATGTTGTAATGAGTAATTTATTTATTTTGCTTGCGTCTCTTTTAGCCAGCAGCTTTATTTTATTTTGCCGTCACGCTGTATATAATTAAGCTTAATTAAAAGTACGTTATATAAACGCTGCAAATAATCATGTGTAATATTGTTAATTGGATGCTTTAATTAAAATTGCAAATGATTTAAATGTACAAAAAATTCTTTACAATCACAACTGCATAATTCTAAATGGCTCTTATCGCATTAGTTGAATATACTAAACGAATTTGTTTGCCTTTTGCACGTGTCTATTCAATTGTAATCCAACTAGCGCCAGCAACAATACATCAATATTTAATGCGGCTTTGCCACATTTGCATAAATGTGCATACCTTTCAACAGCCTGGGTTGATTTCTTCAAAACCCAAGGGTCGCCAAACTCTGCATGCCGACAAAAAAAAAACAGCATTGCTTTTAGTGTTGCTGCTGCCGCTTGGTCTCAAGTGTAAAATGTTTGCGTCTGTAAAGGTGAATGAACACAGTGTGGCAGTCGACAGTCTAGCAGCCGGCAGCACATCGATATTTATGTAAATATGCATTAATAAAATGGCCAAAGACCATAAAGTACGGGCTACGTGACCGTATACACAGGCATAAAAACAGAAAAACACAAAACATAGCATACTTTTTTGCGCATCGGTTTGAAAAGAACTACAACACATTGGATATTGGCTACGTTCTTTAAGCCATTTGATTTTATGAAGCAAATCGAAAGCTTTAAATGTTCCGCTTTCGCCCGTTTTCAACCTCCCCTTGAAAAGTGAAAGGGCCAAAGCGTGGAACTCGGGCAAAAATCCATCGAGTACTTTACAAGTCACTGAGTAAATAATTTAGCGCATTCAATTATGTATAATAATGTGTATTTATATATACATCCTGTGAACGCCCTTTGATAAAGATAATACGTACGTATCAGCTTAAAAGGGACTTAAAGAGCAGGCTAATAGACTCGCGATTAATGCTTAAAATGGTATTTCTGTATTTATTAAAAACTGTCACTTTGTCAATTATTTTAATGACACACACACATATATCTTATATCTTACCTCACTTTCCAAAAAAATATTGATAAATCAAATCATATTAACGCTTTGTCGTCCGCAGAAACCACTTGAAGTTGTTGTTGTTGCTTTTCCCTTTGTTGGTGTATTTTTTATTTTTTCTGCCTCTTCTACCTTTTGTTTTACTGTTTGTGTGCACTGTCTATGGCGAGCTTTTATGTACTTATATAAGTATTTTATGTATTGTATTTCCACAACGTTCTCTTGTTTTCTTGATATTCACTTAAAAGGCCCACGCATTTTTATCGCTTTTGGCTTTCACTTCTTTATATTGTATTGTTATTATTGTCTGTTAGAATTCAATTTGTTGGCGCTATTGAGCAAAATATGTATATGTAAAACAAATATTTAAATTTTTTGCAAGACATGTGAGCAGAATTGGTTGTTGCTGTTGTCGTTGTTGCTGTCTTGTGTAATGTTAATTTGTTCATAGAATTTGTAGCATTTTTGTAGTTTGTTATTGGCATTTGAATTGCATAACTTTTTCTTTGCCATGTTTGGGAGTCTCCTATTAATATTAATAGCTTAATAAATGGACCTTGAAAAGTGACTTAAAAGAAGACCCATTTTGTTATTTAAGATTGCACTTAATCTGCGATTTGTTTTAGCCTAAGCTGATTAACTTCATTGTGGTTTGAGTTTTGAGTAACTAAAACATGAGAATGCTTAAATATTTATAAAGTTCTGACACATTGGATTGTTTTTTCGAATACTTATATTTCTTGTTTCGAGTTTGTTTTGGTCTGTGCCACATTCACAGCTGCAGAAACTTGCAATTAATGGTCAAGTTGTCAACTAAGTATTATCTAGGACACAGTTACGGCCAAAAGTAAACTATCTACCCACCCAAAAGACTGTTAATAATAAATGAAATAGAAACTTTGCTGCCCAAAACCAAACTTGCCACTGCCCCATACCCTACTAAGAAAAAGCTACCAAAGAAAAAGTTGTCAGTGGGTTACTTTTGAATGGCAAACACTTTGCCAGCGCCACATTTGTATGCTTAAAGTTGTTAATTTATGAATATTTATTAACTGTGAACTTCGTGTGTAGCTAATTGATGCGGTTCATAAAACCCTGTAAACCTGTTGCCTCATTAACGCTAGAGCCACAGCCAACAAATAAACGCATTTTGGCCAGCGGGCCAAAGTTAATTACAATATTTTATGAGCCTTGGCCCATACGAAAGAAATTTAATTCGCTAACAAATTGCCGACGGTGTACCGAATGTAACAGGGGAAAATACATTAAATAAATTAAATAATGCGCTGCATTAAAAGTACTTTTGTATACAATACAGATACTTTTAGCAGGTTGCAATAAACTATGCTATGAATAGCTAAAATTGGCTATTTTTTCAAATCGAACATCTGGAAATGTTGCTGCATGAGGTGAAGTGAGGCAGGCAACGTTTATTGTATTTTGTGATACCACAAATCGAAATGCTTTTGTAGCTTCTTTAGCATGCTTCTCACTTCGACGGTGCTCGAAGAGCTGCTCAGTGAAGTGAAAAGCTAGACAAAGCATTTTGTTGATGTTGCGATGGAAAAGCGAAGCTTAAAGTGAAGCTTAGTGAAAACAAAGAGATAAGTTTCCTCAACGCATGCAACGCAATTTGAATCTTTTGTTGTTGTTGCTTGTGCAAGAAAAATTAACGAAAATTTTGCTAAAGTTATGCGTTTTAATTTTTTCGCTATCATTGACGAAGGTAGAAGAGAAAGAAACGAAAACGTTCTAAAACTTCTTTGTAGTAACACAAAATGTTTATAATAGGTATAAACTTTACATTGTTGAATTTAACAACTTGAGCTAACGGCATAACTTATCTTTTATAGGAACAGTGTGGTATGCCTTGTACTTCCGAATATATATATTTGTATTGACGTGTTATAGCTTTAGTTAACGTTAACATGATGGGCTACTTTCTATGCAAAACACTTTGCCAAAGTCAAACTTTTATTACATCTCTGCAAGGTCTCAGCAGCAAGAACAACCTGTAAGTAAAAATCTCGGCTATATTTGGTTGTGTGTGTATATGTGTGTGTGTGAATGAGAAGCCAGCCACGGCGGGTTAAGGTAAAAAGGGAGTCTGGCGCGTGTTGGGGCAAATTTTGCCACATACGTTTTTATATATATGTATTTTTTTTGGAGGCAGACGCCCACGAGGCGCCATTTGCGCATCTTTTTGCTTGTTATTCAACAGCGCGCACACACACACTAACACACACACGCACACACCAAATAAAGGCTACCCATTAAACGCAAAAACGCACTTCAAATTATCAAGAGGTATCATTTTGTTTGTACTATTTGTTTTTCTTAAAATAGGCTACATTAATGCTCTAAGCTTCTAAAATGTTTTTTAAATGTTCCTTAAGAGTAACTGTTAATTAAATTTCTATGATATTGACGGCGCCCGCAAAACTTTTGCTTTCCATTACAACAAATTGACAGCAACAGTAATAACTACAACCAATACACACACACGCACACTCCCACTGTTACACACACGTGTGTGTTGTTCCACCCACACTGTGTGCTGTAATTGTTCACACGGTTCAGGTTTGGTTTTCTGCTCCGCCAGGACAACCAACGCACTCGCAACTCCGCCACGAACTGTTTCGCTATCCCCAACAGAGTCTTTTAAAGTTCAAACATGGGTATTTCGTCTGCAAAACTGTGCTTCGTGTTTCTGCGCTTCGTGCGTTTTAAGCTTCGGCTTTTGCTTACTCTCGTTCAGTCTCTCTCTCGCTCACGCATCCTGTCCCCATCAGTATTTGTTATCAGTTTGATTTGATTTGGTGGCAAGCAGCAGCAAGCAGCTGCAGCCTCGCACATTTTGCCTTGACTTGTGTGAGGGTGTTGTGTGCTTCTATTCTCAAGGATATTCAATTTCCGTATGTGCACGCTTTCGCTCTCTCTCTCGCTCTCCGTAAAACTCACCACACATGTGTTCCTGTTGCTGCTTGTTTGTTTGCTCTCTGTTATTTGTTTGCTATACCAAGCATTGGAAAAGACACCTGTAGTGTCTACTAGCCAAAGTTTTGTTTTTGGTTTGTAGGCACGAACAGTGTTGCCACACTGTCTCAGATTATACGAGCGTTAAAAGGTAAAGTCTTTAAAGAAGAATTCTTAACTTAAACATTACATGTAAGATTTTTCTTTTGTTCTGCCTTTCGCCAACATAAAGTTCTGTAAAAAGCTTTTAAGTAAGACAAACAGCAATTCATTCCTTGTTTATTGTCCTAATGACAGATTTCAATTTTGTTATAACAAATTGAATTTGATTTGAATGTCAATTTGAGAATATTCAAATCTATTGTCTTTAGCTAACTAAAAGCTGTCAAAGCCAATGAAATTAGTATAATATGTATTCAGTGTTTGTATAATCGAAATAGAAAAGCAATATCGACACTGACAATGCCAGCTATTTGAATTGAAGGCCAACGTTATGCTCTGTTGGCCATTGCATTTTAGCCTCAATTACTCAAACAAACGACAACCTGTTGACATTTTGTGCGTTATATCCCACCGCTACAGCCCCTGCCCCCGAAATAAGTGTTCGCTTCAATGATTGCTGACTATTTTTATGTCTGTCTCTCTGTCTGTGTGAATACTTGTCTATTTATTTGGCATGCTTGTTTGGTAGTTTATAGAATTTGCTACATTCGAAATGAACTCTTAAAAGTGCCCTGACATTTCGCTTGGTCACGTTGAACATTGCCAAAGGACATTCAGGATAACAGCTAAAGGGGAGAGAGAGAGAAAGAGAGAAAGCGTGAGAGTAAAGTGGATGGGGAAGTGACTAAAAGTTGACGTAATTTTCAGGTAATGTGTAGCCTGTTGCTGCCACTGACACTGTTTGTGTTGTTGCCCCTTAGGCCCCAAAGCAGCGGATGTGTGGAGCAACAATGTGTATACAAGAATACTGTAAGACATTTCTAGTAAACTGGATTGCCTTCTCTCTCCCTATAAAAGTACAACCAAGCACATAGAAAACAATAAACGCTATTTATTTTCTTGCTGTGTATCGTCCCACTCTGCCAGCATTGCGTGGCTGCAACGACCATGTAGTGCCCTTTTCCTAACTATACCTATATTGATTTATGGCATTGATGGCGTTTGAAGGTGGAGTTGACACATCCCAAATGGTTCTCTATCGTCTCAATTGCTGGACTTGTAACCTTAACCCCACTTTGTACCGCTCGCAAAATAACCCAATGCCAACACACAGACATGCTAGTAACCAGTAAAAATCAATTTTATTTGACACGCTTTCGTTATAATGAAAAAATAATTGAGTGCCAGTACCCGCTCACCTATAGCTCTGCTCGCCACATCTATGTAAATTGAGTGAGCAACTAAAATGCAATATTCAAACACACACTTCGCACTATACTAGTGCCAAAGTGGTGACATTTTGTAAGTGCAAGTGAATTTCGCAACCACATTTCCGTTCTGCTAAACGTGATTGAAAGCGGAAATTGCGGCATGTTTTTTCTTTTGCTTCACGTTTTGTCGCTTCCGTTTGACAGCCACAAAATGGTGGCTCATCACATCCTTCACCAGGCTTTTGCCTCCTCTTTCTCTTTTTGCCACTCCGTGTTCCTGTGCATGTTTAAGCCTGAGTGACTGGCAAATCGTGTTTTTCAATTGACATTTGATAAAATTGTGTTAGATACACCTCAACCACCACCACCCGTTTTAAGCTACCCAACCGAAACCGCTGAAGTGTTGGACAACGCGCGTTGATGCGATTAACGGCAACGAGCAACAGCGGCTGTCTTGTAGCATCCGGATTTGTTATACACTAACCAAACTGGAAATTTTTTCAGCTTTCGTTTGTGGTAGTTAAGAATAAACTAAAAGATATTAAAGAGCATTTCGCATTCTATTTAAGAGAAGCTAACATTTCTGTAGTGCCATTAAAAATGTTGCAAAACAACTAACAAGTTGTGTTTAATGCGAAAAATATAAGAGGAAAGCATGTTACATATATATAATACAATTTGAGTAACGTTTTCGTTTAGGTCATCAAGCCCTCGCTGCGCAAAATGGAGGTCATGTCAAACTGCAGCAGGACAATCAAGTACGATGTAGCTGCACTCACAGTCTAAAACAGAGAGAGAGAGAAAGAGTAAAAAAGATAAACAAACAAAATGAAAATGAAAAACGATATAAAAATGAAAAGTTAGCTGTCAACGCCAGAACTTACAGAGAATATAAAAGTGTAGTCAAGAGCAAAGAGTCCAATGCCATTGAATTGAAAATAGCCCTCCCAGTGCAAAAATTGCAATGTAAACGATTTCATTTTGTTGTAAAACAAATCGTTGCTTAGCATAAATGCGGGTTTCTTTTGCATTATCTCGTGTACGATCATGGCCGATTGCTTTGAATGATTGTTGGCATTGCAGCAGAGGCGTAGCACAATATAGGCCACAACCATTGTGGTGAAACTCCAGATCACATACAAATAGGTGACATAATCCAGCAAAGGACTCTTGCCGCTCACAATGAAATTGACCTTTGTCTCGAGGAATATGCCAAAAATGCTGATTACAAAACAGGCTGCCATATAGGGTACACACTGTGGTCCAAATTCACCATTGGTTATCACGCTCAAGGCCAGTATTTTATCATGCAGCTTAAACAGATCCGGCAAATTGGCCTCCGAGGTGCTGCTACAGTTTGGCAAAACGAAATAAATAGTTAAAGTTAGGGTATTTCGTATTCGATAAGTGCTACTTACTCGGTGTTCTCGCCGACTATGGCATCGTTGTAATCAAAAATATCATCATCCTCCTCATCGCTGGTGTTTAGTTCGTCCTCATCGTCATGTTTTGGCAATTGGCCTTTCTGTCTCTTCATTTCATCCGTTAGTTTTGGGTCATTGCTAAAAATGGCTTTGGTTGCAGCTGCCTTTTCCGCTGGCGTCGCCTTCCGCTCCTGTTTCTTGCCATCGCTCTCAATGTCAAAGACGGTGAGTGGGGCATGACGATGACGTGCCTCCTGGTTAATTTTCTCGAACAGCGTATTTATTTGCTCAAACCGATTCGAAATGACAGACACATGATAGATGAATTCTCCCTGTATAATGCTGCCAGCCAAATATGGAAAGCTCGATACCATAAATGGTATTATTGCATATTCACCAAAGGTACTATGACATTGTACAGATTTAGTAGTTGTACGTATTTGGAGTATGATTTATGGATTGACTTGTTAAGCTTACAGAACTAGTGACAATAGCATATCATACTCACACATACAATCCCCTTGAATCGTAGTACAAGGCGCCAATAAAAATGCTTAATACGAATAACCAAGTGAAATGATAGGCAACACTATGCTTGCCAGCCTGGGCTCTTAACTTATCGATTTCAGCAACGCGACGACACTTTTGAATGACAACATCGATCTCGGCAAGTCGTGTCTCAAAGTCTATGAAGAACTGTTTGCGACGATATAAGCTAAGCAATGTAATGCTCACATAGAGAAAAGCACCCAGATGCATGAAGAGATTGTTGCTCAGGCGACAGACACTGTTGCAGGTAATCAGATATGACAGACCAAAGGTCTGAAACAGATTGATGCCAAGGTAAGCAGCCAAATACAAACAGGGCATAATCAACATCATTGAATAGTCCAGCACAAAGTTTGAAGTTGCCTGCTGACGATTCAGGGGTATAAGACCAAAGGCCTGAGGAAATGCAAGCAAATATATATATGAGAAAAAGAAAATTTAAGCTTACATTTTAGTTAGAACTTACCATGGAAAGCCAGTTCATTACTTGTATCATATTTTTGTTGGAATATATTCTCACTCTAAGCTTACTGCCTCGTTTTGTTGCACGCTTCAAACTAAATGGTCACAACGGGTGGTGCTTCAAATTGAACTGTTATTTGTTCGGTTGTTTTTGTTGTTTTTTTTTGTCATAATAAAAACGGTTTCATTGAGTGGCTAATGCGCATATGTTTAAGATATATATCTTTTCGGAGTTGTACAAAGCTTTTAGCTTATTAAATGTAAGCCAAAAGTACACTTAACAAAATTTTATATGCATTTAGAAATAAATATTCAACAACGTTCCTGTTACTGTTCTTCACTTTCTACCCTTAAAACTATTCACATTGTTTATTTAACAACCATTATAAGGAACTCAAACTATTTAGCTGCAGTTGGCGGCATGCCGTAAGACTTAATCTAATATTTTCCGCATATTTTCATCGTATTTTACTTGCTAATTAAACAATTATAAGTTAGAGCCACATTAAGACGGTGTTCAGGCAAATTAACAACTACAGCAGCAACTACAAAAACGGGAAGAGAAAAGAAATGTTAACTGCCAAGAAAACCAATTAAAAGCTAAGCCCTTTGCAGCATTAGCAGCCGACACATAGATGATAAAATGCAAATTTCCCTTGAGTTGACGGAGCTAAGACCTGATGGCTGGCTAAAAATATTGTTAGAGTTACTTATGAGTCAAAGATGAAGGCTATGTTAAAGGTGTTGCTGCCTTTTGCTTTCGTCTAGTTAATAATTGAGTTTGCAACTGAGGCACGCACACACACACACACACACAGAGCACACACATGTTGTCCAAAGCTGCTCTAAGGCTTATGCCTCTGCACGCGCTAACACCGCACAAATATAAACAAGTGTTCTCCATTCGAGAGTGCAGCATTTGCTACATATCCTATTATCCAACACTTAAACAACAATAAACAGAGACTTGCTGCAAGTAGCGCACTCAATGTATCCCATTTTCTGAGTAGTGCAATGCGAGAAATTGATTCGTAGATAGTTAATTGTCGGATTCCCATAAAATTTTTTAGGAAATCAATTGAAACTGGCATTTAAATGTGTTTATATTTAGTATGTCATAGAAATGAATACAACTTAGGGTACTTGAAATATTTATGGAGCAATGTAATGTTTATCAATATGCCCATCATACTTTCTTACTTAATGGGTATAACAAACTTACACGCACACAATCATACAAACCTAGCTATAATGGCTCTTGGCTAACACACACACACACACGCGCACACTCCAGTTTACCCCACTAACACAATCACATATTAAAATGGGCAGCTTTGTCTGCCTTGCGAAAATTTGTGAATAGATTTAACTGCGCACTCTCTCTTTTGCCGTTTGCTCCTTGCTCTGCTGTGGCTTAATCATTTGCGTCTTTAAATTTTGATAAGCTTACCCCAGTTACCCCCTTGGCACTGTTGGTAATTTGACAAGAGCATTAGTTTACTTGCTGCCTGTAGTTATTGTTATTGCAGTGCGTTTGGCTTGTAATAAACACGCCTCAATCTTGAACTAGAAGCCGCGCTTTATAGCTCTCCATTTCTAGTTTGGTTTGTGGGTTTCCCTTTTTTATTTGCTCCCACTGGCGGTATCAATAAAATTGCGGTCATAAACTGAAACCGCAATAGGCCGCTACCCAAAAGCATGCCCTTAACCCACATTCACATTCGTTTTCGTTTTCGTTTTGCTATCCCAAGTGGCAGCGTTTTAGTCACTCAATCAAGCGGCATACATTTAGTGTTTCGCCTCCTGTTTTCTTTTGCGTACTCATCTCGGGGCTGGTCGTAATAAGTTTGTTTGCCTTAGATTTTGCGTAAAGATTTGCCTAAACGTTAGCTCCGTTTGCCTGCGAGAATAATGCAGCTGTGTCGGCCAAATTTGGGTCGATGGAGTTCCAGTAATCGCAGCATGTTGACTTTTCCCCATTTTGTCATGGATTTTTTCCGTTAAATCCTTGCCTTAAAGTGTTTATTAATCTAATTAAGTTCTACAAATATTTTAAATGGTAAATATCAGAGTGGAAGCCTAAAGTTTTGCCCCGAATCTTTTTAGTTTTAATAAAGAAGAGAAACTCTGTTATCTGCAGATTCGTCCCATTAAATAAACAACGCATTTCACACCGACAGCATCATTCGAGCTAAGAGTTGTCTTTAATCACGTTTTTGTGCCACTTTGTTGTAGTTACTGTGCGTGGCATGGACCTTAAGGAGTTGCTAGGGCACGTAGCCTTGAGTTGGGATACCTCTAATGACCCTGTGCGTGTCTGAGTGAAAGTCAACGCAAATCTAAAGTGTGTTACAGATACATATAGGACTTTTTTCTAATGCTCTGCTGCTAAAGTTGACTCGGTCAAAATAATTATTCGTGCCGTTTGTTTTGCTCTTTCTCTGTGGCGGTTTCAAATGGCTTCGCTTATATAAATATTTCATTGAAAGCCATTCATAAAGGACACTCGGCTCTTTCGCAGACAGACGCTGGCCACGCGCTTGTGCCAGCCACGTGTCCTGCCCGAGAGAGAGAGCCAAGCAAACTGTGCAATTGAGCGCAAGCGGGTCGTAACCGCTTCTGCGAGAGCTTTTCACCACACCACATGAGGGGATGGCTGGACAACAACGTCATTTCGTGTTAACATTTCGAGTTTGTTGTGTTGTTGCTGTCAATTTGGAATGCAATTCGCAACTTGCAATGTGTTGATTTTACTAAATGTCAAATGCGAAGGATAACTCGCTTTGTTGTTGTTCTTTCTGTTATTAGCTCTGCTGCAGCTTTAAATAAAAATTCTGTATTCATATCTTAAGTAATCGGGATATAATATTCAAACCATTATTTTTGTAAAAATTGCATGTTCAACTATTGATGCAGTATCAATCTACAGCTTAAGCCTGAACTAAAACTTCTTTCCTTTTTAAAATCGGTGAACTTTTGAGGGAGTTAGCACTATGTTAAGTTAGTGAGGCATACCTTTAGCCAAGACACGAACCATTCAGAGCCGCTACAAACTAATTTTGAGTTGCCGCTCAAAAGTATGCAACAGTAGTAGATTGTTGCTCAAGCGCTGGATCGATCGATGGATTTTGATTGGATGCGTGTGCGATTTAAACATAGCAAATAAAGAAAAAGAAGAAGAAGAACAATAACAACAACAAAGGCGCTGTTTTGCACGATAGGTGTGCAGTGTTTTGGGTGTGTGTTTTGTGTAGTCGTGGGTTAAGCGCACAACGCAGCACACGTCGCTGCCGGGCTGCTCTGTTGAATTTGCAAAGAATTAATAGTGTTTCGGTGTGTGAGACCGTGTGTGTGTGTGTGTACTTGTATTATGTCAATGCAGCAGACAGATGGCAAACAGGACACAAAGGATGCTCGGCTGTTGCTGCCGGCATTTGTGTCACGTGCACCATTGCAAAAAATATTCATTGATGATTTGACGATGGAGCGACGACGTCAATGGCGTGTGCCCTGGTTCCTATTGTTAATGTGTTTTGTACAGGTACTTAACCATGATGATGATGCCTGGCAATTGCTGCAATTGCTCCACATAACGCCTGACACACACATTTCGAGCCTGTGCAATGTGCCGTATACGTAATGTGTGCCAAATGTTCTATCTATTCCAGTTGTTTGTGTCGGTGTCTGTGTGTGTGTTTGTGATTGTGTTTGTGCCTATTTCAGTGGAATTGAAATTAATTTAGAAATTTGTGTATACATTTTTGTTTCAACATTATTCTAGCGCCACTTGCGGTTAATAATTACTCTTACTTTTTTTGTTTATGTTTCATACTTTTAGGTATTTATTTTTAGCAAAACGAATATTCCCAAGAATATCTTTGTTAATAATAAATTATGTGTCGACAGCTTATCAGTGAGTGCATGATTTCATTTGTTTATCCGCTCGAATCAATTGATAATTATATACACATATTTTTGTTCAATGAGTTATGAATGCGGTTTTTGAGGTCACTGGACTTTTAATCAGCTATTGCGGGTGTAACAAACTCATTTCCCATGTCATTTACGTATTGAGTTTTATTGTTATTCAATTTTCTAAGAACTCAATATCGCGTATAACTAACGAAAGTGATTGTTAACAATAAATAAGGTTGATAGGGATTTACTGTGTGTCAACATGCCTAATTGCTATACTCTAAAGCTATTTTTGAATGTCAAATGCTCTAGCTTTAAAAATTCATGTTCATTTGAATAATTTGTTGCCTTTCCAATCTGCATGATGACTGCCAAGTGTTGGATTGTCAACAAGTGTTGCGGCTTTCTGCACAAGTTGTTGCAGCTGTTGCAGCATTCGCCATTCAACACCCACTCTTAACAGTCGAAGAGGGAAGTCGTAAAAGTGTTTTCCCTGCGGTTCCCATCGTCAACATCATCATAATTTGACCCGATTTCGAATCTATGCTTTAAATATTTCAACTATTTGCTAACTACGCACAATAATGTCGAGATCGTTGTTAATTGTTTAAGCCGAGCCTCAACAAAAACAACAAACGATATTCATTCCATATTACACAATCAATCAAACACACAACGGATTCCAATCACAATCGCTTTGGCTCGAGTTTTATGGCCATTTTAGTCAGCGTTGTTGTTTAATGTTGCAACTGGCATTTGTCATATTTGGTGTGATGCATGCTGCACCGATTTGGTGTGGTTGTGCTTGTTGCTGTTGTCATGTCAAGCGGCGCAGCGCGTTGAAGCATCTTGGCACTCACACTTGGATATCTAACACTTGGCTGCTGAGCGAAAGTGACAGATGGCTTGACATAATTTTTTTTTTGTATATAACTCTCTGGCTTCTGATCAATAACACTGTGCAACAAAATGCACATAGAATAGAGAGCATTGTAATATTATGAGTCCAAGAGCTTGTAATGTTTAACAGATGATGCAGCGCTGTGTAATGATCCATATAGTTTGTTGTGTATTATTGTCGGTCTCTTTTTACAGATTTCGCTACATTTCATTGTCAATGCCTGCATGCATCGTCGTCTCATCTACAAGCCAGAGATGTGGCATGAATATTGGCGTTTCTTTACGTACATGCTGCTCCATGCCGACCACTGGCACCTGTGGATCAACATATGTCTGCAGGCAAGTTTTATAATAATAACCCACTGAGCCAATTGGATTCGTGCGCTTAATGCTATTTTGTTTGTATCGCATTTGTTAGTGCTTCATTGGGGTCTGGCTGGAACTGGAGCAGGGTCATTGGCGTGTGGGCATGGTCTATATTGCGGGCGGCATTTGTGGTGCATTGGCGAATGCTTGGCTACAGCCGGAACTGTCATTATTGGGCGCATCGGCAGGCGTCTATGCCTTGCTGTGCAGTCATGTGCCGCACCTGGTTTTGGTCAGTCAACTGTGGCTAAATCGTATGAAAAAGCAATTTAATTTTTATAATCGGTTTTGTTCTGTTTTGTTCTGTAGAACTTTTCACAATTGTCGCATCGCTTTTTGCGCATTGCCATCTTGTTAATATTGCTGCTGAGCAATGTGGCATTTACCACATTTCACTTTTACATCAATCACAATCGGGATCCCCGCATCAGCTTGGAGGCACATCTGGGCGGTGGTGTGGCGGGCTTGGTATGTGGATTTCTCATTTATCGTCGATTGCAGCATTGCGGTCTGCGTTATTTCTAATTAAATTCCCTAGTCTCTCTATATATAGATGTTTTCTGTAATTTAGCTTTAAATTAGTCTTAAGATTTGCAATTCCACTCAAGTCGACCGGAAAGAGCAAAACAAACCAAACCACTTTTGTTTCTAATTTAAATTTCATTATTGTTAGTTTTTGGTAGCTCTTGTATTTAATTTATGGTCAAGCAATTGATTTCGACGTGTACTTTTAGGGTATGTATAATTTTTTGTATGTCTGGAATAAATGTTATTTTTTACACCCAGCAATTGTTTTTATTGGCCATATGCTTTTTAAGGCTAAGTCGCAAACACAGTCAATTAGCCGTGACAAATACAGCAGTATGTAATTGGTTTCTTGCCTATTGATAAGTTCATTAATTATTTTTATCTTTACTGAATCATAGAGATATGTCAGATATGTAATTGGTTTAAGTAATTTTAAGAAGTAAAACACTTTAAGCTCTTGCCGATTATTTTCTGTATATATATAACCTTTATTAGTTTACTTGCGCTTTTCAGTTTAATTTTAATAAAGAACGTATGTTTTGACTTAATATTTATTGTTTTAAATGCATGAAAGTAAGTTTAAGTTTGATTACATTTAGTTGCAGCATAGCTACATATTTCTATAATACAACTTAGGGTTAGGAGCAACTAAAAACTAAACTTGAAACTAAATTACGACTATTTTAAAGACCAATTATACTTATATTACTAAATGTTAAACGTATAAATAGATTGAGCTGGCTTAAATGTTAAGCACACATACACACACACAAGAGTTAAAGGCAAAGGGGGGCATTTATGGAAAGACGGGGGCTAGTTGCTTAAATTAACAGTCTAATGGGCCACATTTGACGCCCACCTCAGTGCATTTGCATTCCAGGCATTGATTGGATAGCTCAATGATAATGCGGCCAACACGATACATGCGACCGTATATATTGCAGCCAGCTAATTTTAGCATGCCTGTGGGATCCATGAGGCCGTCACCAATGCTGCCGCCACCCCCGGTGACAACATTTGCATCTGCAGACGCTGCTGCTGTGCTTGGTGTTGCTGCTAGGGAGGATGTTGTTGCTGCTGTTGTGCTGCTGGTGCTGCTACTTGGCGCGTGCTGATAATGATGAAATTGCTGCGGTGCAAGCTGTTGCAGCTGTTGTTGCTGCTGTTGCTGCTGTTGCTGCTGTTGCTGCTGCTGTTGCTGTGTTCTCACCTCATAGCTGGTGTCCATGAAAGGCAATTTGTCGAATGGCGACATTAAAAATGGATGCACTGTGCTGGTGGCAAGTGTTGCAGTGGTTGTTGCTGCTGTTGCAACTGTGCTTGGTGCTACTGTTGTGGGTGTGGCAGCTGTTGTTGTAGTTGTTGCTGTTGTTGGTGGCGCATTTTTGGTTTTAGCACTTGTCTGCACTGCGGTGGCCATTGAATTGTTTCTGTTATTGTTGTTGTGGCTGCTGTTGTTGTTGCCATTGCTGGCGGGAGTCCGACGCGTGGCTATTTGACCTTTGTTTCTGGCTGGTTTCGTTGTCATTGTTGTGGGCTGATTGCGTCGATTGCCCGATGGCTTCTGCTTCGTTTTGTTGCCCTTCTTGTATGCGCGTGTAGCAGTGGGCGTGGCAATTGTTCGCATTGTGGTTGTTGTGACTGTTGGTGTGGCTCTTGTGGTCGCTGCTGTTGGTAATGTTTTAAAGGGCGGCACTGTGATGCTGTTGTTGCCGACTGTTGCTGCTCCTGATAGACTGGGCAGATTCATGCCCAACAGTTCATTCAGCAGCTCATCTAGTTTGTTTATTTCACCTTTATCTACAAGTGGTGTTTGTTTGGTTGTCGCTGTTGTTGTCGATGCAGCTGCTGTTGTTGTTGTGGTTGTTGCTGCTGTTGCTTTGGAGCCGGATGTATGGCTAACGCTGTAGGTGACACTCTCAATGTGTTGTTGCAGCTGCTGCTGTTGTTCTGTTGGCTTTTTCTGCTGTTTATCTTCGATGAGTGTGTCAAGATTTGGTGGACTTTCTGTGTGTATGACATCCTTAAATGGATCGGGTGTTGTGATTTCTGTCGGTACATAAAAACAAAAGAGCAAAGAGAGTTAGTATTTGAAGTTAAGTTAAAAAGGTTATACTCTAAGTGAAAAATCTATAAGCTTACCTATAGATGCCGTATCGTTACCCTCCTGGGCCGTTGTTATATCAATTATGTGCTGTGTTACGTGATAGTTATCGCCAAGAAGAACATTTGATGTCACATGATCCTGGAGAACTTCGCCATCTATGACCAGAGGATCCTTGGGCATGAAGCCACCCTCCGTTTCAGTGGGTGGTGAAAAACCACTGTTTACAGGCGGCTGCACTACTTGATCCTTAAAATCGTATTTTACATAACCAGCACTGCCTTCGAATTTCCCGCTCACTTGCACTACCGGCTCGGGTGGTACTTCAGGTGCTGGAACTTCCACATTAAATTTATATTTATAGGCTGCCTGATCTTCCTGCTCGGCATACGGAGAATCATAAACATCAATGTCCATTTTATCGGAAGCCACTTGCGAAGGATGCAGGCCATGCGATTGTGGATAGTAAGTATGATGGTTGTAGGTTTCGTGTTGTTGCAACTTGGGTGCTGTATCTACCGCATCCGTCGGAAGGAAGGGTATGATCTTAAGGTTAGGTAAACTAGGCGGCAAGGTGGGTGCTGTGCTATCATTTCCATCCAAAGGTTCCGCTTCCAGAATAGTTGGATTTGTTTTTATGATCAGTGGTTTGGCGGTGCTGGTAAAGTGGGGAGAATGGGTGTGCTTGATGACGTGACGGGTAGTTGGCTTTTGAGTTGTTGTAGTAGGTTTGGGTGTAGTTGTTGTTGTAGTTGTAGTTGGTTTGCTAGTGGTTGTTGTTGTGCTTGTTGTGGTACGTTTAGTGGTTTTTGGCTTCGGTTTGATCGTTGTAGTAGTCGTGGGCTTGGGCGTGGTTGTGCTTGTTGTGGGCACCCTTCTTGTGGTGTTAACTAGTTTTGGCTTAGACGTAGTTGTAGTTGTCGTTGTGTTGTTTGCTATATTTCTATGTGTTACGGGCTGTCCATACTTGCTAGTAACTACAATCATGGGTGGTGTAACCGTTAGATTAGCTATCTTAGAGTTAATGCGAGTGTGGTGTGGCTTATTGCCACCCAGTGGACGAAACATGGGTGGTGCATGTGTCACAACAGGTTTCTTAGTAGTGGTTGTAGTTGTTGTTGACGTCGTGACATTATCAGCAAGCATATCGGAAAGATTATCAAGTAAAACATTAAACAAATCTGGTGGCTTGCCAGTGGTGCTTTGTGGTGGCCAATTTGCCGAGTTGGAAATGGCGATTTGTTGTGCCTCGGCTGGTAGTTCACCCACTGCCATTTCACCCTCGTCCAAATGGTCATCGAAATCATCTGCAATACGTTCAATGCTGCGTTTTGTGGTGCTCACTGTGGTTGGCACCTCAGTACTGTCTGCCACAAAAGCCTCTGTGGCTGTGGCACCTGTCGGAATCATCTCATCGTCATCGGGACCGAGCAGTAAATCAACCCAGGATACGGGTTTCTTAGCAGTTGTGGACTCTGGCGTTATGGCTGCTTCATTTTCGGTGCTGGGTCCCAGCAACAGATCCAGAAAACTTAGCTCGGTAGTGCTGCTTGCTTCAGCTGTAGCTTCCTTACTTGCCGCAGGCATTGCTGTTGTAGTCGATAGTCCAACTAGGTCCATGTTGTTTGCTAACATTTTTTTGTTGTTGCCATCGATAAACTCCAAACCTTCGCGGAATGTGTCAAAGATGCTTTTCTCGCTGCTTGCCTGCAGTGCATCTCTAACTGGTACCTCAGTGGGATGACGATCTAATGGATAATGCTCGGCCATTGAGTTTTGTGGTATTAGCATTGCTGTTGCAGCTGCTGCCTCCGCATCCTGTTCCTCTTTGCCAAATAGCAAATTGTACAAATTAAACTGTCTTGAGCTCTGCGAACGTCGATAATCCCTCTGACTACCACAATCATAACTGGAGGGACAGCACTGACCCTTCGGCACTACCGGTATACAGTTCTTCAAGGCTGGTGCACACTTCTTTGGCGCACAACGTCTTGTTCCGCGTATGCAAAAGCAAATGTCACACGGTCTATCCGCGTCTGAACGCATCTTCTGACCCTCTGCATAGAACTGTGAGCCGACGGTGCAGCCCCGATTTCGCTGTAGTCGCTGGGACATGCGTTGGAAGTGCTTGTTTGTGTTCTTGCGGTAGCGCACCTCCTGTGAGGATTTACCCGATGTCTTGCTGCTGCAGTCGTAGCGTACCGGACAGCAAGTGGAGTCAACAAAAATCGGCTTACAACCCTCGACGGGCAGCATGCATTTGGGCTTGACGCATTTTTCACTTCCACCTGGGAGAAAAAAGCATAAAAATTCAGTTGCTTATAGGTTTGCCAATAGGTTTTTCTGTTTTACTTACCAATGCAGTAGCAATAGCTACATAGATTCGATGAGGACATCGCTGATCCTGACTTGTAAACAGTTCCATTTTTAACGCACACTAAGCAAACATATCGATAAGTAACTTAAAGTAACTTAAAAGATATTCTCTAAAGCTTTAACTTACCAAATAGCTCAACATCTGAGTCATCTGAACGTCTTTGCAGCATATTATCATTGACAACGCGATCAATAGATTCTCTCTCATAATGATCCAGATAGGCGATGATGCGTCGCTTGGTGGGTATCTTGTAGAAGGCATCCAAGCGGGCGCATGACAAATAGGGACAGCAAGTGTTCTTCTTTTGTACCACCACACAACCACGAGGTGGTGGCATAGGCATTTCCGGGCAAACTTTTAATCGACAGACGAGAGTCTTGCGATTGCATTGACAATTGAGGCACTTTTCCATGCTGGGCACAACGGATTTATCAGCATACCAGGTGCCATTATGATGACAGCCTAAGAAGTTAATTAAAGAAAAAACTTGGTTTTAAAATGCTCTAGATTTATTTGAATAATAAAATCGGAAAACTATGCTACTAATCCAAACGATAGCGATTCATTAGCTTCTGTGGATCGGCATAGTAGGAGGGAAATGCTGCACCCGACAGCATCATTTCCGGTGTGGCACCATAACGATAAACATATTTCGCTGACTCATCAGGCAACTCTGACTGATCTTGACCAGCTACAATATCAAACTGTAAGTTCTGTTCCAACTGATCCTGCTCTGGCTCCTGCTCATGCAGTTGTGGTTGCTGTGGGGCAACCATCATGGGTGGTTGCACCACATACGGTTGCACATGAATTCCCTGTGGAGTGGTGACTACTACATATGCCTGTGCTGGCACCACCGATGGAATATTCAACACAGTCGTGTTGGCCACTATGCTCTCTTGTGGTATGGGCAAATAAACGATTGCCTGACACGGCAACTGCTCCTGTCCCAATTGTACATTGTACTGTTGGGTCCACATTATCAATACTGATAACGATTGCTTAACCGATCTTTAATAACTAACTGTGAAGGTATTTTTGTAAACAGCTTTGGAAACGAAGATGTGAACAGTAAGGAGTTAAGAAAAGTTTTGAAAATTATGTTAGACATTGAGTTTACATTAAAGCAAAGCTAGCTGAGTTTCTAAGCTTTATTAACACATTGTTTTCTCCTTCAGTTATTTGTTGCCATTGTTTTTACGCATGTTACCGTTTTGTTTTTGTTTCTTTTTTTTTTGGGAAGTGGGATTTGGGTTACATCTTCACTCACCTGTATTCTGCGTGATAAATGCATCCAATTGTGCGGGCAATACAGAAACTAATGCCACCGATAATATGCTGACTAACCGCAGCGTCATCTTTGTCGTTTCACTTTGCCTTCTTTTGCCGCTGCTTTGGGTTGTTGCACGCATAAATAATGCAAGAAGCAGAAGGAGAAGGCGGGATAACAAACGTCACCGACTTCAACTTCAACTCCAAGACTGAGTCTTGAGTCGGGAGTGCGGGCTCAACGTTCTTCTCTTTTTTTTCTTTGCTGCTTCGCTAGACAACAACTCGTCTGACTCCAGAGTCGAGTCCCAAGTCCAGATCCAACTACAGCTTCAGCTGGGTTTCGTGTCTAATGCGTTAAATGTGTGTCACGCAGCGGCAACTTTCCAATGACAAGCGAATCGAAGCGTCTGCCGGCAACTGTTGGCCAAGCGCATGCTCAGCCATATACCAAATACTCAACTCGTTTAAATTACCCGCACAACTGGCGACGTTGTGCCATGGAGCAAGGCACTTAACAAATGAGCAAATGATACAGGTCGTTGTCGGTGTCGTTTTTGTGTTATCGTTAATGTCGCTTTTGTTGTTTGCCAAAGTTCTGCCACACTTTTAATGTGGCATAATACAAAAGAAATTCCTAATTGCCTTGTATTGTGAGCTGTAAGTGAGAAGCGTAAGAGATGCACTGTAAATTTTTGTTTGGTTTTGGTAATCTACAGTTAAGACTGGACAGTTGAAGTTAAAACACATTTGACCTCAACCACAGATCTCTACATACTTTCATTGTATGCAAACTTTGAGCTGGTTGTAACGCTTGAAACTATATTAAAACTGGAGATAAACATCTGCATTTTGACATGTAATGTTTTATCAGGGAATTTCATAGAGATCTTAACGGTTTCTTTTGCTCATTTACTCAATTGTTTTCTCTAAAGCAAATGCTAATTTCTATTACCTGTTTAAATAAGTATTGCAAGTTTATTTAAAACTTACATTGTCTATTTCATTTCCATAATGAAGCATAATAGATATATACTAAATGTACTTCCTCTGTTATGCCTTTCACTTGTCGGCTACATTATCTGCTGATCTAATTGCTATATTTCGCATTGCTTTATGGCTTTGTTTACATTTACAAATCTACACAACAGATCTCACATAAACTTCTAAACAAATTGGTGCACACAAATAGAACAGGGGAATTATGGTAAGCAACATTCTTCTTCGATCTCTCTCTCTCTCTCTGTCTCTGTTTGCTGAGGAAACTTTTACAAAGTTGCCATTAATTAAAATCGCAGCTCAGTTTTTGACACGAACGGCAGCTATAAATAATATTGATCAACAAAAAGAGCTTAAGGTAGGGAAGCAAAAGAAGAAGTAATAGAAACTGGTAACCAGAATCAGCACACAACATCAACAACCACTCTCACACTTGAACGTGTCTCCGGCTGAAAGAGTTGCATGCGAAAAACCAAACAAACAAACAAATAAATAAATAACACCATTGCAAATGGCGGTCATTGCCAGTGAAAGAGCCCCAAAACCAATAGCAAAACCAAAACGCGAACCATCTTAACTTGTCCAGAACCAAACTATACCACAACACGAGCACAACTCGTCAGTGGCATGCAACAGTGCATCCACTTTCATTAAGAACGTGATTAGCTAGCCAACAGACTCAGCAAACTTGCATGCAAATGCAAGAACATGACACAGGAAACAACAAACTGGAAGTTTTCTTTTTTCCCCATCAGGTAGAACGAAACATAGATGCCCTTACTAAGCTAGATATTGTTTAAGCCTAAGTAAAATAAAACAACTATTTCGTTTTGTGTTACAAACTACTTGCAAAAGTGAGCTATGCCTAACAGAAAGTGTGACATGTTCAAGAAGTGCGCTTAATTGGAACCGGGTATACATGTATACGAGCAGAAAACTCGGTTGATTTGCAACGTTCTCATGACAAGTTTTAATCAAGCTATAATCTTAATGTCAAGCCGCTGAACTGGCGCACTGTGATCCATGCTAAAACTTTCACGCTAGTAGCTAAGCTTAACAAAAGTTAAACATGTAGATTCAGTTTCACACAATAAATCACTGCAGTTGACTTTTATTTCGTTTGCTTGTGTTTTGGGGCTTTTAATTGAATACACTTGAAATGAATTCACATTTGCATGCCAACAACGTGTACTTGGCCATGAAAAGACGCTAGAATTAAATTAATGTCTCTTCTCTCTCTTAGCTTACGAAGTTGCCTGTACAAGATACAAAAGAAAAACGATCTCAACAGTTGACCTAGGGCTGAATGCTGTTAAACACTTAATTTGGCACTTTCTTCCCAGCGGAAATTGCAGTTGGCAGTCGCAAAAGCTTCTTGAAAACTCCAGCAACTTAATTGCAGCTCTTTAAAGCAATTTGCATACTCGCTAAATAAATCATACTTTTAACTTAAATTATGAAAATCTAGCACTTGCAAAAGACAATTCAAAAAGGTATTCAGAACGTGTGTATAAAGCTCATAAATAAATTACTGTTGTTACAAGCAAAACCCAGAGCAAAGCAAACTAAACTGAACCGAACCAAAAACACCAAAGAAAGCTGCTTTGACGAGGCTGTGGGAGCAATTGTCTTTCACGAGTGCGTCCAAGAACTCAACTTTATAACGGGGCCAACAATTACGCCCCAACCACATAATTTTTTTGACAAAAGCCTTAACTGCTAGTACACTGGGAGAAATGCTAGGCAAATTAATATAGCAATTAGTTTTTATTATGTTTTCGAGTTTATAGCCAAGCGAAAGTGCCAAATTAAGTTTCAGTAATTAGGAAATTAAAAGCATTCCTACAATTTTTGGCAACCTAATTTAATGCATTTGAGATTTTGGCAACGATTGCAGTGAATAAAGAACTCAAAAGTCTTGAGAAATAAATGATTATTTAATTATTGGCAAGGGAAAGCGATAGTAAGGTCGTTCGTTTGATTAAACAATAATAATGTTTAAGAAATTGGGCTATGGAGAGATTTGATAAATTCCTCTTCACTTTCTTCTATGAAATTCTCGGGCACCTGCCAATAAGTTTCTTTCTTCTATCTTGAACAAGAACGAGAGCTGCTTAGAATTGATTTCTCAATAATTTCTCATGTGTAAACTTAATAATGTTGTAAAGATTCTTTTGAAGAATTTATTAACTAGCTTCAGCTGTGGTTTCCACCAAAGAAATCAACCTAGTTAACCAGGCAGCTTTGTCAGCTGTCCCATAAACCAATTCACAAATCTACAGCAACAGAGGAAGAAGAATTATAGAAAGAAGCAGCAGTCAATGCATAGACAATGGTTTTGCTTGTTTAGTTTTTTTTTTTGCTTTTGATATCAAATGGAAAGAAGCTGAGCTATAAATTCTAAAGCGCGACATCAATTCAAGGCAATAAATTTGCTATTGAGCACTTGTATCTAGTATCTGACAGATACTTTTGTTTGTTGCGCTGCAAACGTTTCGTTTTGTTTGTTGTTTTTCTTTTTGACTATTTGACACAGTAGCAACGCCCCACTGACAGATTTTCTGTATTTCAAGGCGATGTTTTTACCACTTGGGGGCTGTGCTCTCCATTTGGTCTTGGACTTGAACGTTGATTTGTGAAAGGCACAAGCTAACAACTCGGTCTGTAATCCGCAGCCTCTAATCAGCTCAGTTCAGCTCAGCTCAGCTCAACTCAGCTCAACTCAGCACACAATTGGCTACTGGGCATACTGCGTTCTAACTAATAATTTGTAGTGCATAAAGGAAAACTTTCACCCAGTTTGCATGTTGACTTCACATAGATTATGTAAATCTCAGCCAAGATAATGATAGACAATGGCCCAGGCCTATATTTTCACTTTTTCTGCAAAAGGCCAAGTCAAGAACTCGAGATTGCAGCGGAAATCGAAATCATTAAATGAGCATTGGTTAAGTTGGCATATGAATAATGAGAATCGGGCTAGCAAAGAATTATTTTGCTTTTATGCTCTTCGCTTTGCTTTGTGTACCTTACACCATTTCTAACTTGGCCATTACGAATCGAGTGAAATTTGTGCCAGTTGTTGTTGTTGCTGTTGCTGTTTGTTTGCTTGTTTGTTCATTTCTTTTTGTAGTGTGCCAAAACAATTTGTTGCCCACGCGTGCTCACAATTTAAGGTAGAGTGACCATTACGAGAGCTGGTTTTCTCGTCGACACGACAGACACACACCTGACCATAAAGTAAAAGGCCACCCAGCACCGTGTGTACATGTGTAGCTTCCTAAATATATACTCTTCACTCGAAATTAACAGCATAAGCAACAGCCACAACATGCTCTATAGAATTCTTACACACTAAGCAATTTTCATGTCGAACTCAATTGATGCGATTTTTGCCTGGCTGTCTGTATGTCTCTCTGTCTGTTTGTCTGCCTGTCTGCGTGTCTGCTTCCCTTGCTACCCTTTTTAGAGAATGGCAGACAAATGCCTGTCATTTGTTGGCAGGCAAACATGTTTCCTTCACTGCAACCCGCTGTTGACCATGCACCACCACCAATCAATCCACCAGAAGACACTGAGCAGTAGAGCCACAGCGGCAAGTTTGCGTCCCAAGTTATTAAAGCCGCGAGGGCTCAATAAATGGGCGTCGTTTATGCACCTCATCATCAGCGATTGCAGTGATCGCATCGCAGACTTTTTGCAGCTCTTTTTTCTTTCTTTTGTTTAGTATTTTGTTCTCTGCTGCGGCAAGCGGAAGTTGTCTATAAGAAAAGAAACAGAGAAGAACAAGCAAAGCAAAACCGATGCAATTCGAAGAATTTGTGCTTTTAGAGGAAAAACGAAGAGTATACTTATGATGTGACAATAAATGTTTACGTTAGCTTTTATAAAGGGATTCCTAAAAAGATACATTTATTATGAGTTTTATGTAGATTTAATATTGTTACTTGCTTGATAGATTTTCTTGTCAAAACTTTTCAAGTATTTCTGTGTGCACTCCACTCACTACATTGAAAGTACACCCCGCTGTTCTTAACAGATCGATTCAACAAGTAATTCATAATATTATTTTTACCTCTTTCACTGATTTAACCGACTTTTTTCACAGTCAGCGCTTGTCAGGCGTTTTAATTGTATTTCTTTTTCTGTAAGCCGTGAGATATTTCAAAGAGATGCTAACGTTGATATTTATGGGCAATAGTTGATAGTTTGTGAGCTTGGCACGTGTTCTGCTTAATTAACTGTCCATAGGGCTTGGCTGCGAGCTGGCAGCCTGCATATGAACGCCCGCTTAAGCCTTAACTGGCCAGGTGAAAGTCGTCAGGTAAATGAAAATAGAACAACTGCACGACAAAGCGATTGCAATGGAAAGGTATTTTAGCTTTAACTTAAAGTTCAACTTCAAGCCAACAACAGCATACACACCTTTCACAGCCAAGTTACTGAGGCAGTCAAGTTCTAAGCCACATTAAGTACCCAGAGCATTAAGTTCATTGGCCATTTTCAGCTCATTTTTGGCCATAAATATTGTCAGTCGCTGTGTACTGGGTCATTAAGTCGAATTGTTGTTTGTGTGTTGTGCTTTAAGATAGTTCGTGATTCTCGCTGCGCATTATAATAAAATTGTCCACCTGACAGCTCCGATTAATAGAGACTTTAATCTTTATCATAGCATAAGCACCGAGCAATACAAACAAAAAAAAACAAAAGACTTGGAACCCAAACTTGGTCGCCATCGAATGGGAATTTGTGAATTTTATAATACGGCTTGTAAGTTCTCAAAGCCAACGACCCAACAGGCTGCCCCCGGCTGTTGCTTCAGGCGGCAAACTTGTTTTGACTCTTGTAAGAACTCAGTGAGCCCAGGAACAATGCACATTATCGACTTCAGCCTTAAAGTACGTTTTTTTTCCCTTCTTCCTACAACTCAGTTTACTATGCAAATTCACACTGCAATATGTGTGTCTCAACTATTTCCGGGCACATTTGTCAGTGCAACTTGTAAACATGGCCAAAAGAGTGCCGTTAAGCAAACAGACAACAACAGCTGCCATTTGGCTAACCAAATTTGCTTGACATGCAATTTTATTATCAGTTCGAGAACCTTTCAGTCCCATAAATGGTATACGCAGACAGTTCTGATAAATAACTCGACAGTCTCTAAGCTGTCAGTTTGAACTTACGAAACCAATAAACCACAAAGAGTAAGAGTTTATGTAGTTGCTCGAACAGAATTGTTCAAAGAGTTGTCTATAAAACTGTTGTTTCTTTAAACTCAGCTACTAAACACAAACCAGTTATATTTTACGTAACCCCAATGAATAGTTTTATAGTTCGATTGTTATTTGAAAGCATTCTCATGTATCCCACACACAAACACAAATATGTATGAAAAGACTTCTTTCTACTGTATTCTGTTGTTGTGGAGCACCTCTTGATTTATATGTACGAGATGCATGCACCTGGTTGTCATCTCTTTGGCTCAGTGTTGTTACAGCACAATCTTTTTCTGTGCACTCGCCTGGAACTGTGCATGCAGTCCAGCTCTCTGCTAGCCAAGTCGTCTTGGCCAGTTCCTTTGGAAAGCCGCACATGTGTGTGTGTGTTGCTGATGCTGTTTTGATAGCAAAACAAAAAAGAACTCGAGACTGAAAGAAAACCCTCTCCTCTTATGGCAAAACTAACTCTTGTGTTGTGTTGCGATATCAGATTACGTGCGGCTCTTCTATATCTTATATCTTGTGTTCTGTTTCTTTCGGAACGCTTTTGTCTGCTGGTCTTTTAGGCATATCAGATGTGAGCGGTAACTGAACACAGCGGCTCATTGCCAAAAAGGAATTTTCAGCTAAGACCATTTCGTTGCAGTTGACCTTGAGGTAGTGTCTGCCACGCCTGCTTTTAAGAAAGAGGAAGAGAGAGAGAGAGAGAGAGAAACAGAGAATAAGAATTCTCAGTGCATTCAAGTTTAAAGATTGGCTAAATGGAATTTGTGGCCAGCAGCTGTCGAACTGCTACAGTTTATTGCCTTTCTTCCAATAACTTAATGATGCTGCTGCTTTCTACACTGAGGAAACTATAAAATTGGGATAAACTGCATAAATTTAAAAGGTTCTTAGAGGCTTTAGAGGAAATTACTATAGAGTTTACTTCCTGTTTAGGTTCTAACTGATAGATAAAACAGTTCTTTTTTTTGTACATAGCAAGAATCGTTTCAATTAAACGTTACTCATTTTTCTTGCCAGTGTACTGTAAGCCCGTTCCGCAACTCAATTGCTGGCAATTAGCAAATTCTCTGCTCTAATGTAACGAAGCTAACTAACTAACACAAATGTCGTTCACATCGGCTTCGTTTATAGCTTCCGCTTTGCATTATCAAATATTATTGGAGTCGTTGTTGTTGCTGCTGTTGCTGTTGCTGTTGTAGATTGTGGATGGCATGTTGTCACGTTAGTTGCTGCTGCTGCTGCTTTTTTATTTTATCTCATCTACTTCTAGAAAGGAACCCTTTAAGTGCGCCCCATGCAATCTAATGATGATCATTAAGCGGCAGCTGTAATCACAGCAACAGCAGCAGCAACTGCTTGCCGCTTTGTCAACAGCAACAGCAACAAGAACAGCAGCAACAATAAAACGGTAATTTCTGTAAAGATTACCGTGAACATTTTCACTCATTGCCAATGCAACCTAAATTTTCACATGCTTCTCCAGAAACACACACACACATCATTTGGTTTTTTTTAACCCTTATATATTGTGTTGACGACAACATTCGAGTGCGTTTCTTAGCCGCAGTTTGTGACCATTGTAACGGCTTTGATTGGAGTTAGAGCTAGAAGACTTGGTCTTCGAACTTGGCAGTTGGATGTTGGGATTATTTTTCTTCTCGCTTTTTTGGCTCGTCTTCCACTGGGCCACTGATGCGGCACACAACAGTTTTTGTCGTCTTCTTGTGGCGCTGTCGGCACTTTTAACGGTTAAATGGTTAGTTTACATCATTAGCATGCCACGCAACAGAGTAAAAGAGACAGAGTCAGAGGCAGAGGGAGAGAAAGAAAACTGTTTGCAGTTGCTTTCTGCTCTCATCTCTAATAAATAGACAATTTCTTATGACCTTTTTTCTAGCTTCTTTGCTTATGTCTTCTTTGGTTTGCCGTTCGACGCTTATTTAATTGCTGGCATATTATTTAATTTGTGTAGATTCGCGTAGATTCTGAATGAATGACAGTGGAGATTTGGTGAAATTATTGGCGTGTGCTTGAAATGTTTGAATAGTAAAGAAAGTTCGATTGGAATGCGAAGCTATGACTAATCATAGTTCAATAAAGAATATATTGCCTGAGAATCTTATGTATTCCTCACACTACACAATTACATGTTTACGCTGGCAATTATTTCGTCCAGACGCTGCCTCAGCTCAATTTAGAAAGATTCTCATGCAAGTTTGTTGCCTAAGTCATTCGTTTGCATAGTCTTTTCTTTCTTTTTTATTCTTAACTGTCTCTCTTACTGTAGTGTATTTGCTTTGCCGTGTGCAGCGAAGCATACCGTTTTGGCCGTCGTTCTGTGTCTCAATTATTTATTTAAGTTGCCACCCAGTGCTGGGGTTCTATTAACATTGTAAACAATACCGTTAACACGCCACAACACGTTGCACAAACAAACAAACAAACGGCAAGAATGTTTTCTTTTGTTAGTGTTGCTGTTGTTTTTGCCAACATGCCGCAAAAGTGCCGCAATCCCAAACCAAAAGAACCCACCAACAAACGCGCGGACTGCATATTTTAGTCAGCGAATTTAAGTTGCTTAGCCAATTCCCCACTCTTTCTGGCTTTGGACTTGGACGCTGTGTGGTGTTGGTGCAACGCAAACGCACAAAAAAAAAAAAAACGGAGAAAGAAAGACGAGAGCAAAAACTGTTAGCTAAAAATACGACTAGGTCGCATGCGGCAAAGAAAATACTCATGGAAAACGCTTATTAAATTTTTGCATTTTGCATGCCAAAAAAAAAAAAAACAGAGAGAAAGAAAACTAAGCTCACGTAGAAGAAGAAAGAAAACCGCAGTAAAGAATTTTCCATGGTTAGTTTTGCCAAGTGGGATGCTCTTTTGGACATTGCTACGCTAATGAGTGCGCCTTCACCTCAGTGTCTTATTCTACTTCTTTTTCTACACTCAACTTTGCTTAAGTACGTGCAATTCAAAGTAGTTAAAGTTCACATACCTCCGATGCTCTTCACAGTTGTTGTTGCTGTTCAAGTTAATGTTTATCCACTTGTGTGCTGGCCATTCAGTTTTATTTGTTTTTCCTTGACTCCCTATATATTTTTATGCGTTTGTTGTTTTTACTATTTTTCAATTACCAAAACAATAACAAATATCGCAGTTTCTGCGTTGCGTTTGTTTGCTTTTGCTGCACTTCACCACACTTCAAGGTTCGCTTGCGCTCTCATCCTTAAACAGTTTCTGTTCATTTATAATTTATGTTCAACTCTTCTTCTTTAACTTCTTCTTCTTTTCTTTTGTAAGCTTCTTCTGCTCGCTGTTGCGCTTGCTCGTTCTGAACGCGTCGCGTGTTGGCTACAAACTGAGGCTACCATTGTGACGGCGCGTTGCTTTTAAGAAAAGCGTTCCCCCCTCAAAGAAAGTTGCAATCATATGAAATACGATTCTTCGCTCAGCACTAAGATTCTTGTTTGAAAGCTGCAGCGAGTGAGAGAGTCTCTCTTTAGTAGAAAGAGCGTTCGTTAAGGTGTTAATGTTGTTTGCGTGGGAGTTTCCATATGAAACAGTGTTGGAAATTTAATTTTTTTCAACACTTTAGGTTTATGTGATTCTCACTGTTTACTCATTGCTCAGTGCATGTTACCCATTATAAAAATCATTTGCCACAACCACAAAGCAGCCGCGTACGTTGTCTAGTCCCTAGAAATGGGAAAAGATATACGAAAAATAACCATAGAGCACACGCAGCGCAGAGCTGAAAGTTCTTGAATGCCGGCAATGTAGCGCCGCAAGTAAACAAATGCCAAGCATTATTCCCATTACTCATAATGGCAGCCAGTCGCATCCTCATCCTCATCCTCATTCTCAGGCCCAAGAACGCATCCCCATCCTTAGTCGACACACCCGCTCGTGTTGGGCTTTAAAACTGAACGATTCATAACACAAAAATGGCAAAGGCTGGGCAAATGTCTGAGTTGTAAGCTTACTTTTTGTGTCTTCCGCAGCTGACCAACGTTGGCGAATTGGCTGACTGACTGACTGACTGACTGAATGGTTAGCGCAAGGTCTGTGTATGTATGTATGTATATGTTTGATCATGGTCTTCACGATTGTCGATCGCATTGAAGATTTGCTCTGGCGTTCCTGCTGCTGTTGTTGCCAGCTGCCTGTTGCCTTTGTCTTTTTCTTTGGCGATTAAGACTCTGTACCAGCGCTGTCAACTAACAAGCGACAATTGAATAAAGATAAATAAAGAGCTTGAGAATAAATGGCTCTGTAAGTTTTAGCCGCTAAAATAGCATCACTAGCACAAAACTGACCGCCACACAATCTCAGATCGGAGATGAGGCGTGTCTGCACTTTGCTCTTTGAGGCTTACTCGTGCGATCTGCCATAGGAAAACTATATAGAATGAAATATTTATCGCCATTAGAGCCTGATTAGCTGCGGGGCGTGTTGTTGTCGTCGTCTATGGTTTTGTTTTTTCTTTTGGTCTTGCTGTTCCTGTTGTTGCGCAAAGGCGTTAGAGATTTTTATGTTCCTTTAATATGTTTCATTTTCGTTGGTATTTTTCATTTGGCTGTTCGGCACTTAATAAGATTTAGCACTGATTGAAATTTGATATGTTCATTCAATTATGTTTTGGTTCTTGTTCCCAGCGTGTCAATAAACTCATTTCATCTCGCCTACACTGCCGAACCAGCCAATTAGTTATTTAGTGTGATAAATGACGGTATGATAAAGGGCAGCTTAGTACGAACATGTCGTCTAAAAGAAGTAATAAGAATGAAATGAATGGAAGATAGAATATTCAATTCATTTTATAAAAGTAAGTATTTATTATTTAAATTGTATTTCTACTTCAATATCTTTCAATTGCTAAATGTTTAGTCAAGTTTCTTACCTTATACACGCTTAAAAAACTGCTTGCAGTCACCACAACGTCACAGCTTGCGTAGAAGTGTAAGCAGTGCACTGCTTGGTGAAAGCAGTAGACTGTCAGATGACAGTTAAAACTTAATTTTTGCAGGTTTTGCACATTTCCAACTCATTTATTATGCAAATTACAAGTTAATTGCCGCAAACGCAAAAACTTTTAGCGTCAACAAAAATGTCAGACGGAAAATTACAACACTAGCAGTGTTTACTTACTTAGCGTTCAGCAGTTACATACATACTTACATACATATATGCATATAACTATTTACATAAATGCACTTCTTTAAACTGGGCTAAAGAAAACTTTTGTTGCAACTTTGACAGTAAACATTTGGCAAGCAAACACACTGCGCCATTTGCCACTTGCCATTTGCAAGCTTACTTGTTTTCATGTTATACTTTGCATTTCTCACTTCTATGCGCACATTTTTCAATTCACAATTGTAACTTTTGCTGCGCTCTCTGATTGTTGTCGTTGCTGTTTCGACGCCTGGCACCTAAAATATGTATGCAGCTTAGGCCAACAGCAAAAGAAACTTAAGTAATTCTGTCGTTTTAGCTACACTGCCACATATTCTTAAGTTATACAAGTTATGCTGTTCAAATTATTTGTACTGTCGCAACGAATCTCTTTACACTTTATTAATTTTTATTTTATTTTCCATTTTACCCAATGTCTGCTGACGTCCTTGCCCAAACCCATGTTTATATGTTTATTCTCACCTACATACTCATTTCCATTTCTCTATTCACATTATACATTTTCCACATCAGCAGTTTCTCGTTAATGAATATTCCTGTGGCTAAGCTTTGCAAATGAAAACCTCTTGCCTCTCCCTTACCAACAAGTAGTTGGCACTTGAGGTTTGTCTAAAGTGCTCCTATGTGGGGTTTGCTTTAATATTAATGTTGCTGGTTTGTTTATTATACAGTAGCCGATTGCACTTGCACGTTTCTCTAGCTACTAAGAGCTGCAGCTGCTAATACATTATTTGCTATTTACTTTTTGTGAAATATACAAACCCAACTATATAGATTGCTTACAATCGACTAATGTAACTTCATATCGTTTAGTCACCTAAAAACTTTAAACTAGTAAATCATGGTTAAACAATATTTGTTGCTGTTGTTGGCCAGGCTAAAGGCAAACAGTAGAGTTGGGTCCAACTAGACGCTAATTAGTGTAATTTTGTCAGCTCTTCTCCGGTTTACGACCCCAAAAGCGAGCTGTCGGATAAGTTGCACTTGGTGTTAACCACGTGCTCCGCGAAAAACTTTGTCAGCAAACACAAGCGAAAAGCACATAAAACAAACAAACAATCAAGCATGCCTTTCGTTTCAGTGTTTGTGTCAAGAGAATACCCTTTGTAGAGTAAAGCTTTAAGTAAATGTATGTTTAAGTGTAAAAATATTTAGTTAAAAAACTTACAATGAAGCTTTAGTATTTAAAGTTCAGTATACCCAATTCGAATATGATTACAGGGTATAGCTGAAACACAATGCAGCTGGGTAATTAGCAAACGCAACAACTTATACTCCTTTCCCCTTTCCCCTTTATTTCTTGTGGCAAAAGTTTATTGAGAAACTTGACTAAGCACAAACGATATGCGATTAGATTAATTCGCTTTACAGCTTATCATACTGCTTGCTTATGCCGATAGCCTTATCGTTGATAATCTGCTTAACCTGCTTGGCGAATATAAAGTCCAAGTGTCCCCACGTATCATCTGGTATCTCGTAGTACTCGGCCATGTTTGGCAACAGCTCCAGCAGCCTGGCAGCATCCTTTACATTGGCCGACTCATCGGCGCGTCCCACGTACAGATACATTTCGGACGTTATCTTTGTAATATCATAGGATGGCGGCACCTCCGAGCCATACTTGGCCTTGTTCTTATGCGGACCCCAATCGTATTGACGGAACTCATTCGAAACAAACGATTGAATAAAGTGAATGCCTTGGTTTGTGGAAATACCAGCTGGATGTGTTTCGGCAACTTGTGGCAGCAAAGTCTGCGTGAAAGCAAAGGTTAAAACTTAAGCTCTTTTAACCAGTGCTGTGTCGAATACTTACCACATTCAGATTGCCCTCGCTTTCGCCACCCCACATCATGGCCAGAATTTTGCAGTAACTAAATAAATTTGGATCATTGCTGCAGGTGCTGTCCAGGATACGTTGTATTACCGGATTCATGGGCAAAAATACCTGATTCTGCACTAGCTCAGAGCCCAAGCCAGGTGTGCCCAATGTAGAGGCAAGGCGTACAACGAGCCCCGTGCTGGTATTGCCCATGAAAATTGGTGGCGCCAACATATGGGCAGTTTTAATCTTGTCATTGTACTCGGGCCGTGTGGAACCCATGACAAAGAACGTGGTGCAGCCCTGAGAGTGACCCACATAATGTAGCTTCTCCTCACCGGTGGTGGCCAGAATGTGATCTATCATGGCGGGCAGATCAATGGCACCAATCTCATGCCAGCTGAATGCCCAGAAATATGGATGACTGCTGCTTATTTTGGTATTATTGCGCGAGTAGATATTGCCACGTGCATTGCCCAGCCAGACATCATAGCCGGCATCCGCAAAGTTGTAGGCCAAAGCATTGTCCGGCCCATTGAGCAGGAAACAATCGGAGCAGCTGAACAGACCGTGCTGTATGAGCACAGCCGGCCGATGCTTGTCTGCATTGTCCAGTTTTGGTGAATACGGTATGCGGAACATGTTCAGCACATAGCCATCCTCAGTCTCTACCTCGTGCGTTTCGGCCGGATAACCAAACGATTTGATGCGCTCAGCCTGCATAAATAAAGCCCAAAAACCCAAAAGCGTTAACATTACACTTCCACTGCAACCAAAACACCATTTGGTATTTACTTTTAAGCACTATTAATGATTAAATTCGAATGCCCTTACCGAAGTCGTCAACGGCTTAAAGGGTATATCAATGAAAGGATCATACTCAACGGCCAGCACTGTGGCAATCAGTGCCAAGATTAGCACCGATACTTTTAGCATTATTATTATTTAACGTTCGCCTAGCTCCAAAATGCTCGAAAGACTGAAATCTATTTGATTTAACCTATAGTAGATTACTCCATTCTAGTAGCAACGAAAGATAAACTATTGATAAGTTATCATTTGGTCTTTATTTTTGGCATGCTTTTGTTGTCCTTGATAAGAAAGAAGTCTGTTTTTAGATAATCCATGTGAGATTTATGTGTGACTTTAATCAGCACTGTTTGGGGGGCTAAAAGGCGCCATAAATGGTTCTGAGTAATTACCAAAATGACATAAATAAACCATAAATTGATATAAAGATCGCGTGTTGAGTGTATTATCAGTGAGTCACTGGAAATGTTAATCTTAGGTGCTGCAATTTCAATTCAATCAATTCAGAATCGAGATGTTCCTTGTCTACTCTTGTCTACTTTTCATGGACTTCATTCGGCACATGCTTCACTACTCTTCTTTTTTTTTGGGTGGAGCTTGTTGTATTGAAGGAGGGGCTGGCTGTGTGTTGATGGGCATGAAACACGCGTACTATCTACGAATTGCGCCTGACTTGCTCCGATTCTTGTTGTATTATGCTGCTGTGTGTGTGTGTGTGTGTGTACGATGTGGTATGCATGTGGCTTGTGTTGCACAACGCGTGGCACGAATGCAGCACATTGAGATTGGCATTAAGCATGGCAAAAACCGCAAACTACGAGCGGAACAACAATGATGAATCGTCTCGAACATTGAGCATTGCGTATTGAGTATTGAGCAACGAGCAACTAGGACTGCCAATGTCTGTGGCATTGTCAACGCCAAAAACCGATGGATATGCAGCCGAAAGGAGTGAGCTACACACCGATGGACAGAGAAGGAAAAAGAGAGGGCGAAAGAATAAAAGAAAAAGTTGGTTAACCAAAACGTAAATGCGGTTCATTGAAATTATGTGAAGTGGCGTCGTATGGCGGAGGAATAAAAATACATTTCGAAAGCAAATTGCAAGGCGTACAGAAAATTGCAATTGTATAAATAAAGATGTGAAAATGGACTGACTGTGGAAAAGCGATATGAAGATGCCCTGTAAAATCCATCCAAATAGACATTCAGCAAATGACTTCAAGGGGTTTAATCGTAGTAAATTGTTTTGCGGTTTTTGCTGGCCAGCTGCAATTGCCGCAACTTGTTGGTCTAAGTGATTATACGAATTTGCACGCCTCATAACTCAATCAGCTTGCCAGCTTAATTGGCAGCTGATGAGCGCCAAAAAAGACACTTTGCTTGCTCAAAACTGTTGTCAAATTGGCAACTGCAAAGAAAATAAAATGCAGCAAAATAACAAATGAAAATGATGTGCAAACCTTTTGCAAAGTGCGATGCCAAAACCGTTTAGCACTGAGGGCGGACAAAAAAACGTGACTAATCATAAATCTTGAACGCAACGTCTTTAAACGTATCCATAGACAAGTAGCCAAGTTGTCAGAGGCGTTGACAACGACAACAAGGCAGACAACGTGTCAAGTTTATGTTAATGGCCCAAAGTCAAAAAGCCACTTGCAGTCTCCGGCCACCGGCTTGTGAGTTGGCCAGTCCATAATATATGCAAGTTTTTCGGCGGAGAGGGGAAAGAAAACGTGTGCCCGAGTTGAATGCCACACAAGTAGGCAATAGAGACAGTAGCAGTAACAACGATTAAGTCAAGCTAATTATGAATAAGTATCGCTTAATGATTTAAAGCAAAGTGCAGATTTATGTATCTTATATGGAATACACAACTTTTAGTGGAAAGAGGCGTATTTAATGTTTTTAACAACAACTTTATAACGATATTATGCAAGTGCCTATGATATGGATAAAGTTTAATTCCAATTTAGTTGCATTCACCAACCAAGTGTTAAGTGAAAAAGTTGGTCAAATCAGAACTTACCTTTAGGCCATGCTGCTGCTTGTTGGAGCCTCACACATTTATCTGCTTTGTCCTTAAAATGTGAGCCAGCAAATGTTGCCAGCAATTTATTGTATGCTAAAAATTCATAGCCAGGCCGAGCAAGTTTATTTCCTTTATTTTTGCTCACTTGTTGTACAAAAGTGAAATCAAAGTGCAATATTTTTCAACAGAATAAATTTGCTTACGTGTATTTTTCATATATGCATGTAAAATATGGGCTTGTACAATAAGTTCTATATGGAATATACATTTATAACTTGCCCAGAAGGGTATTTTGTATATTTTGTTTTGTTGTGCTCTTGCCTGCTTGCAATTGACAGGCACAATAAATTTTAAAATATGGCCAAAAGTTACTTATGGCTTGCATATATATCTGTGAACGATACATATATGTACACACCATGCATATGCATAAATTTCTGCTCTCTGCCTTTGCCAGATACAAATATATATATTTTTTTATGTGTGTGCATAAAGCGAAATATATGTGCAGCTGATACAGTTTTTTATGCTGCATATGGTTTTGGGAGTTTAGAGTTGACTGATATCCTCGTTGGGCAACAAGCTCAATAGTCACGTATCAGACAGCTTGTAACAGACAGCACGATCAGTCTTGCTGATAGTTCAATTTAATCTCAATCGCGTTCAATTACAACATGTTCGATCTGTGTGCATTTCTAATAGTAATCTACAGTTTAGCAATCACTGTTTGCAAGCGTTTTTCAAACTGTTTCGTTTGTCTTTCTGGCGCCTATTTGCTTTTGCATTGACCATTTGCAGTGTGCTAACTAAAAACTGCAACTGAAGCCTAATTCGTGTTAAGCCTATAAATTATATCATTACACTTAGCATTTTGACAATGATTTGGCACATTTTTGTGTTTGTATTTACTAAACAAGCGAAAATTGTTATTTGGCAACACAATTTTAGGGACACTGCCACTTGTGGCACATTATGCTCACATATACTCCTATTCCTAACTCCTCCCCACCACAAACTCTCCAACAACTCATGCAAAACCAATTAGTTGGATTCGCTTCTTTGCAATGGATTTTAATTATTCGAAACGTTGCAGCTGCGAAAGTTTTTTTTTTTTTTGTTTTCCATTTTACTTATCTACTTCTTCTAAGCTAAGATGATTTAGTTGCTGGTGCATAGAATTTGAGCTGCTTCATTAGTAGACAGCTCCAGCTGCAGCTGCGACATTAGTTTCATTGGCTTTTGCCACCTCTTCGAAGCAACTCAAGTTGTTGGATAATTGTATGCGGGGGCAGCGAAAAGAGGCACTTCATCAGTGTTCGCCTGAATAGTTTTTTGTTGCCTCGAGCGGTCACTAATTGTGGCATAAGCATGTGTTAAGTGTGAGTATTGAGTAATAGATTTAAAGCTTATTGTTAGTTGTGGAAATATAACAAAATGTTGTGAAGCGCTGTTAATTGCGTTCGATAGCAAACTTTGCAAGACACACAACAAGCCTACGACAACATCAAACATGTTGCGACACGCAACGCCAACATAGCTCTTATACGCTAGCCCCAACATCGAACATAAACAGGTATAAGAGCTGATTTACTGCCGCCAACAGCAGCAGCAGTAGCAACAAATAGTACTTACTGCATTTACTGCTACTTATAAGAATAACTTGAGCAAAGGAGTCAAATTAAGGTGCACAAAGTTCTAAGCTGTTGCGCTTTTAGCTGTTTTATTGTTTCTGTTGTTGGGTTTTTAATGTATCGTTTTTATTTGAAGCGTTGGCAAGGCCAATGGCTATTAAGATTGGGCAGTAAACCAGGAAGGTTCATTAAATGTTCAAGGGCTGCTGCACATCCAACTGACAATGAAAAGGCCATTCACATTTATCAACGGTAAAAAAACACACACACACACGCCCACACACTAATGTGCACTTGATCAACACTTTGAGTGGCATTCGGAGGCAATTCAATCAACTGTTATTTGAGAGAGCAGAACAAATTTGTCAAATTAAACTCATTAAATTAATTGTGGCAAAAAAAAACCACACACACACACAACAAACAAACGCAATATATATGTAAACATTAGCTTAACAAAAATAAAAACAATTTCTAATTCATAGTGAAAATCAATTATTGCGATTTAATTTCCATTATTATTTTAACAAGCGACGCGCTACATTCTCGCATTATTATAAAATATTCACTCGCTTCGTATGCGAGTTGTGTTTTTATTAATTTATTATGTTTGCGCTTGCAGCATATGAAATTGATTTTAATTAAGCAATTCAATAAACGAATCTCTTTAAAAATTCATTTATTAATATTATAACGAAATGGTTCAAGCGCTAAGTATTATATGGCCAGTTAGACGACCAGGCAAACAGCGCTAACGTGTCAAGGCTACACTGGAAAGAAACAAGTGTTCTTGGAAAAAACAAACTGTTTCTTTGAGTGCATTTGGCAAGTTTGCATTGGCTGTCTAATATTTTGCTTAGCGGGTGTTATGGCATGCATAAGACATTTCACACGAATCAAGAGTTATTTTTAATGCTCCACGCCCCATTTACTCACCTACTACACCACCCGCACTCTCACTAACACACACACACACACTGGCAAACATTTTCAACGGCAGCAGCCAACTGTTGATATGCCCGGCTGGCCAAAGAGTTTCGCATTATAATTCGCCGCTTTACTCGAGCGTTACGCTGCTAGCAGTGAGACAGAGAAAGAGAGAGAGAGAGAGAGTTAGAGAGAGAGGGGGGTGCTGGTAGGGCCAGACAACTACAATCAAGTTGATACTTGCGGCGCTTCGACGCTTGGCTCATGCCAAAAGCCTCGTCGACAAACAAATGAAAAATACGAGAGTAGGGGCTAAGGGAAGCCAAGAAAGCAACAGCGACTGTTCAATGCACTATCTAAACTCGAGTTGTTACAGAAATACAATGCTCTCTTGTCACCAACATTCACATATAGTGTATATACCCTAACATACGAGGGGCACACGCAACGAAACAAACCCACATACTTACACAGTCGAACAGTGACAGTAATAATACAGCCCACTCAGTTGGCCAACAATGGGTTGAGGGAACGGCAACTGTACAACTGAACCACTCACCCATTCACCCATTTCACGTGCAACTTAACCACATTTCAATGTGCTGGTAATTACTCCATTAGCTCTAGTGCTGAGCTCTTGTTACCGGGAATTGGGATATAGAGTTAAGGCCAGGTGAGAGCTGCTGCTGCTGCTGCTGCCAATCAGTTGTTGGCTCACAGACAGTTGCATACATCAATTAGCAGCAACAGCAGCTATAACAACAACAACACAATTACAAACTACACCAAAACGAATTAAATTCAATATCAATTCAGTAAACTATCCAACAAAATTTCTTCAAAATGAACATCAAAAGTGTTTTGCAGCGGGGATGGGCAGAAGCAGAGAAAAGGCCATCAAATCGTTGTGTCTGGAACTCAACGATTTGGAAAATACAATAAAACTGGCAACTAAATGACCATGGGGCAGAGAAAAACTCATTCGAGCACAATTTGTATGCAGTCTCTTTCGAATATTTAATGAATACTATACTATGCTAAAGAAGAAGACATGGAATTAGATTGCCTAAAGGGGGAGACAACAGTTCTTCGTGTGTGTGTGTGTGCGTGTGTCGTTTTTGGTATTGAGTTTGTACCGGAGCTCTATTGATTTTACTAGCCAAATTATAAAGTCAAGTTTGTGGCCAAGAGAGCAGGCTTACAGAAAACACTAACGAGTGGCCAAAGATTGTGTGAAAATGCAAATGCTAGAAACAATAGTAGTCTAGCTAAAAGCAAATCAAACATTAAAGAAAAGTGTTATAAAATTGAATGATAAAAAATTAATTAAATTAGCGTAAATAAATAAAATTAGGGTATAAAGTGTCAAAGTTAAACAAAGAACGAATATTTAATATTACTTTAGTCATAAAGTTTATGTTTTAACTGGCAGCACCAATGACAATAACAAAAACGACATAAAAATGCTAAGCATATATTATTTAGCACATTTGGCAATTTTGGAAAGCATAAATATTCATAAAAGTGTTTACAGATATGTAAATTATGAAATGAGTTTGGAAATTATTTGCGTGTTTAAGTGCCTGTAAGATGAATGCATATTTTATGCCAAAAAAAAAACAATATATTAATGGCCCCATACACAAACACACACACGAGCACACACACGTAAATTTCATTTGCTTGGTATATTTTTAGACTTTACAAACAAAAGTTTGTGAATGTGCGACGTCCATTCACCATTCAGACTGTAAGCCAAGATTACGCTAGAGACATAGGTCAGGGAATTGCCAACTGAAATAGGTAGGCAAAAGAAACCGAGAAAGTTAACAAAATAATCACAACTCATATTTATGCAATATTTGGGCCAAAACACTTTCGTTGTGTAGCTCATTTAAATCATAATGACTGAAAGCATTATCACATCTGCAAATCCCACAATCGGTCATCAATCAAATACAATATTGCCAGCTTGAGGCTTGAAAGGGGCGCTCATTATGATAGCTGAGCGTATTTTAATGGCTTAGCGGCGATTGCAAAAATTGCAATTTGATTGTTTGACAAATGCTTCAAAATTGATTGTTGAATATTTTTTAGCGTTAATTGAATCACAATTGTCACAGTTCGCTATTTGTTTTGCGCATCTTGTTTAAAATATGTTTAACTTTAACTTTTGTTATTTTGTTGTGCTTTATGCCCAGTGGATTCTCTATGGCTATTAAGTTTGAGCTCTAAGGTAAAATAATCCAAACATTTTGTTTGCTTTTGTTGCATTTACCTTTGCTAGTTTTAAAGTGCTTATTGGATTTGCCAAAGTTCAGCACGTCATGGCCAAAGATAAGCCAAAAAGTTTATTCTTTCTTCTTCACTCTTCTCTCTTACTGTGAATGTGTCAACAGTTTTTACAAAATGAGTGAAACTCTAGGCTGTAGAAAGTCAACATAGTTATGTCCTGTATTTATGTTTTACAATATTTTGTATGTCAAAAGGCAGACGATTATGACTTGTACATAATTTGACAAGTCACTTTAATTAGACATTATATGCTTATCATGACATTTTCTGTCCATTTCATTTGTGTAGTTTTGTTTTTTAATGAATGATGTACATAAAAGCGTCAAAAACATGACAGTCTTAACAGCCAGAATGACAAACAAATAATTCTTAATATAGCTTTTGGTTTGAGTATTGACAGTCGTTTAGATTGCCAGAATATTTCTTAAATTGTCTAAACAGTCCATAGTTGAAAAGAGACTTTGAGAAGTAAAAGTTTGCCACGTTGCGTTTGTGAAACAAAGCTAGAATAATGATTAAAAACTTTTATTTTGATGCTTTGCCATTTTTTTTTGTTTGGCCTTGCAACTTTAATGAACACCTCAGAGCGACTGCAAATTAATTGCCAAGTCAAATCAAAAGCAACCGAAAGCAATCAAACAAAAAGTAGGGCCTGCAACGAGCATAGTTAACCGATGAATACCCTGTAACGCTTTAGTAAATGGTATTTGTAATAATCTAAAATGCCCATAGATATGCTCGTTGAGTTCATGATTCATGGTAAAATAATCATAGTTTAGTTTTAAAGAATGGTTCAACGGAAATTGTTACCAAAGTTTGCGGTTTTCTTTTTGTTGCCATTGTTGTTGTGTCATTGTTGTTGCTGTCATTGTGAAGTGAAGCGCAGCGGCAATTGAATGACAACAGCAACTGCTGATAATCTTGTTGTTGTTTGCTGTTTCGTTTGCATTTAATATTAAATGAAAAGCGACAAGATTTAAAATATTTGTGCGCCACAGTCACCAGAAAAAAAGATTTATGCGCTCACGAATAGTTGACGATGTTACGGCATATGCAACGCGCGGTGGCAGCTGATGATGCATTTGGGGTGGTTGGTCTGTGATGTGCCATCAGTTGCACACACACATACACACACACACACACACATGGAATTCGCATCAAAATCGTGTTTGCACGCGCGAATTATGCAACCTGCTCGCTCGCTTGTTGCAATTGTTGCATTTATTAGACGCAACTTGGCTCACTTGGCCGGTTTTCTATTTTTCACAGATGTTTGCTGACTTTTGTTTGGCTTAACGGCAAATGGCATTAAGGTATGTCAAGTGTTTTTTAAACCTCATCAACTGCATGCTCACGTACGACCTTGGGGTGGAGATTGTGCAAATAGTTGGGCACAAGTATGCCAAGGAAACCAAAATCTACAGGTTGACAAAGAAGTTGTGGCAAATACTCAGCCTTAAAGGTTGAACAGTGTCTGCTCATTCATTAAAATCACCAACAAAGTGCCTAAAAAGAACTTGCTTAAGGGTTTTTAGCTTTAAGCTGAAATTAAGCTTGATAATGACATTGAAAACAGTATCCAATTACATTGCCAGGTCCTTGCTCTAAGCCACATTTAACTAATGGATCTGCTTGACTTGCATCTTAAATTTTAATTGAACAATTGACTTTAATGGCAGCTAAGGGAGAAACGTTTACAGTTCAGCTCGTAAATGAAAATAATTGTTGCACGATATTTGAAAATTAATTATGCTGCCAATTTTGATGCTGTTATTGCCGTGTCCAATTGAATTAAAAGCATGGCCAGACAATAGCGCACTATGTTTGCGCTCTTCCGTTTCGCGTTGCTTTGCGCCTCAATTAACGGCAGCTTTTGGCACTTGCGGCAGAAAGCGAAACACAAGCTGGCGTTAGAATCGAAAAACATCGAATCGGAGAACCCTACAAATTGCAGTAGTGCGAATACGTTTACCATCGTAAATTTTGTACAATTTGAACTCGAAAAGTCGTTAAATGTAACACGCACACACACACACACACAGAACATGACCACACACACTGTACACACCACACATACCAACACTATGCAGCTTGCCACACACTCATCACACATGCACATGCGCTGGATACACAGATACTTTTAAAAACCATTCGATTGCCATGAGCAATTTTGAGCATCATAAGTAAGTTTTAACTTAGCCATCAACGTTATGAATAATTTTATTTCTCTTCTAATAACGTCAGTGTCTTGCTAAAAAGTATGATTCGTTGCCTTTGGGTGCCATTGCACTTAAGCTGGCTCAAGGCTGATTAAAATTTAAAGCAACGTGCTTAAAAAAATGCTCTTTTTAGAAAATACCCTGTGCGTTTGGGTTGAGAGGAGTATAAAGGGTATATCAGTAAGTATCTTAGAGAGCATTTCCAAGTTCAGAACTCTATCATACATAGCATTTATGCTGTAGTTGTGTTTCGTGTTTCTATTTTTTAATATCGCTCGGCTTTTCAAGCGAACTAAGGATAAATGGCCTCGAACAGTGTGGTTTTAATGGAATAGTGGAGTTGGGAGAGTTGGTGTGCTAGGATATTAGATGTGTGTGTGTGTGTGTTCGTTGGCTTACAGTTTCTTTTGTTCATACATAAGCCTTCAAAATGATTTCGCTTTGCTTAAAAATTCTGTTTAAAATGCATATAGAACAATAAATCCCGTACATACCCCGCAATATGCACACACACGAACACAAACAACATACACAAGAACAAAAAACGAACAAATAATGTGATACAAATAGCAAAACTGAAACAGCATCATTTAAAAGTGTCTTAGTTGACGTAGAGATACTCTTTACCTTAACTTTATAAACGAAATTGGGAGAAAAACATTTAAATACTGCTATGGCGAGTAACTTATATATATATTATCCAACTGGTAAATCAAGTCGATTAGCTGTCACATCTATACAAACATCTTTGTTACATACTATAGGGTATTGAGTGCTTAACAAAACGGTTATCTAAAGCGCAAACAAACTTTGGTGGAACAAAATGCAAACATTTTGTGTTTTTTTTTCGGCTTACTCAGTTTTTTACTCTGTCGTCTTCTTTTTATTTTCGTGTGTTTACACCAATACGAAAACAGTTGGCAAATGGAGTGTGTGTATTTCTGTGTCATTTCGATTGCCCCAAAGCGTTCAATTTTTTGTGCTGCCAATTTTAAGGTGGTAAAAAAACTGTTGCATTTTTGCTGCAGCAAATATGTAAGTGGCAATAAATATATGCAATGCAGCGAAGCATAAAGAAATGTGCAAAATCTGAAACATTTCCACTGATAAGATACTTTTTTTGCGCAACTTTGCATAAATTATGGTATGATAGGAAATTTTTGAGCGCTAGTTATTTAGCGAATCGTTTAAGTATGAGCTGAAGGTTTGCAAAATTAAATGGAATTTCAATACACATTCTGTTTGTATAAGTTGCAGCTTTTGCTTGATGTTATAAGACTGCGCTTAATAGGAATACAATCTATTTCAATTACACTCAAAGTTAACCAATTCATTTTGATTATATTAATACCACATTTTTCCATTCATCATTTTGTGAAAGTTTTCATTTTATTTTTTTTTTTTGTGACTTCTTTGTCCTTTGTATGCTGTTTGATTTGCCATTCTGACGAGGCAAAGGCAGAAGATTGCATTTAATCAGCTTTTGACAAGCCAAATTGAAGCTTTATTAATTTTCTCGTTGCCCGGGCAAAGGCAAATAAGCAACGCATAAATGGCCAAAGCAAATACACATACATATGCAAGTATGTGTGTTTGGCTGTGTGAATCCTTGAGATGTGAGCAGTGTGGGCATATGTTGGCATGTGGCCTAAGCTAAAACTTTGGCATGCCGCCAAAAGAAAATATGTCATTTTTCTTATAGCTTAAATGAAAAACACGCATAATTTATGAGGCAGCGTGGAAAATGCTGAACGCATCCAGCATGAAATCGGAGTGCGATTGTAGCTCGTCCCTTTTTTTTATTTTGGTTTTTTGCTTGCGACCTGGTCGTTTGGGTCGGCCAGGTGATGTATTATATTTTACTGATTTATTGCCTTATTTATGCGCCAGCATTTGAAAGGTGAGTTCGGTGGCAAACAGCACAGATAGCCCAACCGAATATAATACACAACATTTGATTACATTTAAGAGCCAGATGAAATATCTAATGTAAGCTGCTCTTGGAAATAGGAAACTATATACATATTGAGACAGCAAAAGATGTAAAACCCTTGATATAACAACTCTATTAGCTCAAAAAGTATGGAATTTAATAAATTGAATTTGTCTTCATACCGCACAACAAATTTCATGACTAAATCATGGCACAAATGTTCTCTACAGTTAGTTTTGTGCCACATCAAATACAAATGATACAAAATAGTTGTACAAATAGAGCTTTATCAAATCAAATTGCAATTATTTTGGAAAATAACAAACTAAAACTATTTCGAACAATGTTTAACATGGCGTATACGTGACTTGCGTGCTCTGTATACAATTGAGTGATGAGGCCAAACACTGCTGGCCACTGCTCGTTGAGGTTCTGGCCGCCCATATACATAACCCACCCACACACACACGCGTACACTTAAACAAAAACCACACACAAGCACATACCATAAATAGACAGAGATAAAGAGACACACACAGAGAGAGAGAGCATTTCTTGGCAAGTGTTGACCACAATTTGTGCATGTGGCAATTGCAGGGGTTTTTTGGTTCTACTTGTCCTTGAACCTTATTTGTGTGGCAAGTCTGTGCTTAGGTTCTGGCATTTTATTTGTTTGCTTCGTTTATTTGCATTTCTCTCCGTTTGCCACTGAGAGCATACGAAATTTATGCGCTGATATCCTTACCAGCTGACTGTTACTACGACTTCAACTGCTGACTATGCTTCATGATGCCTGCCACCCGTCTGTTTGTGGCTGCTTACTTACTTGCCACACACACATATTCATGACTGTCTACGTATTTGACTTGGCTCGTATTTCAATTGTCAATCCGTGTGCGAAATCAACGTGTGCAGCTCATGTGTCAAGTCATGGCCAATGGCCATTCCAGTTCTCATTGTCCTTATATTCATGACAAAAGATCCTTTAACTCCACTTGCCTCAACGTGCAATGCCAAAAAAACAGCTGCTGTCACATCAACATTTCCTACTACAACCAACTTAAGTATTGTTATCTTGAGGTTAGACATTTCGATTGCCAACCAAATTATGAAACGCAGATGTCTTTCAGACTTATAATTCTTAATCCGAACGAATGTTTATAGTTCTAGTTCAATTGTAATTAGTATTAGTATTTTATTAATTAAAATTCTATCTTATTGCATGTTGTAATGTTTATTCCTTAAGTATTTAAGACGCTGCTGGTCACGTGTTAAGCACACGTTGCACAATTTTGCTGCCCCAACAATCGACCGCATATTATGCAACAGCATAATGGGTGGGTGTGTGTGTTTGAGTGGGTGTGTTCACTCACCTTTAGACTAATTTACATGTATGGAAATTCATTGTATAAATTTTATGTGCAGGCTGCGCAAAAACCTTGAAAAACGGAAAACAGGAAATCCTTTAAAAATTACACACAATTTCAATTTCATTGTAATAAAACGTACATTTATTGAAGAGGAAACTCGTTTATGATGGCCACAATTTGTACACCCTGGCTGCGTCTGAGTGGTTTTAAGGAATATTTATAGCTTTTTTTAATGCAATAAAATAAAAGGTATCTGTTGGACTATTTGCCACTGACATGTTATTGACATTTTAATTTGATAGTAATAATTATTTAGAGATAAACAAATTGTTTGACGTGACGACATGGAAATTGAGATATAATGCCATATATGTTATTATTTGTGCCTAGTTAGTATAGTTCATCTCAAATATTAGGGTCACCGACTGGTTATGTGTGTTAATTTAGCTGACATATCAGACATCTCTAGTTTGCGTCCAAAAACTGTGTGCCAGTTTCGGTTGAGGGTATCAAAAATGTTTAAATTATGTATTATTAATTTGGTTACAATTGTGACGTTGTCAGTTAGGTTAGTAAAGGCTGATATGACAGCTGCCTAGGGGCCAAAGGATTGCACTCCATGCAAACGCATTTCATGCGGGCTAACAAAATGAAAATTTGCATAGCAACTGGAAGACATCTCTCTCTCTCTCTCTCTCTCTCTTTCTGACAGATTCTTGTGGAAGCCCAACTGCTCAACTTTTGCTAGAATAATGACAATGATTATGCACTTTGTGCTAACAGTTTCGGTTAATTACATAGAAAACTTGTACTCAAAGCAGCTGAAGCCGTAGAGTTTGAAAGGATTTTAAAGTAGTACGGTTAAACTCTAGCGATTGCTAGTTCCAAAAAGCTGATTAACCATTACAGGGCACAGCTAATAAGCCCTCATTATATCTAGCTAGCCAGCAATTAAAGATGGATAAACTTAAGCTAGACTTAATTTGCAATATTAACTTTGGCTCGTTTTGTAGAGCAACAAACGTTGTAGGCAAAACTGCAATTTAATTAAAGTTGCACATTGCACTCTCGACTAGTGTACAGTGTGTACTCGCATACACGGACTAGCATTTGCTTTTGTGTGCGAGCAAAAGGGAATCTTTTGTTTAAATTTAACGCTCGTGACATGCTTAATTAATTCGTTTACTTCGGGCTAAAAGGGAAAAGTAGAGATGAGCGGCAGGCAGCTGCCACTGGATGGAATATGCTTTTGTGTGTTTTCTGCCAAGAACAACAATAGGATGCTGGAAACAAAAACAAGCTGAATAAGAGTTCGTTGTTGTTAGTCTTGCTCTTCTTGCTGTTGTTGTTGTTGTTGTTACAGAGGAAACTAACAAAGTGCCATCGATTATGCTAATGGATGGACCGTAGATCGTTGCCTCACAGCTTCTGATTACTTTCCACCTTACTTACCATTCCTCTTCACTCCTCTCTGCTTTTCTTCTTTTCTGCTATCAAATTGCAGCCAGAAAACTTCTCGACGCAACATACAAATTAAGGTGCCCGGTATGACTTTAATGGGCCGCCTTTGTAAGCCAACTGCAATATGTTGCTGTTGCTGCTGCTGCTGGTGGCCAAGCACGCAACATTTTCCAGTTACCCTAACTAAAACAAGGCAGAGAGACACCCCTAAAATTCCTGCCTGGTTCTACGACCAAGTTCCAAGCTCCTCTTGCTTTCCCAGCTACGTGACTTGTCATAAATCAATTCGCGTCTGCTTGTAAATTATTATGTGCAATATTCTGCACTTTAGCATTATATTTTGCAGTATTTATAATACGGCATCGAGCATAACGGACACGCTAACGAGCAGCATGGCTAACAATGAATCAGCAAAGGCATACCTTTATACCCCTCGCCAACTAAACCAACCAAACCCCCCTCTCTTGGCTCAATGTATTTCGCCCATTTGTTGCCAATAAGCCAACAATAGATCGCATCAAAGTTTGCCAAGTGGCTGCCAACTTCGCATAATGACGACAAATTGCAATTGGAATATTTTCTTTAGCGAAATATTATCACAGATTTATAACAATTATTTTCATATTATTTTACAGCAGCTGATACAACTACTTGGCGCATTGTGACTCTTAAGAATATGGAATGCCTCATTAATATCTGTAGGAAGTTAAGAACTTTTAAGCTTGTTAACAAATGGATTGCTTTAAAAATGTCAGAAAAAAACTCAACAGTGAATAAATAAAAAACTTTTGCTTCCTCATTTTTCCGAATGGAATAAACTTAACAAGCAACAAATTCATCTTCAGTTAATGTCGACAATCGAATTAAATACCAAATTGTAATGAAAAAAAAAACAAGTTATCTTTTGGGTGGTACAACAAGACTGCAGCATACCCTGCACAAGACGAATCTTCAGTTGAAATAAGCCTTTTTTTAAAGGGTGTATGGTATTTGCTGCTCCATTGGATCTTGGTGTTTCTTATGGTCTCACGTACGCATAATTATTTCAGTTACAACGTTCGAGCCATAAATACCAATTAAGCCATTACAATGCATTTATATTTGCACGTTCGGCGTCGATGTCAACAACAAATTGTTGGTTAAATCAACGAAAAGTGCGAATTTTTCTGTTCACTGTTCATTATAATAATTACACTTTGCAACGATTGATGGGTGACATCTATAGGCTTCTGTAGCGAAAAAAAAAATATGTTAAATTTATTATTTCAATGCGGAAGCGAGAGTTGGCTGAGTTTGGCGGTTGGCAGGTGGTTTAATTGTAAAACTTAATTTATTTATGATAATTTATTAGCAGGTCGTGTTGTAGTTGTGTTTGTGGCTGTGGCTGTGGCTGTGATGTCAATGAACCAGCCGCATGTTGCCGCACATGTTGTTGCAACTGGTTGTAGTATTTGTGATAACATTAATGCCATGGCATGCTTTTGGCCTTTGTTATGTAGCATCCCCCGTCGAACTCAGACCAGGCCAACTTGCCAATGCATGTGTATGTATGCCTGTGTATGCCTTTCACTTTCCGCTCGCTAGGCTGGCAAAACGGGCAAACTAGCAAACAAACAAGCAAACAAAGCAAACGAATGCCAAACAATGTTGACTGAGTAGCTGCTGCTGTTGCTGTTGCTATTGCTGATGCCGCCGGCATTGGCCAGTCACGAAAGTGTCGTCTTTACTATTTTATAAGCACACGGCATACGGCATTATTAACCCGTTTTCCTAGTTTTTCATTTCTCTTTGCTTTTAGTACTTTCAGTACTGCTCAGCGCCCCAAAGTCTAACATAATATTGCAATTATAACACGAGGAAGTTTTTGCTGTTTGTGATTGTTGCTGAAATGGAGTCATGTTTAAACTGCTACACAGTACTGTTTATAGAGCTATATACTGCTATCAAATATAGCACAAGTGGGTCGTTCATATTGTATAACAAACAGCAGGCAGACAAAGGGTCTCCATTGTTGTGCAAGCTAAAAAGCGAATGTGCCACATTGAAAACATAAGAAAATCATTAATAGACTAGAGCTTATTTGACGATGGCTTTGAAAATGGCTTGTCAATAATTATGTTGAGTCTAGAACATATTTGTTTTGTATGCTTTTCTGTAGAAAATTTGTCAATTGTCAATTACCATCTTACTGCTTATAATTTGTAAAAGCCTACACATAATAGACTGCCAATTAGAGCAGTGCTTGGCAAAAATTAAGCTCATTTTGAATGTAATGCATAATGGAATTAAGAGTTAAAAGTTGTCTCAGCAGCTGCCTTGCCTTGCCACCATTGATTCGCTGAAGGATTTCTTTTAAAAAACCTACGAAAAGCCTTAGCTAAATATAAATATGAATATGTGCGAAGGACTTCTCATCAACACGACAACATAATCATAATCCTATGTTGAATGAATTTGTAGAGTAGTGAGGTTCGAGGGGCTAGAGGGGGTACGCATGTTGGTTTCTTATCAATGCGCACAGACATTTCAAGGCTAAACAACAAGCACACGTTCTCTCAATGTATGCGTGTGTGTGTGTGTGTTGTCTTTTATTAAATTCTATGCCCAGCCAGCTAAGCAACCAAAATGAACAAAAACAATCTTATGCAAATTTTCATAGAGGCAAAAAGTCAAATGCTTAAGAAAAACAAAAATTAATGATTCCCCATGTATAATCCATATAAATGACATGCAAGTTGAAAGACTGTTCCCTCCTCTCCTCCTCCTCCCAAAGGGTTTAAATATGCTTTGGTATGACGCGTATGAATATGGTGTTTGGCATGCTGGGCTTACTGTCAGTTCAGGTTATTTTGCTCGCATCATGCCACAAATTCTTTTGTCTGTCTGTCTTTCTGTTGCTTTAGTGCGGCTTTTTGGGGTGTTAGAAAAACAGTGACATATGCGTTAGGGGTAGCGAAATTAATTTCAATTTATGAAAATGTATATATAAGTATGTCGCCGTAGTTGTATCTTACATATGTATGCCTAAGCAAATAGAAATTTATGTTATCTATTGAGGGCCCGTAAGAAAAAGTTAATACAGGCACACTTGAGTATATTTAAGTGTGTGTTGGTTTTGTGCGATTGCATAAACAGAGCAAGATGTTTGTAAAAAGAATTTCATATGCTATCAAGCATATGAGCCAAACTAGCTTTGAATATTTAAACAGGTGGGTTAACTTTAAGTCAAAAGTTGCTATACATATTAAGGTCTTAAGCGGCCTTGCCTTGAGAAAGAGCATGTTTTAAAACATTACAAAAAAGCTGGCATTACCTTTTTAAAGCATTCCACTTGTTGTGCTAGGCCTGAAAAAGTTTAAATTTAAGCTAACGGCTTTTGTAAATTCAAATAATCAACAGAAAATTTCAACGCCTGCGCAAAGCTTACAGCCAAGAGAAGAACGTGTCTAAACAACTCAACTTACCCCCATTACACTCAAAAGAGAGAGACCGCAGAAAGCGAAAGAGAGAGAGAGAGAGAGAGAGAGTAAAAGCTGCTAACAAGGAAGCAAAAGGGTAGCAAAACACGGAAATGCGCTACAAAAGAAAAGTTACTTCACACAACGAAGGAATGGGTCGCATCAAAAAAAAGAAGAATAACAACCCGAAAACAGAGACAGAAACGACAAAAACAACAACAACAACAACAACAACCGAAACGAAGAACAGCAGAAGACACAAAACTAGCAAAAACGTGAACGTTGTCGCCTTCCTCAGTTGCTCTGAGCCGTCTATCAAACGAAACAAACGAAACGAAACGTCTCGCGTTTATTTGTTTAAAAATAACTAAAATTAAACTTGTAGCTTGTGTATATAAATAAAATATATATATATATTTTTGCTATAAACAACTAGAACGTAAACAAAACACCAAAAGTGCATTTAAACAAAAGCAAATTACAAAAATAATATTAAGTAAAAGCAACGAAAGTGATGCAATGAAAATTAAAACATAATATGCAATACAAAAAAGTGTTCAAATTTATTTTTTCATACATAATGTAAGAAATATGAAAATCAATTGTTTGTTGTGTGTGCCTCTTACCTTCTCTGTGTGTGTGTGCGAGTGAGTGTGAGTGTGTGTGAATTATTGTAAAAATCGAAGGCAGACAAACAAAAGTTGCGCCTGCAGTTTGCGTGCCAAAAGTAACAAGAAATTTCGCTGCAGCAGCTGACAGCATTGTTATGTTGGCGAGCGGGGTGAGGTGTGAATGTTTGTCAAAGAAAGAAGTGAGAGGGCAGGCGGGTGGCTGCGTGCTGTGTGTCGAGTGCAGGGCTGGGCAATTTTGGTTGCTATAAACGTAACCGCACGCACTTCTTGTCAGTTGTTCTTGCTCTCTGTTTTACCCAACCTAAAAGCCACCCTCAAAGCGTTCAGAGAGAGAGAGACAATGAGAGAGTAAAACGTGCTTTTGAATGGAGCAAAGCAAGGCCGGCAAATGCAGTTCTCTGTGGGAGACAGCTGTCTCTAAGAGTGCGAAACTAGAGCGAAAAGCATGGCAATAACACTGAGAGAAAACGGACTACAGATTTAAACCGTGGTTTGTTTCAGTTAGCTATCAGAAACTCAGATTGTATTTGCATTCAGATTATTTCTAATTTCTTACCTTTATACCACACCTATAAGTCTAATTTATAAGTTTTTATCCGTAAGCCAACTATAACTTAAATTAAATTGCAGTTGCATCCCATTTTCGTGAACATTTGCGTTTAAATGCTATAAATTGTCGCTTGAAAAGTCGACAACACACCAAGGGCGATAACACTTAACGCCACTTATCAGCTTTACCCACCACGCTTGTCATCAAGACATTAAGCAGACACACACACACACACACACACTCAAAGACACCACACAAGCACCTACTCAGCCACCCACAACGCACTTACAATGTGCCTGCCCTTCAGAAAACCATTCTATTGCCTCTATTGCAACCGCAGAGAACACTCTCTGCCCCAAGCCCCTTGCCAACGCGGTGCAGCACTAATAAATTGCAACAAATTGTTGGCGACTGCAGCCTTGAGAATTCAACCAAATCCTTGGCGCGCACATTACGCTCGAAATGAAGTGACTAATGCAATTATGCATTAATTTTGAAAACGTTCTTCAAATATTTCCATCATTTCCGCAATGGGCGACAAGTTTTGCGGCAGCTTTTGACAAAATACATTTACACATTTACATTTGATTTCCGCCAGATGCAGACATGGCTTAAAAGCTCTGTGGCAAATTGTGAAAGGCGCCGCGAGGTAAGAGAGATATTGCACATGTGGCAAGAAAAAGTTGCTGTTTAATTGGAAAGAGAGCGTTTAAGCTAGGAATACCCTGTAAGCAGCTAAGAAAGTTATAATTAAACAGAGCAATTATCCAAGAAATAATGTATTTCTAATCGAACCTTTCTTATTGAAGGTTCAAAATTTAAGGTGAAAGCAACTTGACGATACCTCAAGATACAGGGTATAAAAAGTCGGAAAGTAATGAGACGACATTTTGCCTGCTGGGGTTAGAGAGTGGAGGAGTGGGAGACTGGGATGGTGGGGTACTGACTGCCAAATGTGCAGTGTGGTTCAAAAGATACGCAGCACTGTTTACGGCTAGGTGAACACACACACACACACACATACACTCACTTATGGATAACGAGGGGGGGTTGGTAGGATGGTGGGGCGGTGTGTGCAATCAAATGTGCAGTAAGGCTTTGTGGCCATGCGAAGGCGATGGTGGAAATGTAGGTGGAGGTGGCAGCTTGAAGGATGCTGCAACTCATGCAACATTTAACCAACTTTTAATTATCGTACTTGAGCCAAGTCGCTGCCACACGAGAGACTTGCATCAGCAGCAGCAGCACTAACAGTTAAACTGTTTGCAACAGACACACACACACAAACACACACATTTATCACAAACATGCACATAAGTCTAACATACACACACACACACACATGCTTAGTGAATGCAAGTCTTAATGTCTCCTCTGGCTGATGTTGCAGTTCTTCTTCTTCGTTTTCTTTTTATTGTTTTTGTTGTTGGCGGTTTTTCTTTAGTTTTCCTTTAGCTAAATGCTCTAATTACGCCTAATGGAATGCCACTCATATAATTGTGTGCATGTGTGTGTGTGTGTGTGTTGAGGGTATGTAACAAGGGGCTTAGGTGGTGCGAATTGAGCGGAAATTTACAACATACATATGTATGTATGTTTGTGTGTGTGCATTTTAATAATAGTTTGAATCCGTTCTCTGACTCTCCCCGGCCCCCCTCTCCCCCCCACCGCGCTTACTAGCTGACTGTCTGCATATTCATGACTTTGTTGCCCGTTCGTTGTTTGTTGAGTTTTTAAGCCAATTTAAATAAGCGGAGCGCGCAGCGGGAAAATCAAGAAAATACACTGCCAGACAAATGAAAAATATGTAAAATGTAGATAGATAGAGAGAGAGGGGTGAGAGTAATGTCAGTAACCCACATTGTAAGCGCATCCTTTGTCAAACGATTGCAATCAAAGGATCAAGCGGGTGTATGCAATGGCAGAAACTACTTAAAAGTAAAAAAATATTCTCTAAAACTTCATAAACTTAAAGTTTTTAATCAATTCTAATGACATAAACTTAAGAACCTCTATTATTTCACAACTCCTACTCACTTATTGTACATTTTTTAAATTCTGCACAATGGGCAATAAAAAAATCCATTTAAAGTAAATGTTATTTAGCCACCCTGGGTATTTCTTAGCTGTTATTCATATTTTTTATAATTCTATGCATTTTTACCAGCTCGTATTTGCATATTTGCTGCGTTGATGGACAGAATGCTAAGTTCTTTTAACTGCTGCTGCTTCAGTTGTTGCCCTTAAAGCGTTATGGCTCTTGTTAACTTAACACCCACGCTCACACACACACACACACACACACACACACACTTCATGCACTCTTTAACACATCTGCATTGGAGTCGAGTTTATAAATTATGCAAGCATTTATTCCAGCCAAAACCCAAACTCTCTCAAACTAAACGCTGGCTAGTATACATTTTTGTTGTTTTCTTCGTTGTTGGTAAAAATTTTGCATAATTGCAGTTTATTCTAACAATTTGAATGAATATTAAATTAGTTTTAATTGAATGTGGCAACGTGTTGTTGCACTCGGCACTGGCAAAATGAGCTCATTAAAATAAAATACTGAGACGGATCTAAAATGTGGCAAAAAATAGTAGTTTAACTTAAGTTAAGTTAATTTCTCTCTTTTAAACAGGGAAAGCTTTAAAATTCCATAGAGTTTTAGCTATTTATTCGACTTTTAATTAACAAACTTTAACTATAAACAAATATTTATTCAAGCAAGCAAGGAAGAAGTTGAACTCAAACACATTTGCTTATTCGAGGTTTAGGTCTCCTTTGCAGTATATTACGCATACGCAGCGTTGACTTTATACATTTTGTATGCACGCAGCAATTGAAGTTGCTGAAGCATAAGTTGCTACCATTGTTTGGTTTGCGGTAGTCTTAGTCAAACAACGTTGCAATTCTTAAACATCCAACACACACAACACACAACACGCAACGCAACATGTTCGAAGCGAGCTCTTATACGCCAGCCAGCATGTATGGCATCGAACAGCCGAACAGCAAAACTACCATTGCGGCTGTCTGTGCTCTGGCAGCATAAAATATATGCGACTGCAGCGCTTATTTGCCATTTGTGTGTGCGACGCTGACGCAGACACTGCTGCTGCTGCCAGTCTCTCAGTGTGTTTGAGTGTCGAAGTTCGGTGTGTTTGTAGCCCGTTCGTGACTCGCGTGCAACGGTCGCTAAGTGTCTCGTCTTTGTGGCGCGCGGCGACAACGGCGACGGTCACAACAACAGCAAGCGAAATTGCATTAATAAAACATAATAAACGACTAAACGGTAAATGCAATAAAAATAAATACCTCAAATGCCAAATGCCATAAACAACAACTACAACAATGATTAAGCCATAGACATTTCGCCAATTGTCATATGTGTAAATGTGCCCCTCACTGTGTGTGTTACCATTAAATCTATCGCTGTTTCGTTTATAAATACGTTAACAACAAAATTTATAACCACCAATAACAACAAAACAATACAAGAAGGAAAAATCAAACGAAAAGAAAACTGTTTTTAAGGCGCTAAAGTTTTGGTTTTGCTTATCTTATCGCTACACACGGCGTATGCGTAATGTATTTTGCCACTACCCAAAGCATTGAAACGTGCGTGAATAAGTCAGCTGTGAAACACTTTCACTATTCCCAAGCTATTAGCTAAATTGATTTGTGGCCGCTCCAAAAACATTTGTGAAAACGTTTAACATCCAATTAACGGCACATACTACATCATTAACACTGACCCACATCACTGAAAAGCATATAAAAATATGTGTAGAGAATTTTTTAAGTGATTTCTTTAATTATAATTTGAACTTGACTACCGTTATGGGCTTATCAGTTTTAAAGAGGCGATAACTGCAAGTGTTCTAATCTCAAGTTTATCAGACATTTAGATAAAAGAGTGAAGCGTAAAGTAAAGCGCAAATGTTTTTAGTTTAGCAAAGTTAACCAAAAAGAGTGGGGAATTCTGCAAATTACTTTCTCTAGCTTACTCTCTCTCTCTTTCTGGGCTCCCTTTTCATAATTAAAAAGTTTATCCACTTTTAAGCTATTGTGGGAAAATATTCAACTAATTTTTTTATCATAACAATCGAAAGCCGCAAAACACCTGCCACACTAAGCCGCTTATTAAGCTAACCAATTAATTACATAAATTAAACAGTTAAGCAATTAAACACAGTTGCGACAAAAGACAAAACAAATCAAATAGTTAAGCATTGAAATGTTTTATTGATTTATTAATAATATAATCTCTCTGTTTAGCTTAGTGGAATATAAAGTGAAATTATTGCCAAATAATAATCATAATTAACAACAACTACAATAAGAAAGAAACGTCCACATTGTTTGCTGTCCAAAAGGAAATCTATAAAAATAATAATACAAAACAGAGAGAAAATTCAATCAACAAAATGCGTCGAAATATCAAATTAATTGTCTTCGTCAGCATCATTTGGATGTTCGTAATGGTCTATTACTTTCAGTCCAGCACCGAAAAGGTAAGTGCCTCCATATAACCAATAAGTTTAGTTTCTGCTCTTCAACTTTCTTCTTCTTTGCAACTACCATTTGTCTCCACCTCTTCCGCTTCACGAGCATACGATCATCAACGTTGGCCTGCGTTACGTCGTATGCAACGAGCATAGTAATTATTACCATGGCTTTACTTTAAGCCATAGCTGCTACTGTGTTTCATTGTTTTTATCTCTCGTTTTCTTTTGGCTGTCTGTTGAACTATCCACACATAATTAGCCTTACGTACAATCGGGGCAGGTAGCAAGTCAGAAACGCCCAGTGCTGCGGCCCACAAAGACTGCGTATCTTCATTTTCAGTTAAGTTGGCTTACGTTCGTAAGAGCACCCTGTAAACAGATAGTTTTGCACGTGGGGTATGACTAATCTGAGTAAAAACGTGTATAGTTGAGCAGGGCATTGTCAAGTCATAAGCTACTAGCTTCTACTTCAGTTTGTGTTGCCTTTTTCTTTTTTGATTAGAGACTTTGCTTTTTAGTGCTGACAGCTGCGATTGTCAAATGTGGGCCGTTAGACTTGGCGTATGCGCAATTTCCAAAGTTTTATTTGGGTCATCTTGCCAGAGTCCATCTTTTGTGCTGGTAAACGACATGTGGCAACAGTTCAACAGCCACAAATGTGAAAAAGCTCAAATGTACATTTTGTATTATCAGCTTATCATTACTGTTATTGCTATCAGAATAACTTTTTGCACTATATGCAAATGGTCGTTTGGGTTGTCATTTGATTGTAATCGACCAGTGTTGTTATATTTATGAACATTGCTTGTCAATTTATAACCTTATCGTTTTGGTGCAACACTTTACAATCAGAATCAGAATCAAACCCACTTTTGCTTATCAACTGTTTGTGATCAATGACAAATCATTTAATTGAACAACATTTATTATTGGAAGTGATAACAAAAAACAAAACGAATTGATGTTCATTGTGTAAAGATAAAACTTATATTGCTAGCTTAATGGTTTTAATGATGCATGTGGATAAAGTTACAGCTGCTGGCAATAAACAATAAAAAATATTTGTAAGGCAAGAGACAAAATAAACAAAATAGTAATGCCCAAGAGCATAAATTTTGTTTGCTTGATTTTGATTGATATGCTATTTCATTATATGCATGTGAATGACAGCTGAAAATGCAAATCGAATGAAATAACATGGAAAATACGAAAAGTTCAACAAACGTGCCTTTTTTCTTTATTAAAAACCAAGTTTATTTATTCCGTTGGTCGGTCATGTGTTCTATCTTTTGCTCTGTCAAATTTTAAACAAGGTAAACGAAAATCGCATCTAAGTTTTTTTTCTTTATTTTCAATAAAATATTAATTAAAATATGTTTTTTTGTTCGGTTTTGCGAAACGAATTTGATTTTAATTGAATTTATTATTATTTATTATTATGGATACACTTTGAAAGTTTAACCCTCAGTAGTAGTAGTAGTAGTAAAATTTTAATAATGATGATTTATTAACCAATTTACACACATTTAATAATGTCAAAAATAGCTTATCGCGAATGGCTTTTTTACGAGTTTCGATTAAACCAAAAATAAATGCAACCAGGACCAAGGAAAATGCCGCACGACTTAACCAAAGTCGATAAACTCAATTATTATGACTGCATTTCGTGCATTTCCTGCCTTTTTCCACCCAGTCTTATGTGAAAACAAATGGAAAAAAAAAATGGTTTCAGCTCTCAGGTCACGCCGCAAGCTGACCAGCTTTCAAATGGTTTTTATCTCCTGCTCCTCGCTGACTATAAAGCATCTGGCCATTCATATGAAATTGCATTATACGTATTTATATATCATTATAATCGGATTCATGTGAATGTGCGCAATTTTTTTCTGTTTTGTCTTTTAACATTTTAACACTTATGTGCTCTTATATGTGCACAATTTCAAAAAAGAAAAACAACACCAACACCAATGCAAAGATCAAAAGTTTAATTAACAGCGTATTATTGAATTACTTTTCACACTCATTATATTTATGTATGTGCGCTGATGTGTGTGTGTATGAGTGAGTGTGAGAGGGTGCGAACAAAATGGCGTCCACAGATGTTTTTTTTTGTGTGCTTACTCAACGCTTTCAGCTGTAATTTACAATTTGTTGTTTTCGTTTTTTTTTTAAATACATGCACAGTTTAATAACTTTTACGCGAAAAATCTCTGCAAAAAACACACAAAACAAATATACTTTATATACCCTTTTTGTATGATTGTGCGAGGTACACCAGTATAATAATTTCATTTCATAAAAATTTATTCAAGGCTGACGTTAGAATAGGTTTTTTTTTTGGCGTATTAAAACATTATCATCTCGATTATACATTTTACCCCCTCTCCTTGTTTGCACCCACACAAATTGCTGGCTTTTTGTATAAAAACCATTAAAACATTTTTATTTTTTTTATTCTGGCGCTTAATAGCAAAACAAAAACAGATAATATTCTAATAGCTCGACAAAATGCAGCTTGATGCTCGAATCAAATATGAATTTTTCCCTTCTTTTTACAAATGAACAAACATTGAGTATGGTGCCTTTATATATATATATATTAATATTATAGAGAGGTATTAAAAATCAATTAATTCAGAGTTAATCCACTGCGTAAATGAAGGCATCTGTAGCTGTTTATCAATGTAACACATGTTAATCTACTTAAAGTAATGTTATATTAACGCTTTGACTCGCCTTTTCACTGCAATTGAAGGGAAAGTAACGCAGTTTAAAAAAAAAGTGTAAATGAAAGCATAATCAAAAACAGCAGGGTGTTGATTAAACCAAAACAACATAACTAATTGATTGTCTTAAGACGCCCTGCTGCTTACCCCTATCTAACAATTGCCTTTTGCAAAACTTTTTACACCAAAGCCAATCTCAAGTTATCTCATTCCCTTGCCTTAAGCCACACACACGACACACATTCACAGCATTGGATTTATATTATGTCATATGAGATTTTATTGCTCATATGCAAATATTCTCATCAAATATGGAAATTCTTGTCAACTATTTGATAACTTTTGCCAAAGAAGAAGTATTTCAATTTTCGCACACTCAAAAACTGGGGCACATCATTAGATCAAGTTTTACTTCGAAAAAATAAAAAATATATTCACGAAAAGGAAATATAGCATTAAGAATGAAAAAAGAAAAACGCAACAAAACGAATTCAAGTTCAAACTCAAAAAGCTTTCAAATAACTTTACGCATCGACAATTCGATTTATGGTCAAAGCTGCATATCATTCTCCGGAAAAGGGAGAGACACAGCGAGGGAGAGATACTAGAGCAAGAAACTTTGCAAATGTTGAGCTTCGCATTGCGTGACATTCAGTTACGCTCAGTTTGACGCCCAAATGACAATATAACGTGCTGAAAACGAATACCATAAAAGCTGCGATTTCAACAGTTGAGATTCGCTAACAGCAAAAAAAAAAATACGTGATGGCTTAAAGCAAACTCTCAATGGTAAATGCAGGTGCTAACAAAAACTAATCAACAGTTTAATTTGTTTAAGTCATGCAATGACTTATAATAAGTGCGTTTAGTTTAAAATAGTTTAAGATAAACCAAACAAATAGAAAAAAGTAAATGAAAAAAACAGCCAAAAATAAAAACACGATACTTAAAATTCTTAAACTCAAGTTAAACTTGTATATGGATTCGAAACGGGTTTTCAGTGCAGTCGATAAAAATGGTAATTTTGGATTTCTAGACTCTTTTGGTGTCGGACGCTTTCTGTTCTCACTGCTTTTACGGCTAATTAGCATTTTTATCAGTAACCTTTAACATTATAGCAGGGAAACCAGTACACCCCACCCTTCTTCCCACACCCTTAAAGTAAACTCTTGGTTAGCTGTCTTCGGAAGACATTTGGCATTTGCTTTGGCTTTGATTTAGAATGCATAATTAAAGATGTTTATCGGTCGGCCTAGTCAGGCAGATGACTTTAGTTGTTGGCCTTTTAAGTCATTGTATTTGTGTTGTGATTTTGTTGTTTTACTAATTTCAGAGACAAACAAAACACGCAAACACTTAAGCAGCTGTTACTGACAAGCTAGAAGATGCTCTGCAATAAGATTTTTACCTTATTATAACTCTTCTGTCAGCGTACAGGGTATAACAATAGGGTGTAACATTAATGTAATGACCAAAAAGCAGCTCGCTTAACCGGCTCTTGCTACAGTTTTTTTGTTGGTGTTTTAGGCAGCAGCCGGTTTGCCGTTACCTTCATCTGCTTCAGCCTCTTCTTCAGCTTTATTTCAATCTTCTTTACTTCTCCCTCTCTCTCTCTCTCCCTCCATCATCTTCGCTGTGTTGCTTTGCGCTGCCAGCTGTTGAACTGGCCTCTCCATTACGCAATGTAACCCAACGCATTTGCGCAAGGTCGCCAAGCGTTTCGTTTAATAATTTTTATTGAACTCAAAGCTACCTCACCTACCGCTTCGCCTTTCTCTCTTTGCCTCCCACTTTTCCGCCTGGCTGACTTGGCTTCTCTTTTCTCCCGTTGCACAAACACTTTTGTGGACTCTATAACATTATTGAATGTTATCGCTGATGCTCGGTAGTTGCTACTTTCAATTTCATTTTGATGGTTTTTATTGTTATTTTACAACTTGTTTGTACGCTGGCTTTGCCACTCGCACATATACATTTCGCATATTTGCTACAGGCAGCAGCTCCAGCAGCAACAACAACAACAACAACAGTCCCCAGTGAAACTAGTTGAACAATGATAAATGTGGTAAGACGTAGACAGCAGGAAATGGCTGAAGAGTGCCTTTTTTTCGGGGAAACAGCTTGGGGTCAAGGCTTAAAGCTGCTGGCGACAGCCAAAAATCTCAAGAGTGGTTTTAACCATTGTAAAATGGTTTTTTGAGTTTGTACTTGAAGCGCTTAGGAAGTTAATGGAGTGTTTCAAAACTGTCCAGAGCAAAGGCAAACATAAAAATGCTTGCAAGCTAACTTAATAAAGCAGCAAAACTAAGCAACTTAATCTTGAACATAGCCTTGTTGCAGGGAATTCGATACTGCGTTTTTATATGGAATTTTATTTTAATTAAGTCGCATCAACTTTGACCTTACCTCATTTTGCTCACATCATTTTTTACAGCTTATAAAAGTTTTTTAATTAACTTAGTTTTTAGTTGGTAATTAATTTGCATTCTATTGGTATCTTTGGTAATATTTACTTTACTTTACTTTATGGGAATAGTTTTAATGGGAAGCTTTATTAAAACTGCAGCAAAACAAAAAGATCGAGATACTTTTACGGAGTTCCGTTTCAGTTTTTTAATAACCATTTACCGTATAATGTGCCTACAATAGAAATCAGAGTCATCTTTGATGCAATATCATTTGATGAATTGGCAAAAAAAAAGTTAAAAGAAAAAACAAACATTTTGGTGTTTATGAATGAATAGTTTTCGGTGATGATGAAATCAAAAAACCCAAACCAGCGTTTTGCTCTGTACCAACATGACTGTGTTGAAATGTCAGCTAATTTGAGTTATTTGAGATATGCCACTAATTGAATGATATAATGCTTAGCTAGCAAAACGATGGAACGATTCCTTCCTTGTAAGCAGCAGCTTGTAAAACATCTGTGTGGCAAGTGCAAGTTTTAAATGCGAACCCGGAAAAATATAAGAGCAGGAGCCCATTCGGACAGTGGCCAGGCTCAAGGTAATAAAGACAGCAGCTTGCAGCTGCAAAAGCAAATAAAGTATCATTAGTTAGACCAGAAACATACCCTGTAAGCTGTTCGTAGACAATCAAAGCGTTTCAAATACCCATCAAAGCTCACTAAACGCTTACAGGGCATACGAATAGAGACAGAAAAATAGGAGAAGCTGCTAGACAGGAGGTGAATGCCACTACTTAAGTGGCTAAAATGGCCAAAAGTCGCGACTGTTGGGTTTTTGTGTTGGTATCCGCGGGGGCTGTGTTGAAGGCGATTCGGGATTGAGCTCTTGAACATGCACAAAAGTGAACAATGCGAGTTTTATTCGTATACGAATTTGAATTTGAAGTGTGGTTTTTTGGGTTTTTGTTTTTGTTTTACTTGCTTCTGGTGACTTTCTCAAGTTGTTCGATTATTTCGTACTTTCACTTGAATTTAATTTTTATTTCAATGATTATCTTAAGGCATTTAGCTGGCATTTAAATGGCGAGCACATTGAGTGGGCCCATTGGGGCAACGTGAGCGAAAGGCAAAAAACCCAAAAGACATAAAAAGAATGCTAAAAGTCAAACTGAAATGTCAACATGGCCAAATGATAAAGCGTGCGAAACACGTTTAAAGGGACCGAAGCAATCTTCTTCTCTTGTTTCTTTATTTGCTATTTGGTTAACTTAACCTGGCTTGAATGCTGTTGCTAACCTCACAACAACCAAGCCAAATTTTGCATTTCCTATTAAATAATTATTATTTAACGTCTTTTGGGATTATTTTTTTTAGTTTTGGCAATCTTGTCTTTGCGTTTGGTCAGCAACAGTGTGTATTTTATTGTTGTTGGTTTCACTTTTTCTTTTTTGTTTTGTGTAATCGCTGCAAGTGGCACTTAACATTATTTTCGTTGTTGCCCCTTTTTTTATGGTGGGCGCCACAATGTTTGTTAACTGGTTGCTGCTGCTGTTGTTGTTGATGTTACTTGGCGTCTGTCTGTTTGTTTGCTTGTTGGTTTGTTGGCATAATGAACTTGAACTTTATGACGCAAAACACGTTAAGTGACTGATGAGTGCGGGAGGGGAGAGGAATGCAGGGTCTTTAACACTATAAATATATATATATATTGTATATTGTGCAGAGCGAATGAGTGGCCCTCGGGAAATGAGCTGCTGCGATAAGGATGAGCTGGTGCTTGAGCTATGCTGGGTGGTCTGCATTTTGCCAAGAGATCTTTCATGCTGCTCCACTTGAGTGTACTACTAAAATGCACTTCGTATAGTTTATGTAGTGTAAGTAGTAAGTAAAGCAAGAACTAGGTTAAAGTCAAAACTGTACAGTTCAGTTGTCTGCTCAGCTGAGTATAGATAAAAGTGTTTTGTGCATTTAATAATAAGCCAAATGCTTGAGAGGCTAAGCTTGAACAAAGTTTGTTATTAAAATTTGATCTCTTTTAATTATGAATTGGAAACAAAATGGGTTTTATAAGCTAACAATTTAGTAAATAACTTTTTTACACTGCTTTAAATAAACCACTTTTATTTCATATATTTTGTGGTCTAAACAAATGGTTAACCCAAGGCTGTTTAGCTTAATTTTACGCCTAAAATCGAATAGGCTATCAAATTAAATAATAAATGGTAAATAGCAACAAAAATTGTGACCGCATCGTGAATCGAATTATTAAGCTAATTAAAACGAAATGAGCTTATGAAATATGAACAACAGCATTTTTACTTGCCAAATATGATTGGGGATTATGTATCGAATATACAACTAAAGCTTTGCTAAGCGACCGCATTGCGTATACTCGATGGTGGATAGGGTATATTTTCCAATTGGCTGCTGCTGTCATTGACATCATCATCAGCAAATTCTTATTGGATGGGGCAATGAAAGAACTGTCTAATTAGAATGCGTCACACATAGGCGTCAGATAAATTTGTATCTGTATCTGTAGCTGTTTTATAGACGCTTTTGTTTGTGTGCTTAAAGCGCACATTTGGCAATTTGCCTTATTTGTAGCTGAATTTGCTGCCGCTGCTGCTGTTGCTTGCTTTGTTTATTTGTTGGTTCATGCATCCATCAAATGTCTGAATCTATCTGCATGTGTATCTATGCATATATGTATCTGCTGTAGCTGTAACTTTTGCCGTTGCCATGAGCTCAGCGCTTGACTGATGAGCGTTGGAGCACTCTCCGTCAGCTGGCCAACCGACAGACTCTGCAGTTGGGTTAGTTTTGTTTGGTTCAGTTCAGCTTCGGTTGCTGCGCATCTGTGTGCCACATCATGGCATATTCTTTTATGCATGACTCACATGCGTGACGACATTTAAAGCTACACAGTAACAATACAAAAGATTCTCCAGATTAAGAACTTTATTGATAATTTCTCACAGTGTGCTCGTCTCGAGTGTCGCCTTAATGAATGACCCGTTTCCCAAATGAATTAAACTCGCATGACCAACTAATGAGTGCTTGTAACTATTGAAAGTTCAATTCCCAAATTTGTGGCAGCGACCTTAATTGATTCTCTCGCCAAAAATGGGCAATGACTGCTCCCAGCCCTTTATATTAAAAAGGCAATAATGCATTGTCTTTGCCACTGCCAGTTGAAATTTATGCAAAGCACTTTAAATATATTTTATGAAGATCTCTTGTTTGCAGCAGAGGCAGCAGCAGAAACAGCCGCAGCAACATCCATTTGCCAGTTGCAAGCATTGGTGGCAAACATGGCCACTTGAGCTTGCTGCATTCGAGACAGATTTAGAAGCAGTCACAGACACACAGACTGTCCCCTCCCCAACTCTAACACACACACAGAGAAAGAGAGAGAGAGAGAGAGAGACAAATGCAACATCTGCTATTTATGCCATATGCAATTTATTGCTGCCTTTTGCGGCAGTTACTTTACTTTACCACACAACCAGAAAAGGCACACTGCCTGATATATAAGTCAAGTCTAGACTCAAAGCAAGAGTTAAGAGCCAAGGACTTGAGGGTTAATCAAGCAAATATACATATTAAATAGTTTGTAAGCTAACAAGCTTAAATATTTCAAGTCAAAACAAATCTTTCTGTAGGCTTAACACAACTCACTCCTCGTTTAGTATATGCAGTGTGACTAAGATATTTAGTCTAACATGTTGAGTACTTAAAGCTGGTGCATTTGTTTAGATTGTTTTATCTGACATGTGTGTTTGAGATACGTTAACTCAAGTTGGGTAATGAAATAAATACTTCAACTTTCTCACTCGAAAAGAACTTGCTGCACTGGAAATAGCTCTCAAATCTTCAACGGCTCTCATGGGATTTTTGAGCCATCTGGTGTTAATATTTCAATTGGTGTGATTTCAAATGTATGAAAATGTTTTTCAGCTATAAATTTGGTGTTATTTAAATTATTGAAATTTATTGCTGCCACATGAGTATGCTGCTCAATCTCTAAATAAAAAAGTAATAAACAATTTCAACAGTTCAATGCGAAAAGCAATTCATTTCAGATTGCTTCACAACAAGTTAAAATATTGTTTGAAGGTTTGAAGATGACACAAAATGAAATATATTTCAGTTTAAGGCAAGGCGTTTTCACTTAAAGTGAATACTAACAAATCAAAGAAAAAAAGTTAAAACAGAGTTAGGCAAAGTATTTTCTTAATTGAAAATTTTCATTTTTTGGTTCAAAAGTTTCACAGCTAAAGTTAAGCAAACACCTTGCCGCTTGAGTGAAAAGGCTTTTGGCTAGCAGCTCATTGCGGTCAAATTGTGTTTGGCTGCTTTGCTATAAGCCATTGGCTAAAAACAGAGCGTCAGCCCCAAAGATTGTTGGTTAATTGAGTTTTGCCTGCGCATGGGGAAAAGCCGCAAGCTGGTTGTGCCACCCAAAAACAAAAACAAAAACAAAAGCAAAAAATAGTAGTAGAAGAAGCCTGAAATGTTGGACGAAAGTTAACTGACAGCTGCAGCTACTTAAGCCATAAGACACAAGGAAGCTTTGACTCTGCGACTTAGTTGCCACATCGCTGTGAAGATGCCACACACACACTACACTTTTGCTACACAACAATTTGCAATTGTTGCTTTGGCCGCAATTTGTTTTGGCATCTGCCTCTCATCTCGCTCGGCGGCAAATGAATTTCAAGTTGCGCAACTTCACGTTGCCACAATCACTCGAGACACCACAGAGCAGTTGTTAGTATGGGTTCAGCATAGATTAGACAAAGACAAACAAAAGAGTGCGATTGAGCGAGAGCGAGAGAGAGAGAGAGAGAGACTCGTCTGCATGTGAGATTTTTCAATTAACCTCAAAGGCTAATCATTTGCGGCTGCTTCTGCCTCTCAACCAAACATTTTGAAGGCCTCTTGCCTATAGATTATAAAATACCCATATTTATTTGTTTTCTTGCTATTTTTGTTTGGCATCAACAGCATTAAGCGGTCAACGGATTTTAACTGTTCCATTGTATTCGCAGCGAATAAATTACTCATCATGTTTTGCAGTTTGCGCATGTTTGGTCAAAAGCAATTGTTTTGGCTTATGCAAATTGGCAACAGCTCAAAAAGGCAACCAGCTGATTGACAAGCAAATCTGATAAGCCTCTGTCAACTATTTGTACAGTTTATTCACCTTTTTATGTACCCCACAAAGTACTAAATAGTTCCATTCACATTTCCCTTATACTCTGCTTAGGACAAGATAAGGTATAAAAGAGTTCTTTGAGCTGATTTATCTTGCACCTTTTGACATGTCGCTTAAGATAATTGCAACACATTTCAAATGTTTCTTATCATTTTATTGTTCAAAGATCAACGGGCAAAATGTATGTAAGAGAAACACATAAAACTGATGGCAAAACTTTGAAACAGTACTTACAACCTGACAGCTCATTAAAACCAAAGAGAAAATCTTTTGGAGTTTTGAATAGGAAATTAGCCATGGCCAAGATTTCGTGCTTGTTAATGTGCCATAAAAAAAAACACCAAACAACGTTCAAGATGCGACTCACGGAAATTGAAGCTAGACAAACAGAGAGAGAAATTTCCGCATGCACACAAAAAATAAAATAAACAAAATTAAAAAAAAAATTAACTAAAGCTAACTGTTTACGTCACAATTAAAGTTTGATTATAATAAGCAAGATAAAAGGAAATGAAGACTCTTGCTTGCGAGCATTTCCCGTAAGTGATTTAAATCATAACGATTAAAAACAGAAAAATTAAGTTTTCTGTTGCATCTAGTAGGCTTTGACATTTACTACAGCTAATGAATAAAATAAAATAGATTTTCTAAACACTTTTTCATAGTTGAAAAGGCGTAAAACAACTTTAAAACTAAATTTCGTAAAAAAACATAAACGCGATATTTATTCCAACATGGAAAATACATTGGATGACAAAATGAACAATTTGAAGATTAGCAATGATGTCGAGGATGTACCCGAGCCCGCAGAGACCGTTGAGAAGCGACCGGCTAGACGCTTAAGGCTTCATACTGTGGCCCATTTAGCATTGATGCTGCAGAAGCGTTTGGCCCAAGCCAAGTCATTGGAGGGTTGTTATGTTGATGTCACCGAGGATGTGGTCTACTGGCGTTCCTTGGCTCAGGCTCGCGAGGCGGATATCAAAGGATTTCTGCGTCTTATTGAGTTTCAAAAGCTACGTATTGACACCCTAGAAGGCGATCTGGCTATGCTCATGAAACTGGCAGAAGAGACGCAAAATATACTGGCAGAAATCCAGTTGCCGCAAAAACAGGACAGCAACAAATAGACTTTATTCTACAGAACTTTGTATGAATGATGATTAAAGCTATGATAAAAATATTTATATAAGAATTTTTGCTGATGACAAGTATTTCTTAGAACTTTTGTTTTTTGATAAATCTTACCTTTCTTATCTTAGCTACAAGTCAACAAAATATTTTTGTTTTTAGCTTATACCTGCTTAAGTTATTAAATCCGCTTTTAAGCTTTACTCGTTTGTTTTTGCCTTTTGTTTGCTCATTTTTTTCGAATTTCTTTTATTAATTGGTGAAAAACTTTTCGCTAGTAATTTTCTTTTCATGTTTCTTGTGGCGTTTTTAATTTGCTGCGGTTTGTTTTTCTTATTATTTTTGCACCCCACAATCGCTGAGGCTTAACCTCAGCCTCAGTTTGTTTTGTTAGTGTATTTGTTTTCCGTATTGTGTTTTCTTGTTTCTATTTCATATTGTTGTTGTTTATCTGTTTCGTTTGGAGTTTTTTTGTTTTTGTTTTTGGCTATTCTCGGCTGTTCAGTCTTCCAGCTGAATGATTTTCACATCGTGCAGTTTCATGTGGAGCAAAGCTACCAAGTAGACTGCATAATTTAGTAATTGGAACGTATCAAATTTATTTTCACCCGAAATGTTTTTTTTTGAAGACCAAAGTGAAAGAAACTAATTTCTAACAAATTGGTTTAATTGTTAAACATACCTTATTGGTAGAAAATAATGATTTATTGAAGATTGGACTTAATAAAGAGAGAACTACACTTTCTTGGCTAAGCTTTCAACAAATTTGAGACTGTGTAGTGAATTAAAAAATGCACTGCAAATCGGTTTAGGCCATCTGATTGAACTTGCATATGAACGAAATTGAATGCGGGACACACCCAACCAATTGGCCAAACAACCTAACATTCATTCAACATGTGGCATTCGTTGTTCATGCGTCACCGACGGCACAGCATGAAAAACAAAATAAACCACACCACCAACAGCAAAACTCAATTAAAAATCTATGCACGCCCAAAAATATTGATTCGACAAAACACACAAAAATATTTCTGTCTGCAGACAGTTGGCAACAGAAATACAAGCCAAGAATAACAGTAATAACAGTAAGAGACATGACTTGGGCACAAGATTTCAACTTTAAATGCAATTCGATATGGTTGGGCTTGAAGAAATGCCAAAGCAATTAATTGCATGGATACAACAAAAATAAGATGATAGCAAATTTTGACTACTAATTATATCTAGCAACCAAAACCGCTTTCGCTTTTTTTGGAAGACGCAATTGCCATTTTAATCTGTAAGCCATTAACGTCTGAACTAATTTCAATGATATATTTTAAGTTGCTGGCACCAAAAAAAGAAACGAATAAATACAAAACCATAAAACAGACAACAAAAAAACTCCAACCAAGACATTGAACTCAAGCATTGAACTTAATGCGAAGATACAAAAAAAACTAAAGCACATGAGAGAGAGAGAGAGAGAGAGAGAGAAAAAACCATTTGTGGCAACTTGTTGCCTGGCATCGAACATATCGTTGATGTCGTTGTTGTTGATTGACTAATGGCACAGTTTTGACAAGTAGCATGGAAAATTGTGCAGTGTAGGTCAACACATATACAGTGGCTATTGAGTGCTTGATTGATTGATGCACTGACAAAAGGTGGCGACATAATTGTTGTGGTTTTTCTTGCAACGTGTCTGTGTCTGTGTGTAGGCCAGCTAAGATCACGTTCCACTAACCGACTTAAGCACTTAAATGTGAGAAGGGCACGAAGAGCTAAAACTTGTTTTATAGACGTATAGCACATCCTTGGTTGCACACTTGGGAACACTTCGGGCTATTTATAGTTGGCCATATGAGCTTGCCAACAGTCTGAAAGACTCTAGTTCCGTTGCGGACATACCGTTATATCCTATAAGCAATATGCATTGTGTAAAGGGTATGCTGAACTAGCAAGCAAAGAGAAATGTGATTTTTCTACAATATACCTCACCTAAGCCAATCCTTAACATTGAATTCTCACTGCTGTTAACAATCTAAATTGCAGGGTAAAGAGGAAAAAAAACTTTTGCCAATATGCGCCCTGAGCCTAATCATAAATCTTGTTTGGCCATTTATTATAAGGCAAAACACGCATTTGATTTATGCCTAATTAGGATGCAGTAACAAGTTAATAACCAATATCGATTGTATATCCTCCCAATTTTGGGCTGTCGGTTGTTGGATTTCTGTTTTCGGTTATGGATAATTTTTGGGTCGAGTAGGGTGAGGTCAGCAATTGTTGTTGTTGCTGCTTCTGTCAATTACAAGTACAAAATGCGCATAATGATCTGCAAATAAGCCGCTTACCGAGCTCAGCACATAAGCCCCGGATACATATAACACCGACCAACATCGACGCCAATCGTTGACCATAAATTCCCAATCTACAGCCTCACCCTTACCCTCTAGCCTCTAGCAACTCAACTATCCCAACCACACACTCACACACACATATACACACGTACACAAACAATGAAACTAATTAAGTTACACATGACCGAAGCGCACTGCAAAAGCGACAAATCGAAAGGCAAAATTGAAACAGTTTCCAATTGAATTTTCATAGGCAAGGGTGGCAGGCAAAAAAGGTATGCAAAGAACTTCTTACAATAAGACGTAGTCGATTTTGTAGATGATTTACTGCGTATACGTAATGCCGTAATAAAACACAGAGCATTAGCTCTTCGATATTCCAGCGATAGCTCAAACTTCTAGCATTTGCTTGTTATCTACGCAAACAACACATTGTTTAATCTCAGCATCGTTTCCTTTATGCTTGTCTCCATTTTGTTAGCTTAGCGTGTGTGTGTACGAAAGCAAAAAGCTGCATAGAAACTGTTTGTAATTAATGGTAATAACAAAAGAAGGCGTCGCAACAGAATGTATGATTAAGCTTCAACTATTCATAAGCTATCTGAGCTGAAAACAGAACAACAACAATATAATATGGACAGAACATATTTACGCATTTAATCTGCATATAAATATTGCCAAGCTGCTATGTGAGATAAATTGTAATCAATGGTTACTGTAAGTAATATGTCGATAGCGTTGAAATTTAATTAAAATGCTGATATTAAATGTCAGGTGTCAGTTATTGTCAGTTAAATTAAATTTGACAAGGTGTGAACAATTAAATTCCAGGAATATAGTTTTAGTTAAAACATGCTTGAATAATTCAATTTTAAACCGAAAATCATTCACCGCAAGTCAATTGATAAATAATGAAGCAAGTCACATAGCTCGACACTTAAATATTTGAAAAGAAAACCTTACAAATGGGGCCAAAAATACTTGCTACACGTGCTGAAAGCATTTTTGATTCGGGTTCTAAGCGCACTCTCTTTTGAATTTGGCATACAAAAGTGCGCTAAAAGGCGCACGTATCGAATGTAAATCGCAGGAAAATGCAAAATCAATGCGAAACTTAGTCAAATGAAACAGAAGTTGAATTCGAAGGAACGTGCCCGCAAGAAACGTTTAAAATTAAAAACACGCATACGCAGCATATAACAAATGAGGGTCTGCAAGTGCGATGGCTAAAGAAAAAGCATGACAAATAGATTCGAATGCAAAAGGCAATTAATAATCGAGTCATGGGCAGCACCCATGTTGACCAAAATGAACCCATCTCCTCCTCTTTTTTTGTTTTCTTGCCGGGTAAAAGACTAATGTGAGATGGCGAGAAAGTGGGTTAAATTGGTGAGCGGCTAGTAGCTGTCACTCAACGTTTTGGACCCTTATAATGGCTGTTTGGCAACAACGACAACAGCAACAACAATAACACTGCATCATTAGTAAAATCCCAAAAGTTTATTCGCTGCGTCCACATCACAAAAAAGACTTAAAGACCAAATGGCTGCCAATTGGATGGCAAGGCAACTGGGTGAGGAAGCCCAAAACAGCAGCTGCCCTTTCAGTTTGTTGATGCTCTTGCCATTTGATTGAGATTTTCCAAGAAGTTTTTGCTCAAGTTACAGATGAGGGTCAGCTACCATTCATATACCACATCTACATCTTATATTAATTTACTTTTACCAATACAATACTTGCACAAAAGTGTGGCAGTTCAATATGCTTTTTGTAGTGAAATACGTGTAGGTTTTTTTGAGATTTCTTGAATATTCAATGCATATTCAAATTAAATCGTATATTCTACAGATTTATTGCTGGATTATGGGATTTATTGTTTGCATAGATTCCCTGGTTGTCAAACTTTAACTGGGTCAGAATATGGCACCTTTGCCCCTTAAAGATTATGAATCTTAAAGCCAAATACAAAACACTGGCAACAAATTTTGTGTTGTGCGCTTTGAGCCATAAGTCAGATTCTGGCTGTAAAACAGTAAGCTCAAAAGTTTTTGTTTCTTTTTTTAATGTTTTTATGGCTTTGTGTTGCCAACTTTTTTGCAAGTTGTAAAACGCTCTAATCCTCGAAAACCACCAACAATTTAACCACACCAACTGCAGCAACTGTTTATACCCTCTACACCACTGAGCGTGTGAAAAGGTTGGCTTCGCTTTCGAATGAATATACAAACAAGCCACGTAAACAGCTTTCTACTGGGTATTTTTAGTCGCATACTCTGTAAGTGAAACACTCTAGTTTACAGTTGAGTTGAGTTATTGCCGCATTGGTGGTGGCATCGGCGTCACCAAAGTGGCTCAGATTAAAGAAATAAATAAAATTGAGGGCAAACCTTTCTAACACACATTTTTTTCCCATCCTCCACTTTCTGTGTGCTCTTAGGTGGAAAATCGAGCGTTGCGCTTACGTGAGGTGGCAACGGCAATGCAACAGTATCAGGACGATATATCGGCTGGGGCATCGACGGCACGACAGTGGGCGCCAGCTGCCAATTCGGGCATACGAGTTGCCGGAGGCATCGGTGGCAGCGGGGCCGATGATCCCGGTGACAAAGTCATTTTAATCGGCTCCGTAAAGGACTTTGAGCGCAATGCGGTACATGGCCTCAAGTTGAATGGCATTGTGGCGCTCGAGGAGACGTCTCAGGGCTTGGTTGCTGGTGCGGCTAGCGGTGGCACTGTCACTGGCTCACGTTTGGCCGTCGGGCCCAGTGCTCGCGGCAGCGAAGTTGAATACTTTGATGAATCTGGCTATATACGTGGTGGCGGCTTGCGCAGTGGTGAGGATCCCTATATTAGGAATCGTTTCAATCAGGAGGCCAGCGATGCATTGCCCAGCAATCGTGAGATACCCGATACCAGGAATCCCATGTAACTATTATAAACTTGCCTATACAACAGTTTGTGTTTTAATGAGTAAGCATTTAGGTGTCGCACGAAAAAGTATCGCGAGGATTTGCCCGAGACGAGCGTCATCATTACCTTCCACAATGAGGCCAGATCAACGCTGTTGCGCACGATTGTCAGTGTTCTGAATCGCAGTCCCGAGCATTTGATACGTGAAATTGTGCTCGTTGATGATTACAGTGATCATCGTAAGTATTTGCACAAGGCCTTGAGGATATGAATATTAAACTCTCTTTCTCTTTGTCACGACCTCGTGCAGCTGAGGATGGTTTGGAGTTGGCCAAGATTGATAAAGTACGCATCATACGCAATGACAAACGCGAAGGTCTAGTACGATCTCGAGTGCGCGGTGCCGATGCGGCTGTAAGCAGCGTCTTAACCTTCCTCGACAGCCATGTGGAGTGCAATGAACAGTGGCTGGAGCCGCTCTTGGAACGCGTTCGCGAAGATCCCACGCGAGTTGTGTGTCCCGTCATCGATGTGATTAGCATGGACAACTTTCAGTACATTGGTGCCTCAGCAGACCTAAGAGGCGGCTTCGATTGGAATCTGATCTTTAAGTGGGAGTATTTGAGTTCCTCAGAGCGTACGGCAAGGCATAACGATCCCACGACTGCGATCAGGACACCAATGATAGCGGGTGGACTTTTCGTTATCGATAAGGCGTACTTCAATAAGCTGGGCAAATACGACATGAAAATGGATGTGTGGGGCGGCGAGAATCTGGAGATATCGTTTAGAGTGTGGCAATGCGGTGGCAGCCTAGAGATTATACCCTGCAGTCGTGTGGGTCATGTGTTCCGTAAGCGACATCCGTATACGTTCCCAGGTGGCAGTGGCAATGTGTTTGCCAGGAATACGCGACGTGCGGCTGAAGTTTGGATGGATGATTATAAGCAGCATTATTACAATGCTGTGCCGCTGGCCAAGAACATTCCATTTGGCAAGTAAGTACTTAGAGGAAAAAAAGCTTAACTTTCTTGCTTATTTGCTTGGTTTTTGTTTTCTTTCTTTTCTTTTTAGCATTGATGATCGTTTGGCTTTGAAAGAGAAACTGCACTGCAAGCCGTTCAAGTGGTATTTGGAGAATGTCTATCCCGACTTGCAGGCACCTGAACCACAAGAGGTGGGTCAATTTAGACAGGATATGACCGAATGCCTAGATACAATGGGTCATCTCATAGACGGCACTGTGGGTAAGTGAACAATCAAAACACAAAACAGCATCTTATTCAAGTTTATATCTCTTACTAACACAATTATGTTCCTTTTAACTTACCTTATTTACAGGTCTCTTTCCCTGCCACAATACGGGCGGCAATCAGGAATGGGCTTATTCGAAGCGTGGCGAAATCAAACACGATGATCTCTGTCTAACCCTTGTCCAATTCGCTCGTGGCTCTCAGGTAGTTCTCAAATCTTGCGACGATACGGAAAATCAACGTTGGAACCTTAAGGACGGTGGTCTGGTGCGGCACAATAAGATCAATGTGTGTCTCGATACCCGAGATCACAATGAACAGGGTATTAGTGCGCAGCGATGCAACTCTGCGCTTGCCACACAACGCTGGGCATTCACCAAATATGCGTGAGAGAAGCAACAGCAACAACAACGGACGACCAACTGAATAATGCAAAATTGATAAAAGAACAAAGACGAGAAATTGAAGCTTCCAATGTGAAAATAATGTTTTACTGACATAGATAAACAAAAGTTGGGAGCAAAGGTCGTGATATAAATTCTCCAACTACTCGGAAATGATGATGATTATGGTAATGATAAAGTCGTATGTGGTTTCTTTGTGTATTTTACGGTTAACCACACACAAACACACACACCTACACACACACACACACATAGATACAACAGTTAAGTTTCCACTTAACCATATTTAAGTTAAAAGTTTTATGTGTATTAATCTAGCCATTGCGGCTTCAAATTGTTGAAATTTATTGCTATATGTATGTATGTATAATTTTTCAACACGATAATGCAGTGCGGCAAAAACATTTAAAACGAAAAAACAAAACAACAGCAACACGTACTTAGACTGATTAATTTTTTGTATATGTAAAAAAAAATATTTAAAAAATATATATATTAAAATCGATATATATATATATGTATATGCATGTACTCGCAACAAAACCTATGAAAAAACTACTTAAAACTCAATGTTTATTTGCATTAACCAACACTAAACTCAACTTAAGCTCAATCTAGTTCTCAACACATTCCTCAAGTCAATTAACCATTGGAAAACAAAACACGCATATATTCATTCCTAGATAGAAACCCTAACAGAGAACGAAGATGAGAGAACGATTTCCAATTTATCCAGTGACTAATCACGACAAAATAAAAGCTCAGAGTCTTCTACATAAACTAGAAAAAGTTCAGGCAAGAAGAAGAAGAAACAGAGATGAAAAAAGAAAGGGAGAGAAGGAGAAATGTTATCATTAGTTTTAGTTATAATATTTAAGTCTATGAAACCTTAAAAGAAAAACAAATTTAAGTGTATATAATATCATTATTTAAATTTTTTAAAAGCCAAACAGCACACAGAACGCTTAGTTTTTACACGTGCTCTAAGCTTCATTCTCACAAACAATCTGTCAACTTAACAATATTCAAATCCAACATGTAATTCTAGTTAACACACATACACAGGCATTTAAATTGTATATGTTTCAGAGAGTCCCTTGTTTATTGTTTTAATGGCAATGTAACATTCCATCTACAACACATTTTAGTTTTTCTTTTTGCTATATGCATACATATATATATAATTGTTAATATTGATGATTTTGTTTAGTTGTTTTTTTGTGTATAAATGAATTTTGCTAGTTTTTATGAAAATGATAATTATGAAAATCGAAAAAACAAATACAAAATAAAACAAACCAATTAAAAACCAAATACCGAGTATTGTATAATTGTTTGCCTCTATACAATGCGTATACGTAATCAATTGAATTGCGATTTTACATCAAAATACGTCAAATAAAAATTTGCAAAAATGCAACAATTAAAAGAAAAATGGAAACTCTTATTATTCTTTTACTAACAACACCCGTCGGATACTTAATAAATAATTGCTGTGTACGCAGTAGTTCCTAGCAAATATGGTCATTAAATCTGTCAAGCGATAAGTACTCAAGGCATGTAAGTAGGTTAAACGACTTAACATTCTCATCTTTCGCTTCAAACTTAACAATCCTTTGGCACGTTGCGCATACGACACGTGAAACGCGAGTTTGTTGCGCTAATTTTGTCATTTTTTCGTTGCGTTTCCACTTGCTCCGCTTGTTTCTTCGTCTCTTTTGCTGCCGTGTCGAAAGGTAAAGTAAGACATTACATACAAACAAAAAAAAAGCAGGGCAGGCATTTTAAATTATATGTTGGCGTAAGTGGGTTAAAGCGTGCCGTGGCTGGGCGGACGCGTGACTGGATGTCTGGGAAAACACGAGCAGCATAAAGCATAACATAAAATGAGAAGGTATAAAGTGTCGTGCTACAACTACAACAAGAGCAAGATAAAAATTGCGCTTTAACGGGCAGTGTTAAAAATCATTTACGACTGAAAATTCAACAAGCTGTTGAAAGAAAAGGAATTTTTATTTGAATGTTTGTCAGAAAGTTGAACAAAGGCATAACATATTTAGACTTTATGCTATAGGATAGCTTCAAAGTTACCTTCTTATGAATTTGCTACCTGAAACTTTCAGTTAAACTAGGCGAAATCAAGGAGCTACTCAACCTAAGAACACATTTCAGCCGGTACTCGTGTCTTTGCGTCTACTGCTTATTTAGCTAAGTATAAGTGTAGAGCGTCTGCAAATGCAACATTGCGACATTTGGCAAGCCGCATGTGCAGGCAGCTGTAAGACAAACCGTCTTCCGTTTGAAAGCCTTCAACGTATACTGAATGGCACTCGCAAAAATTGTCGCAGCGGATATGCGCTGTTGCCAACGACAAGGTTAAGCCAGAGATATCCCAGAAACAACCCAGAACGACAAGACATGTGCAGGAGCGAAGAAGAGGAGGAGAAGAAAAGGGTTACGAAAGGCAACTGGTACAGATTCTGAATCGTTTATGAGCGTGTCACGAAGTACGAAGAAGAAAGACGAAAGTCTGGGCCACATATGGTTAGCCTGATGGCTGAGGCGTTTAACTTGTTTGCCTGTCACGACAGGTGAGCTAAATTTTCCTCCATTTACTCTTTAGTGCAACCGGGCAACAACGCATGTGTCGAGCATACAAAGAACCTCAGTAAGCCCAAGCATCTATACCCTTGCTGCAAAGCAACGTTAACACTTATTTTTAGAATCTTATCGCTTTCCATTCTAGCCAAGTAATAAAAAGTTGCTAATGGTAAGTCTTTAAGAGGTTAGATTGAAAGCCATTATGCTTTTGTATACAAAATGTTACACACTTCCCTATAAAGTTATGTTAGCCCTTTGCAAAGAGTATACAAATAATAACAAATGACATTTTCATCATTTGCTACGCGGCGGATTGGGGGGTTGGTTGCGTGTGGTGCCATCGGCATTCTGAGCACTTCCGCAATTTTATCGCGGCTCTTCTCTCTCTCCATCACAGACATCTTACGCTTTACACCTTACGTCATTGCCAGTTTACGTGGCACACGTTAATAACACACACATGTGTTGCTGTTGTGTGTACTTTCAGTTATTATCTGGAGTACCTGATGTGCAGGCTTCTCGCTTCCTGTTGTTATGTCGCTCGTCTGTCCTTTAGATAGTCATACATTAATCATGGACTCTTATACGTTGTTCCACTCATGTGCAGCTCCCATCATTTTTCTCTTGTTTTTTTCGCCTTGTCTAGTAATGAGCCTGCCGTTGAAACATAATTAAAAACACGTTTAACACCTGAATTGACCGAGAATAAATTGCCCGGCATTACGAGTCATTTGGGCCATATTTAATGTAAGCTTTTCTGTTTGAAATTAAGTGCTCTTAACAGCTTAAAAGCTCAACAGGGCCGCACATCAGGCAAAACAATGAAAAAACTGGTAATTATTATTAATTATTAACAGGAAAAACGATCAAGGTCATTTTTAAATTTAATAACTATAAAATATTGCTAGCAACACATTTCTTTGATGTGTTGTAGGGTATCCTGTTTACCATTTAGTATTCAATTATATTCCAATTGCCACCTTACAAAAGTTATCTGCTTGATGCCATATTCAGTTTCACATTCATTAGGACTTGTTCCTTGAGCTATGAGCTTACATTCAACATTTAACAATTTCGAAACCGGTATACAAAAGTCAGTAATGGTTGGAAAGGGACTTGTTATTATATATATATACAAATATATATTAATACTGTGGCAATTGTTGACAACGCCTTGGAAAAGTAGTTGGAGATGGAAAAGAAACAAAACAACAAGGAAGAAAATAAAGCTAAGCGGATTGTGATATCGATTACATAGGCAGCAAATTTATATTTATATGTATTTGAACTAAGCAATTGAATGAATTTGAGTTTGATAAATTTTTGCATTTTATGTTTTTAGAATATTTGACAGTGGCAAAGTGTAAAATTAAGCTGATTTATAGCTTGTTTTTGTTTTTGTTTTTCGCAGCAAGTCAATGTCATACTACGAATGTGTGTTTGTGTGTGTGTGTGTGTGTGTGTGTTTTGGGTGGGCTATGTGTCAAACCTAATCCGCTTACGTGAGCAATTTGTGAGAAAATTGAATAATAACCTCGCAAAGCGCAGACAACGCGCCCCAAAAATGACAAAACAACAGCAACAACAAGAAGCAGAGCAATTTTCCAAAGAGCACAACTGAGATTAGGCAAATGTTCATTGATTGTACAGTTAACAGAGTGGTTGAGTGGTGGCAATTGGGTGGGAAATCAGTAGATTGCAGCTGATTTAATAAACGAGAGCAGCTTTCAGCGGGGTGCCTAAAAGCAGGCAATGCTTTTTGGGCCTCAACGTTTCAACCAGCACTGATTGTGAATTCTAGTGGGTAAGTGTTTAAGTGTGTGTGCGGGAGCTAGAGAGAGAGTGGTTTTGTGTATTTTTAGTATGCACTGTAAGAAAAGTAGGAGTCAAATGAGCCTGTTTTCAACATTTTTGCTAATTTAATTAGTTTTTATTATTATTTAAGTCAAAGTATTTAAAGCTAAGTTAAGTTAGTATTGAAGTTTGAACAGTGTAGACAGCTGTCATAACAAGCTAAGTTGGCTGCGCTAGCTGTTGGCACTGGAAACGCCAAAATCGCCATACGCCAAACACCATTGTCTTCCTGGCTTAGACAAACTTGGGCTTTTACCTCAGTTACATGTTTTGTTTTATCTCTTAGGCTTAATTGGAAAGCACACACACACACACACACACACACACACACGAGCACACATGCTTAACGTGTTGGCCCTTACGCACGCACGCCTACAAAAACAATAACAATAACCTAAAAACCAACAAGAGGCACAACTCACACAAAATATTAAGCATTGAACACAAGACAGCAGCTGCAAATGCTCTGTGTGCCCTTGGCCAGCCACTGTGGCACGTAGTTGGTAATGCCACACGGCTTCAGTTTATGACAGCAATGAAGGCGTGTAACGTCTCTAATGCTCAAGTGGCCCGAGCAGTAACTATTTATAGCGCCTGGACAACTGGCAAAAGAGTGGGATAGTTCGTTAGCGCTACCCTGTAGTTAGACTTAAAGTATAAGACATTCGCAGAGTATCTGTTAGTCTAACACACTCTACTCTCTCCCTTCTGAAGGCATCAATATGAACAATGAGCATGTTGCAAGGCATGCCAAGGCACGTGATATGTTATCTATGCATTAATAATGATATCATTTAACAAAGTGTTGCATAACTTAAGAAATCGCCCAAAACAACACTTAATATGCAGCTATTAATATAACAATCGTGCTGCAAAACTTATAAATTTAAATCGTAACAATCGCTTAGGCGTTCAATGCATTATAAATGATAATTTCAGTTAATTTCCGGCTTACTTCAACACTGCACATCGAGGTGGCGCCACCTAGTGTGAGCATAAACAAACATTATGTTAGGTGGGGAAAGATTCTAACAATCCCAAAAAACATCAGCGGAAAAACTCTTCTTCAATGCTGATACTTGGTAAAGCCATTGTTATTTATACATTGACACATATTAAGATGGATGAGATGCATTCGATTCTTGGAGGAATGATACCCATAAGCCCATTACTTTATTTTATTGCTCGTATAACAGTGTCAAACATCTGCAATATAGATTTAATTAGTTACACAATATTGTAGCCACATGAAAGGACGGCATTGACTTGAGTTAAATTCATCGAAAATGTGAAATTAAATAACTTGATCAAATGCAATCTGGCCTAGTTATCAAAGCAATAAGTTAAGAGAGAGAGAGAGAGAGAGAGAGAGAGAGAGAAATGCTGGGTAACCGCTTAATTTCGTGACAAGGCAATAATGCACAATCGATTAAATGTATAAATGCCAATATATATTAGCTGAATGTGAGCACAAATGCTAGAATTCAAAATTACCAAAGGGCAGGAGCCATTCCCCTGCAGTGCCACAACGGTTCGATTCTTGCTTGATTATATGCAAATAGAGCGATTTCCCAGTTGGCAGAACAGCAACAAAAGCAAACAGCAACAACAACAACAATGAAAACACCTGCAACCAATTACAGCTGCAATTAATTGAAGCGAGAGGAATGTGTTAAGTGGCAGACAGTATTACACGGGGGGGAACATTTGAGATGATAATCAATGCAACTTTGGCCACTTTGCTTTCAGTTCAGGTCAAATCAATGCTTCCCAACCCAATCCAATGTCCGGCGAGTACCCAATGTCCGGTTCGATTCGATTCGATTCAGTACAAAGTTATGGCGCACATAAAAGTCAAAAGCGGTGATAAATGAAGCAGAGCATTTTGCATGCAGCATACTGGACAGAACATGCCAGCGAAAGACAAAAAAAAAAACGAAAACGAAAAAGAAAAGAAGATTCTTGCTTTTCGCGCAGATTTTATGAAAGTGGCAAAGCGAAATCCGTGTTCCATTTGCCAGCTGACAGGGATAAGCAACCGAATGAAAGGATAACAATGTCAGAGACAGACTCAACAAAAACTCTGCAAATGACAAGCTAATATGTACAAACGAAAAAGGAAATTTTCTATTATGGCTAACAAAATATATAAGTGCTTAGAGAAACGAAAACAAAAAGATACTTGTAGCCGAAAATAAGCAGCAAAACCCATAACGGAAACTAGTGGAAAATGTTCAACTTCCGGCTGCTGCTGCTGCCTGAGCATTTAGCCAAGCACAAAAAAAAAAGAAAAGAAAGGGAAAAACGTAATCTGTTTGTTCCGTTTTTGGCTATTTTTCGAGGACAAATTGAAACACCCACTCTACGAAAATACATATGCTTAACTTGTCCAACAAGTTGTCATTGCGAACGACTTGCATTTAACATTAGACCCGATTCTGTGGGTATTGACAGACACTATTTGCACTATTGCCATGAAAAAAAAAACGGCACAAACTTAATGAAATCAATTACCAGTAAACAAGTGCTTTGGCTACTGCTGCTGCTACTGCTTCTGCTTGAGTAGCCTTTGGCAGTAAATGAAATTAGTGAAACGGAAGGCAAGTTGGCCAGTTCGATAAAAGTACTAAAAAGCTAGTCGACAAATTGTTTTTACTATCCTGCAAGTATTTTATTGGCATTCATTTGAGTTAACTGTGTTTTCTGTTTCGTTGTATTTTATATCGTATTGTGCTTGGGCTGTTCCCAATTCAATTTCACCAAATATTTGTGGTGGCTGCCTTTGATTTCATAAAGCAGCAAGTTTCTCTTGCGAAACGCAAAAGGTTTAAGGCTATTTGTAAGCCATAATATTGACGATGATGTTATAGATAAAGTACTTTGGGTTGACTTAAAGCCTTGTGTATATTAAGCTTTTGTTTAAAGTTGTATTGTTTTCGAATAATAATTATTATTAGGCACACAACAACTGCATAAACATGCGCATAGCTCAAATGTTTATGTAAATCGAATGTATTAGTAAAATGCCAGAAACAACAGCATAAAACGCAACTCATGTCATAACAACAAAAACAATTTAAACTTTTATTACTGTCAAGCATTTGATGTTCTCTTCTTTTCTCTCTCCCCCCCCTTTGCCCTCTTCAAGTCACACACATTTGGCCACTTAAACGACACTCATTCATAAAATGTGTAGAGCAATTTTCCAGCTGCTTCACTTCCTTCAATTTGTGGCAACGCCGTTCAACTTCTTGCCCCAGCAGCGTCTCTTTCTGTCTTTTTCTTGCGGTCTGCTCTTCAGTTATAGTTATAGTAGTAGCTGAGCTATGCGAATAACTCGCACTTTTCAACAGCTGTGCTCATCCTTTCTCTTCCCCCCTCTCTCTATCTCTCTCTTGCTATCATTATTGCTCATCATGCGTTTCTAATGAAGTCGTAAAAATTGAAAACTTTCAACGCGTGCATCCGCATGGATCTTATTTGCCCGCACTCCTTCCACTTGTGTGGCTTATATGTTGCTTTATTGCCTCGCACGTGTTTCGCCTATCGCCCGCCTTCCCTTTTACTTTCATTTGTCTGCGTTGCCGCAAACATTTTTATTCATTTGACCATTTTGCTGTTTGTTTTTTTCTGTTGCGTCTTCTCGTTCGCTTTCGTCTCGCACATTTTAATACTTGTTTTTCTTGTGCATTCTTTTATTTGTTTTGTGATGACTGTGAGAAATCAGCTTAAGGCTTAGCCAACAGCTTAAATTACAAGGTTCTGGGTGTTTAACAACTTTTATAGCATACTTTTTTGGTGATTTGTTCAATCTGCTTAATAACTATATCGATTTAGATTCTATTCACACAACAATTTCATAGTCTGCCCAATAACAAAGCTGCCATAAATCTAACTGCCATAGCAACTGGCCAACCAGTCCATTTATAATCGTTTATGCATTTTTAATACAGATCAAAAAACTGTTTTTTTTTCAATAACAAAAACATTCAATTTGATGCCAGACACAAGCTGTTGCCAGTTAACAGCCACAACCTGAAGCCAGATAACATTTATGGAATTGTGCGTGTTAAAAATATATATATACGTATTTATATTGCTTTTTGATAGCCAAATGACATGTTTATTTTGCGCACAATTTGTTTTGCATTGATAGCTTTTTAAATAAACGCATATTTGATTATTGTATCTTTTTTTTATCAATGTGTTAGACATTAAAGACGGCATTGAAGCAATCAAAATGAACAAATATTGAATATAATAAATATCAGCTTGTCTTTTAGTTTATCATTCAGCTTTTGCAATTTCGCTTAAGCCACATAATCGAAACACAATCGATTACAAAAAGACAAAAACTATTTTAATTGGCTTTTGGGCTAACCAAAAAACATTAAACCATCTATAACTTTGTTAAATTTCATGCAAATTGCAATTTGTATTTTTGTTTTGTGCACTTTACAACTTTTTCATATTCACTCTCTTTTCAATTTTTTTGCTTCAAATTTGCAATGTGTCCAGTTTGTTTTTTTTTTTTAGTATTTTCGAATGGTTCATTAATTTGCCGTTTTGTGATGTTTCGCATTTGGTGTCTGTGCTCGTTATTTCTCTCCTCATTTGACTCTTGCCAAACCAAATGTTTTATTGCCGCGTCAATTTATGCTTGTATCTTTGGTGGCAGGCTTGAAGGACCGGCAACAACAGACCAATCATTCATACACACACACACACATATATAAGCTGGCCTACGATCTGGCACATGTCGTCACATCAATATCCGCCCTACACACAAACACACACACACACACCAACTCTCGCTATGCTGCAAAATTGAAAATGACAAAACAAAATTGTGAACATTTTCCGTGTTTTTTTTTGTTATTGTTGCAGCGGATATCCGCTGAATGAGGAAAAGCGGATGTTGCCCTCGCAACTACAGCAGAACTTCAACGGCCTCCAATCATGCCACACTTTGCAAGAGGAAGCCGAGTTAAGTTAAACCGCGTTGCCCCGCAAAGCACCAAAATGTTGCCTGACTGCAAGATCTTAATTTCGATATTGATGTCAAATTGTCGCTGGGTTTAATTAAAAATACACGAATTGCACCAAAATGGCGGTTGACTCTTTTCTTTTGTGGCTTTTCCTGTTGGTTGTTGTTGCTTGTTGGTGGTTGTTGTTGTTTGTGCCACATTGCATGCGTTACTTTTTTCCAATTTTCTCTTTTCACCATATTTGTGGGCTGCACCTTTTGGCAGTTTTTCGCTTTCGCCTCGCTCACATTTTTTTGCGTGTTTTTTATTCGGTTTGAGTGTTGACTTTGGGAATTGCAAGCGACACGTTTCAGATTTTTAAATAAACCTTATTTCATTGTTGAAAATTGGAAAAAAAAAACACAAAAAGACAAATCAAATAAATGGTTTTTTCCAATTTTCAACATTTTATATAGATTTTTTCTTGAACACTTTAAAATTTTCGTTTTGTGTTTTATTAAAAACTTTACGCTTTAAACATGCCATTTGGAATTATCAATGACAGCTCATCACACACACTTACACGCCTACTTACAAGCCGCATCCGCTTTCCCCTTACCCCTTTGCTTCAACTTGTTGTGTGTAAGGCAAGAATGCCTTTAACCTATTGCGAAATTGCGTCTACAAAGTACATTTTCTTATTTTCATTTTTGGCTCTTTTCTTTTTTGTGTTACGTTGTCATCCTTTTGGGAATACAATTCGATATTGTTTGACAATTGACAATGAAAAATGCAAAGCATTCATTTGAATTCACATAAAATATGTATGAAATAATGCAAAAAGCCCATCAACGGACGAGCCGAGAAGGCTTCGTGTACATACAGTGAAAACTCCTAGTAACAAACTGTCTCTTCTTTCTTGTAACTAAAAACACAAAAAACAAATGGAATCTGTACTTCGCAGTTAAGCTTCACTGTACTCAAATGAACCTAAACAAAGAAAGTGCAAATGGCCAACACCTCGTAAAGCGCTTGCCAATTTAATTTGTGCGGCTGTCCGCCGTGCAAATTGAAAAACAAAGTTGAAAGTTAAGCGCGGTCAAAACGGATTGAGAATTCGAGTGTGGCCAGGTGAAAGGAGCAGGAGCTGTTGAGCTTGTAACTGAGAAGTTACAGCAGTGCTGCTGGCATAATGTTGCCTTTTGCTCATTTGAAGTTGTTGCCTTTTTCTTCAGTTGTTTGGTTTCTTTGGCTTCTTTTGCTGCTGCTGCAAGTTGGCAACTGCAACGGCAATTACTAGAAGAGCAGAGCTGGCTAACAAACAGCAACCAGTCAAAAGTTGTTGCTCTTTGCACATTTTCCTCTACCTTTCTCTCTCTCTTTCACTCTCTCAGTGTTGGGCAAAAGTTTTTAGCTGTGCATCTTGTAACTTTTTTCTTAGCTTGCGCTTGCGTTATGCATTTCAATTTTGCGCTTGTTTCATTAATCTTATAATTTAAAGCTAACCGAAAGGAGAGTTAATAAGTTTTATGTTGCATACTTGAAAGCTTATTTCCTTCCGGCTACAGCAGCAGCAACAAGCTCGTTTTAGGTAAGTAAATTGTACGAAAACTTTTAGCACCTCATTAAAAGCAAGAATGAAGTTTAGAGAGAAACATAGTAGTAGTAGTTTTGGGTAGGAAAATTCAAATTTTAGTATGTTCAAATATTTGCGTGCAGCTAAGACTTGAAAAATTCGACAAATACCATAAAAAAACTTATATTCCAAATATAAAATTAAGACAAACAATTGCGCAAAATGGCGGAAACAGAGCTAGAAACCACATTGAAAGCACCAGCAACAAAGGAGCAAACCACTAAGGAGCTGTACTTTGCCAGTCTAGCCAAATGGTCCAAAGAAGCTGCAGCTGCACAACAACAGCAAAACAAACTATACACACACTATATGAACAGCCTTAACACTTGGCTCAATCGGCAGCAACAGCAGCAACGCATTCATCGCGATGATTATCTGCTTATCAATGTGATGCAGCAGCAGGCCCATCTGCAAAGATTGCAGCCCATCCAGCTGTCACTGGCGCGCGTGTGGAAGCGTCTGTTGGCCGACTTTACGGATAAGTTCATCATTGGCCTGGCCCAACTGTTTGTCACCTATTTGATACTCATCGTCTTTCGCATTGAGGGCGAGCGCGGTACAATGCGTACGGCCTTCGGGGAGGATTATATTGTTTTACGTTTCTGTGACATTTTATTGGATCTATATTTTCCGCTGTTCAAGCGACCCGGCCACATGATGCTGATCATCTTTATGCTGACCACCTACGAGTGCCTGTGGGTCTACGAACAGTTCTCCACACCTGGCAAGGCGCTCATGAATATCCGTGTGGTCTTTGCCCGGGCCGTAGTGCGGCCGAATGTTATGCAGCGTCAACGTGGTACTGTTTGGGTCAATCTGTATGCGGTCACTTCACCCTCGCTTCTCAGATGCTTTAAGCGAGCATTTTTCAAGCACATACTATTTGCCACACCCTATGGCATCTATGAGCTTATTGTGTTCGCCTTGAAGCGACGTGCCACATACGAAATGTTTACCCGGACACTTGTTGTCCAGATACCCGAGGAACGTGTTCCATGAATTTTCGATTAGTTAATTAACGTTTTATGCAAGAGTTTTGGAATAAATGATGCCAAAAGTTTTACTCAATTGCTGCTTTGTTCTATACCAAGAACTAAATTATTTTGCCTAGCTTTGTTCTTAACTTTAAAGTGAAATACAATCTGCAATCTTGGCAAACAATTTGGGACACACACACACACAATCCTTTCAACTATTTGATGAAAGGCAAGCAAACCACACAAAGCACCACCCTTGCCCAACCACTTCGTATACGATTCAGCAAGAACTGTAATTGCGTGCACTTTATGGCTCATTATTTTGAATGGGGTAAAAAAAAAAGCGTTCGTATTTTCTAGGTTATTTTTTTCCGTATTTTCCATTTATACATTATAAAATAATGTTTTTTTAATTTGCAGCTGCTGCTGCTGCTGCTGCGCATTTGCAAAACATGCAACTTTTCATTATGTGGAGCATAAGAAGCCATTGCCAAAGTGTGGCAAACAATATTTAAACTTGTGTTGCATTATGCACAGTTCTAATGTCATTAACACTAATGACGTCATGAAATTCAATACTCAAACGCCAACGGGAGCTCAACTGCAACACTAGCCCCCCAAAAAACACACTGACCGCCCACGCTGCAATACGAACAAAAAAAAAAGGTCCTGGGAATACTCGTGAATGGTAAAATGTATTTCCACCAGCCTGATATTGAAAACTTTTTGCATGGCGGCCAGACGACGCATTGGTCCATCTATTTTTATAACGCTTCCATGCTCTAACTGCGGCTAGCTTGACTTTAGCTGTGTCGTTTGCCTCGCCGAAAGACAGCCGCATTTATAGAGTATTCAATCAAGGACTTGCTTTCGACGTGTTTAAGAAATATGAGCTGCATACCAGGCACACACATTTCGTCCTTTCGTCCTGCTGCGCGTTGTGTTTGCGGTTAACAGAAGGGAGAGGGTTGGGGGAAAAAACAAATATATGAACTTTTCGAGTATGTGTATTTAGAAAATTTTGCATGAGTCAGTCAGCCAGTTCAGCTAGTTCAGCTAGTTGGTCAGTTAGGCTGTTTTTGACCAGTGCACCATATGATTTTAATGACATCTACGGGTTACTTTTTTTTTGTGTGTTCCAGAAACCCGCAGTTATAGCTCTCTCTCTCTCTCTCTCGCTTGGTAAATGGATCGGGTTAAAAAGTCAAAAGCCTTGGCATCAGGCACAAAACAATTGAAACTTTGTTATTGCATGAACCATAACAAAAAGCAATTGCCGAATGTGCTCCCAGCTCGCAACGCCCTTGGAGTACACACACACACACACACACACACACACAGTAGTGGCTTACGTATCACATTCGATGTGCTGGCTTTTTTGGTAAAGGTTTTATGAGAGCCACAGCATAATGTAATATGTTAAAGCAAAGTTAGAGGGGAAAGGAAAGGGAATCGAATTTATGTTTGACCATGTGAATCAATTCGAGGACATTCTTATGCAGAGCAAACTGGAAATGTGTAAAACAATGCCAAGCAAAACGACATTCAGAACAATGGAAAGTATTTCGATATGAAAAGCTCAAAGGGAGTGTATTGAAGCAATACAAAAAGCTGTACTGCGAGTAATTCAAGCAAGCTTTGCTAAACGAAACTGTAAATGGAGCATTGAAAATAAAAAACATTTGCTTTGACAAGAAATAAATGAAAATTGTTTCAAATGACGCAAAGAGCAGTGGATAAAAACATGGAAGAAAAAAAAAAATAGTCAGTAAATAATATTAAAAGACAGTTGAGACATGATTGATTTCAACTGCATGTAAAACTCAATTTACAAAGCTTAAAAGCTTTCTGTTATCAAAGCTCGTACATGTTTTATGCATGCCCAAGTTGCGACTCGATGGGAAAACACATTAAGAAACTGTCGTCATGTAATCATCTATGCAATCATTTTCATATGTGTTTGCAGAACTCCTTTTCTGGTTTGACTGCATCGACAGCCTGAGTTGTATCCTTGTAAGCGTATGGCGTATGCACAAATGTTTTGCAAAGGCATTTAAAATCCATTTAAAGGCAAACAGAATTTCGCGTTTTAAGTTTCTTGTTTGCCAACAGTTGTTGCTATTGCATGGGGTGAGAGTTTTTTTTTCTTCCAACCCGTTTCGTACGCTACACTCAACTGCAAAGACCCAAACATGGAATAGATATGGCAACGCCGCAAGTCAGGCACATGTGCCATATATATATATATATATATATAGTCGTACTATATGCAACGAGCCATGCAAAATGACACAAATATTAAATGCACACAACAAGCTAGCAAAAACTAAATGTCGAATTCACTTGAACGACTTGTAAATACTCCTTATAGATTGTTTTTGTAGCTTAAACCAGTTGCGAATTATAAGAAACAGCTACAGGGTATGTCGTTTGCCAAACATTTATTTGAGCTGTTCGTTGTTGGCTTTCAAGGTGTTAATCAAGTGGCCAACATGTCGGCCATGATAAATGCCTAGAGTTGCTGTTGCCCTGAACCCACAAATGTATGCTACATTTTGTTGCAACATTTAGACTTTTGAAACCTGCTGCTGCTGCTGCTGCTTGTGCTGCAGTTAACGACTGAACACTCGCTGCTCTTGCTCCGCTTCAGAGGAATTAGCTCCGTGTGCAAGTAATTGTTGTTATGCAAGGACAATGGCGTATGTGTGTGTGTCCAGTGATGTCCTGCTCTTGCGGTTATGCCTGCAAAACCATGTTTTGCATAATAAATTAACCACATGGCTGGTCAACAGCGCCGCTCATTAAAACGCATTTGTATTTAGTTGTGCATAAAACATAATGCGAAAATGAGCAACGTGACCGCAACGCTGACTGGTAACAATGCCTGGATACGCGTATACGATGGCATGAGTGTGGCCAAGTGTATTGGCCAAACAATTACATCATGTTGACAGCTAGACACATGGGTGCAAAACAGATACAAATTATAGATAGATAGATATGTTTGCATGCTAATTAAAAAGAAGAAATAAACGGCGCTCAGCTCGTTTGTGATTAAATAATAATTTCGTTTTATATTCATATTCAATATATATTGACTGATATAAATGTATTGAAATTCCTTGAAAAGCTCAGACTTATTGAATTTCATATCCTTGAATTGAAATCCACATAGATTATTGATATTTTTCCTTTCGTTGCATAGCAAAGACTAGCGGCAATTTGTATTTTCCACAGAATATATATATATATTGTGAAAATTGATCATATTTGCATGAAAGGCAGAAAAATTTCTTGAGCTATGCAAAAGTCAAAGCCGAGGAACCAAAGACAAATAACACCAAGCAAATATACAAATACAAATAAATATATACATGATAATATTGGCAGCAGCAGCAACAACAAACAACAAGAAAAAAGAAGCTAACCATTTTCCTACTCCTTTGCTGCTTTGGCTTTGTTCTAGTAACTTATGGGTATGTTGCCATGTTGGGTAATTGCTATTTGATACACACAAACAAGGCATGCCAAGTGTGTGTGTGTGTGTGTGTGTTTTGTAGCCCTTGGCGTAGCATAAAGGCAACTCGAAAGGCTGCTAGCTAACAAATGCCCATAAAAATTCAACTTCTTGCAATAACAACCGAATTCAATTAAAAATAAATAACAATGTTTTAGAGCAGCTCCAAAGGGAGAGAGTTTGATTGCATAGATACCCTAAGAAAACTATGGATTTGCGAACTGCAGCGGCAACATTGGGCTCTATAAACAGAAACACAAAACTTTTGTTTTGCCATTGCACAATACAACAAGCACTTCTGCGCCGTCTAACACATAGAGGAATGTGTTGCGATTTGTTAGTTGTAATTAAAAAGTTTGCCACAACACAGAAAGTTTTTTGAACGCAGTTAACAGGCGAATAAGTAAAAGAATGTTGCTCGATGATGGAATGCTTGGATAAACAGTGTCAAGAGCAGCTACTTAAGATGCAACAGTTTGTGAAATGGTCTACACACAGATTAATGATGATGAGCTCATAATAAATAAGGTGTTTAAGCTGCCTAAGTTTAAGTTTTTTTTCATATTGTATTAGCAATGCCAATTAAAGAAGCTTAAGCGGTTTTTTGTATATTTAACAAACTTATGCCCGAGCTAACGAAGGAAAAAACACAAAAATATGTGCAAATCTGGATCTGCATAAATGTTTTGCAAAAAAGTGTTGCCTACCTTTCAGCGCAAATTGTTTGCTGTTGCAAGCAAAGCATTAAAAATAGCAACCGAAACACTCTTTTTCTCACTCTCTCTGCCTGTCTGTATCCGTCTCTCATGGCCACATTGATTGTTTGCTTTGCACTCAGCATCAAGCATCATGAATCAGGAAGACATTTTAGCATATTCGGGTAAAAAAGAAGAGAAAAAAAAAAGGAAGAGAAAAAGTTTTTTGCTTACTGGCTGACAGCTCGTTAAGACTGGCACTTACTTTTCTCTCACCCCTCCCTCTTCCACACTCTCTTTCTCTCTCCTTTCGTTTCTTACTTTCAATTTGTATTCATATTTCTTTGCGTAAAAGTTGCGCTTGCCAAACTAAAGCCATGAAAATGTAAGGACAAGTGTGCAGAATGGCTTTAAATGTTGCCCACAATGCAGATAACCCGGCGACAGATGCTGCAATTTCAGCCCTGCCTGCAACAACGCTATGTTTCTTGGCCTACTTTAAGCCACAGCTGTGCATTGCTGTGTTGCAAATTAGTTAAGTGCTTTATTTTTAAATGTATTTTGTTGGATTATATATATATATATATATATATTTAACAGTTGTCTCTTGTTTTTTGGGTGCGACAGCATTAATTAGATTGCCACGCCTACAAATCATTTTAATGGCACCCAAGTGCCAAAGACTCGTTACCAATCTAAATGTAAGCGCGGGTTGGTTGGGCGGGGGGGAGGGGGGGTTCGGATGTCCTGCTACTTCTAAATGCTATAAGCTCACACATTATTCACACGCTTCGCAACACACAATTTCGCGCAATATGCAAATTGTGCGCCCCTTCCCACCCCCTCCGCCAACCCACTCAAAAATCTGAACAAAATCCGCGCAACCGCTTTCCAAATCCTCCCCTCCCCCCGCCAACTGCCTCAGTCGACAAGCGAAGCGCAATAAAACCGTTTAAGGAGGCGAGGCAGTATTTGGAAGGAAGTCGACCAGGCCAACAGTAAAACAGCGCACACACAAAACGAACCTGTCTAAAAATAAACAACAATAATAAACAAGAACGCCCCGAAACAATTACAAAACTATAAGCCTCCAAAGGATTCAGCCAGCAAATAAACCAAAAATGTCGAGAGCCCAAACGCAGCAACCAAAAAAAATAACAAAAACAAAACCAAACAAATAACAAGAAGAACTTTTGCGTTTGGGCTTAGAGACTTTTGTATACCCTACAGAGAAGTTGTAGTAAAAGTTTGCTTAAGTTCTTTTGCTTTGAAGATAGGTGAAGAAAAAAAAAGCTTTTCAAAGCTCTCTTTAGGTTATTACTTATACGACTGCTTAGATAATAATCAAAACTAATAAAACACTCTAAAAAATATAAAAGCGCATTTTTTCAGTTGGATTTCTTCTCCAAAAACAAAGAAAAACAAAAAAAAAAAGCTCTTCATGCATATAGAAAATGCCTGGAATCAGCTGTGGGACTTGTGGCCTTGTTGAGGCCTAATTGGGTTGCCATGTGTGAGTGTCGAGTGCCACAAGGCAACAACAACAACAACAACCAGAGCAAATCACAACAGAGCATAATTAAACATAGCAAATCACTAAAAACAAAAAGAAGGCTCAATGCCCGAGGCACGCATGACTAATGATAGACAAGAAAAAAGTTAACACTGGGCTAATGTTTTAATTAGAAATTAAGTAAGTTAGATTCGAAATCTTCAAAAGAGGCTAATAAAAGAAAGAGAAAAACAAAAAGCTCTTTCGTTCAATATAGAATAAAGTGTAAAGCTTCAAGAGATTTAAGATGTTTTTAAAACATTTCTGATTGCTCTTTTTCTTTCGCTTTGCCCAAAACATATTTTTTTAACCCAAATTACCCAAAAAAAAAAACAACGGAAACATAAAAATAAACTAAAATCCTTACTTTTTTTCATTCCTCGCATTTAGCTTGGCTCATTGCTCAGCACTTCAATATATAAAGCGAGTATAGAATTTTCACTTTCATCTCAACACTATAACCAAACGCTTGCTCTCTCATCGAATTTCCTTTTGTTTTAGCCGCGCCACAGAATGCCTTAATCATGGCTCGTAAATCTTTGATGTTTAATTTGTGCCAAACACTAAACGATTTTTAAAATGCCAGCCACTGCGGCGAAAAAGGGGGCCACAGCCACACCCACAAGCCAAAAAAAAAGGGAACAGCTTGCCATATAGTTATTTGTAGCCGGGGCTTAATGCAAAAAGGCCGCAAAAAAACATATATATAAGTATATGGCTAACTTGTAGCTGAAAGGGGTGAGGGGTAAGGGGTAAGGGTTGTGCTGCAGTAACGCACTGTGTTGGTGTGTGTGTGTGTAGTGTTAAGCAGCGTCATAAATTATGGCTGAAAAAAAAAGAAGAAAGATAAGGCTGTAAGAATATATTAGCCCGAATACGAAATGAGGTTAGATTTTTCTGGCGCAATGCAAAAATATAAACTCTAGTGCCACAAAATGTTGCAATACATAAATTCAATATAAAATATGCGCAATTCCAAGCAATCATTAGAGAAAAAATATTCTTTGCTGACTTTCCATTGGAAATGCATTCGAAACGGTGAAAAAGAACAACTAAAGAGAAATATTATCAAAGGATTTTGAACCAGCTAAACGCAAGAGCCACAAACAAAAAAAAAAAGGGAAACGAAAGAAAAAACCGCAAGAACAGCAGCAATCAAAGCCAAATTGAATATAAATACGAACATCAAATTGAATTCGTACGCCAAAGATAGATAAAAAAAAATAAAAACGGAAAAAAATATTATAAAATCAGCATTTAATTTTTTCCTCTTTGGCTTTTCTGCACGTAATTGGCTCGAGCCAGGCGGGAAGGGGGTGAAAGGGTTGGGGCGAAGCAAATGGAATTAGAAAACTAAATTGCTTCAAATTTTGCGCCAACAGTTTCAACATTCTCTCTCTGTCTCGCTCGCTCTCTCTGCGCCACTTCAAATGCATTCCAATTAACTGCGACCCAGGCCAACTTATCCCCGCCCCCCTCGCCGCCTTCCAATGCAGCCTTGGCAGAGCTTAATGGTTTGCCCACAAGTGTCGCTTACCGTTAGATTTTAAGCATGGTCTATGGGGATTGTAGAGGGGGTGAGGTTAGAGACGAAACTCTTTTTGGTGAAAATTGTTTTGCTGGCTTAGCTGCTGCTGCTGCTGTCAAAGGCATTTGCCGTTAGAATTTACTGCTGAAAGCTAGCTGGAATGCCGCCAGTTGTTTGATTCTAGAAAAGTTACGCAGTTTTTTGGTTGTTTTTTTTTTTTTTCTTTTAGAGTCTGTAGCAAAGTTACAATTGCGCAATTGAAAACTTCAAGCATCTCTCTCTCTCTCTTGCTCTGCGTTTGGGGAACGCATAACTGTAAAGTTTCTTCTTCTTCTTTTGTTTGTGTGCTATACGCTTTGAGTGATTAGATGGTCACATTGAACATTGTCAAAACTGTGAACGAAAAGTTGTGCACATAAATATAGCAAAACTTGTTGTTTTCAGTTTAGTTGCGAGTTCTGCTGGACAGTAGTGTAATATCTAAGCTACAGCTGTAAGGGCATTGCTTGCACTTGTTGCTCAAACGCCTTTACAGTTGCAGTAACATTGACAAGACAGCTCTCTCTTTAAAGTTCTTTCGTCTTATTATGCATAGGTTACACGAGCACTGTCTAGCTTTGGTACGGTAAATGCAACACAGCAATGCACTTTGTGGGCTTGCGCTTGGTTGAGCGAGTGAGAGGGAAGTAGTTCAGGAGCAGTTCAATTTAAAGAGTTGTATTTCGACAAGTGTAGTAAGTGTATGTTGTTGAACTGCGCCTAAACTACTTCCCTCTCTCTCTTGCTCAAGTACCAATACGTATTGACAGCGTAAGACACACAAACATGTTTAGTTGCTTGTGTTTTACAGTAGGTGGCGCCCCACCGACAATAATAAATCAAATTTCCGGCCCGCAAATTACTTGCTGTACAAATTGCTAGTTGTTTTGGGCAGCAACAATTTATGCCGACACATAAAAGTCTAATGTTTGGCGCCTCCAACACCCCAAAAAAAAGCAAAGCGTAGCAAAACAAAACAAAAACCCGTAAAAACTTTAGAAAGGGAACAGTTGAAATGCAAGCATGGAACTGGCACAATTGCCAGTGTATGTGTGTGTGTTTGTTAGTGCAGCAGTAGAAGCAACCGTAGTAAAAAGTAGTTTATTTAAGTAGCTTGGGCGAGGGCGCGAAAAAGGTATTTTATAATGCGAGCAAGTAGTGTAGTGCAGAACACACTGGCAGAGAGCAATGCCGTAAAGAATTTTATTTTCTGCCTTCCTCTTTTCTGCACTTTTGCAGCTGCATTAAATGTATGCACATGTGTGTGTGTGTGTGTGTGTGTGTGTGTCTGTTTGCTTATTTAAGTCGTTTGCAATTTTTGTTTTGCTTTTTACTTTGCTTAGTCAACGCACATATAAAAAATAATGTGAAGCTGCAGCAAAAATGCATCTCTGCCTCTCTCTCGCTCTCGCTTTTTCCTTTCTAGTTGAGCGTATTTACTGTTTGAGTAATGGAACTCATGCAAATGCTATTTCTCATTCTCTCATATGGATTTTACATGCTTTCCACGCGTGGTTTTGTGTTTGTTTATTTTTTTTATTTACAGCTAGTATTTCTATAGTTCGCTTTAAGGCTTCTTTTAGCAATTTCAAAAGTTTCATGTGCAAGCGCAATCTTAAACGTTATATCTAGAAAGAGAACAAGATCGAGAGAGTCAAAGGCGCAATCCAATCAGCATGCTCAATTGGCACTAAAACCGAACTAGTTTCAGTTCATTTGCACCAACAATTTGGCAGCTGAGTTAGAAAAATAGAGCGGACAAGCGAGAGAGAGAGAGAGAGAGAGAGAGCGACTTTAGCACTTAATAGTTAAAAGCTCAACTTGACAATGCCTGGCAGCTATCGCCACGTCTCTTGCTTTGTACTGTCAACCTGCTGCTATCTTCGTTTTGTTACAAGAAAAAATGAAAGAAAAAAAGAACTGCAGCCTCTCTGGTAGCGAGAGGAGTTAGATTTTTTTTTCGCTCTATTCGAGCGGAAGTTGAGTGACAGAATGCGAAGCACGGCAACGGCAGCCGGATGTTTAAGCAAGCTAACAGACAGACAACGACTGCAGGCAAATGCCACACAACAACAGCAGAGAAGTTTAAATTCAAGTAGTCGACTAGAAAATACCTCGAGCCCAACATATGGAGTAGGCACTGTTTCAAACATAACCTCATTTCTATTGCCTATTAATTTTTATCATTTTTGAAATAACAAACATGTCGTACGAATATTTGCCTATAGAAATGGAGAATAACGAAAGACATCAAAGGGAACGTGATAAGATCGATTGTGTTATAGTTGTTGGTGCTAATCTGGCGCTGTACTGGATGAATTTTCCCTTTGTCTATCCAAAAGATTTGTCTACCATGCTGACGCTAATGATAATAAGTATACAAATGAACCTTTTGCACCGCTTCATCCGTTTACAGAGCTTAAGCCTTGGGGTTTGCCTTTTCTTTGCTTTCGTCTTGTATGGATTCGGTCATTGTTTGATGCATTTGTGGCACTTTCTTTGGGGCATTTTGGAGACGGCTATATTGTATGTAGCTGAAAATCTTGAAATACCCGCAGTTGTGCCAGTAGACATCTATGTGTTGACCAAATTCCATTGCGCTCACATAATACGAATAATTGTGACCGTTTATTTCATGTTAGATGCTATTCATTTATTTTTATATTTGATCTAAAAGGTATGGTAAGACTCTAACTTTTACTCCATTTTTAAATCTAATAACTATTATAGCAGCAGCAAAGTCCAGCAACACGGCAACACTGGCAGGGTATGACAAAGCGACGCCGTCACCAAATTTGATGGGAACGCTGACGCGTTGCCAACAACACTGACAACAATTGTACACAAGACTGTCGTTTGGGGAGACCCAGTATCCTGCTTTTGTATGCCCCACAAGGCAACTCTAACAAACAAAAACAAAACAAAGTACTGCCAGCGACAGTCAAACTAGCATATGTAACACATACACTCGCACACACACACACACATTACAATCCGCTGAACAGCCAAGCCGAGCAACAAAAGGAGTGTATGAGAGAGAGAGAGAGGAGGAGAGAGCACCCGCTGGCGTTGCCACACTGTCAAATGGAATTTCTAGCTCCAGCCGCTGCACTCGACAATCGATTTGTTGTTAAATTCTTGCGTTTCTTTTTTCGTTATATCTAATAAAGCGTAAAACCAAAAGCAAACTCTTTTCCGGCAGATTATAAAGCCTAACACCTGACCGGGCTTTATATTCCATAGCAATTTGCAACTTGGCACGTAAAACGTTATTAAAAAACGAGTAGCAAAAGGTGGGTGGAGCGAAAAGTGGGGTTAAGTAGAACCAACACACACGTGCAAACCCTAAGAGGAAATCCAGGAAAAATATATACATCGATGGGTTATACAATCCTTAACCATACTTGATGCCCGCTGACTATTTCCCCAAACAGGAAGTGCAAAAGGAATCCGTCAAAGAAAACGAAAAGTACAGCAATGAAAATGAATTGGGGAGTAGAAAAACAGTAAAGCAAATGTTGCTGCTGCTGGGCAAAAAGGAAAGCAAATGCAATTTGCTGGGCGCATTTCCTGTCCAACAAGCTCAACTCCCATGTCGCTACATTTGAAGAAATGTATGAGCAACAAGAAACTGAAACTCAAAGCGTTACCTTGTGTTTTCTTTCAGTGTATTCGTTTTGAACGTTCTGTTTGAGCTTTGCATGCCAAGTCATGTTTGCATGACGAAGTTTCAGTTCCAGCCAAACATATTTTAAGATGCTGCCAACATGCCAACAGCTGCTGCATTTCCTCCCTTCCCTTCCCTTTCCCTTCCGTCGATCATATTTCTGTGTAGAGCTTTTCCACTGATTCGCTACGAAAGGACGCTTAGCGGTTCCAGCATTTCTTTCCATTTGTTTCCCCGCTACGCGTTGCGAGCTTTCATGTGAAAGCTCTGCGCATAACGGTTTGTCTAATGGACCGCATGCATTTGAAGATGATTTAGCTAGAATTTATTCTTAGTATTCAGCTGCAAGTTGGGAGTTTTTAACGTTATCATCGATTATAATTGTGTTGCAAACTTGAAGAGTTTTGTGTGGAATTTCTGACAGCTTTCGCAACAGCTAATTAACCACGCACACACAATCAAAGTGGCTTTAAAACTGTATGGTCTATGTTGCGCGCAAACTTCTTCAAACTTTGCCAAGCAAAAATTAGTTATTGTCTACGGAAAAGCTTTTAGTGGGAGTTTTAAGAAGAAAAAAACTCCTGCATTATGCACCTACGGCAAAGTTTCTTTCGATCAACTTAAGCTTTTGTTTTCACTACTTTAAATCAGTCAACGCAAAAAAAAAAACTAGCGTAAAATTTAAATCGAAACTTGGCAAAAGTTTTGTGACATTGACCAGCCTCAAAGCATACCCAGAGCCAGCCCCAAACCACCCAACTTGGCACTAAAATATGCGTGGCGCCCTCTCGTTGTGTTAGTCTGTCGGCATTTCTAGTGTCGACTCCATAATGTTGCACCAGCTGACGCGTCCTACTGCCAAACAAGCAAGCAACGCCTTTGCCCCAACCCTAACATGAAACTTGCTTGGTTTAAGGGCGTTCTAGAGAGATAGATACCCTGTAGCAAGTAGTAAATTGTACAAAGCTAATGATCTACCCCTTATACTCTTTCTACAGGGTATTTGCAATGAACGCACGAATCGACCGGTTCTGGGAAAAGAACAAGTGAAAAACCCTTTCAACAACAGCAGTGACCAGGGTCCTTTTCTCCCTCTCTCTCTCACTCTCACTCTCAGCATACAACATACTTCAACCAATGCCGCTCAAACCACAGCTAAGCTGACTGCAAAACTGTATTTTAAATTAACAACTTTACTGATTGACATTTTTCCTTGACATTTGGCTTTAACCTTTTTTTCCTCATTTTGTGACTCTAATGTTAACATTGCATTGAACTATCGTCCTAACCTCTGGTCAAGAAACACCTGAGAGAGAGAGAGAGAGAGAGAGAGAAGGAGAGCTCAATTGCGAACCTCTTGACCTATGCAAACTTTTACCTTTCGACAACTACCTTCTGCTGAAAGACTATCGGAGAAATTCATTTAATTTGCAAAAACAGTTAAGTCTAGGGTCAAAACGAAGCGTTTTAACCATGGCCCAAAGCCAAATTGTTGCTGCAGCTAAAACAGGAACAAAATCAGAAACCGAAACAGAAACGTTTGTTTTTTTGCTGTCACTCAAGTCTTCAATCAAAATGCGTCGGCAAAGTTTTAATGCAGCAACTAAAGTGGATGATGGCTGGCAAAAGTTTATGTTGGTTAGAGGGGCGTTCGAGCCTAGAAAGGGGAGGGCGTGGCCAGGCTGTGATAAATGATGTGTCGAAAATAAATGATTATGCCTCAAAACATGTGAAAAAGTTTTCTTTTGTTTCGCTTTTTGGTTTTTTTTATTTATTTTCAATAGTTTGTCTAAAAACAAAACTAAATTTAGAGTAAAAATATTAAGTTGAGAATATTTACATTTGTTTTAATTATGAAAGTCTAAAATCCAATGACTCTCAAACGTCTACAGGTAAAATATCCCTCTAAAAACTAAAACTGTGGGAAATTTATAAATTTAATAGTCAAGCTGCGTTAGATCTAAATAAACTGTTACAGTTTTTCTGCTTTCAAGCCTGAAGAACTTTATTTTTTTTATAAATATTACCAACTTTATTGCGTGGTCTTCCTTTGCATCGTGGCAGACTGGCATAAAAATGCCATTAAGTGGCCAATTTACAGCAATTGTGCATTAAACACACACACACACGCCAACACATATATAAATATATATGAAATTGTCATTGCATCCGGCAATTTTCCATAATTTTGCAATGCACGCTTCCCAAACTGTTACGAACTTAGCACAGACACAATTGCTGCAAAACTTTAGCTAGGAAAACAAACTGCTTTTTTCAACTGTTTTTAACTCTAAAGAATTGTATAATTTAGCGATAAATCGAATGTTTGGAACGCAACTACATGTAATTCGAACAGTTAATCTAATCGGCCACTGGTTGCTCCTTGGCAGCCTCAGCAACCGCTGGATTTGTAGACTTATCGCCGGAACCCTCAGCGCTGACCAAAGAAGCTGATGATCCTGGTCGCAGGACAACGCTGCTATCGCTGCTCTCACTGCTCGAATCGCCCACATTCAGATCACTGTTCAAAGCATCGGCTGGTGGCTGTGGCAGTGACGCCACAATTGGCTTGGGCGGCACGAGATTCGCTGTCGCTGGCATTGCTCCAATACAGATGCGTTTTGAGGGCGGCGGCGCCACTTGACCCAAACGTGCATTGGTTAGCGTTGTGCCCACCGCAACAGTCTCGAACGACATCAATTCGCCAAAGTAAACATGCTGTATGACCGGAAACTTTGAGAGAATCTGCAAAAAAGTCAAGAAATGAACTAAAACTGTTTCAGGTTTTTTGGTATTGCCACAAAACGCACCTCCTTTTGATACATTTTGACGAGGCCAGTATTGATTTTGACCCAAGATGGCACCGCCGTTATGCTCCACAACTGATTCGAGTGTTCACCAAAGTGTCCCGTCTTCACCTTGCAAATGTAATCAATGCAACTGATGAACATGAAGTGTTTCTTAAAATCATTGATAATCTGCTCATCCACAAACTTGGCGGGATCAAAGGGACTCTTGACTGCCAACTGTGCACTGCCCCAGATGAAGGGCACGAACTGAAAGTCATCCAGTGACCAAACACCTTGACTGCCAGCAGGTTCCATATTATAGGTGCGTTGCAGCTGTCGTGCGAATTCCAAATAACGTTGAAAGAGACGCAGTGCAGCCGCAACTATGTCCTGTTCCAGCAAGATCTCTGCCTTGAAGAGCGCGCACAGAAAGAAGAGAAAGGAGAGCTCGTGTCCAGTGCCATAATCGATGCGTGTCGCATTACCAAATCCCTCCATGAGATACTGCAGCAATTCGTTAAGATATTTGTGCTTAGTGGCAGGCAGCAAATCTTTGAGCAGTTCAGGCAACTGCTCGTGCATGGTGCGTGACCAATCACGATAGGCTTTATTGCCAAAACGTTGGGGCTGCTCCAGCGGTGGATTTGCCTCGATCATTTGCTCGAGTGCGTCGAATAGGTTGAGCAACTTTTTCAATATATCCGATTCAAACATGTCATCTGTGGTCTTAATACCCTGTATTGCCGAACTAGTGCCATTGATATAACCAATCAGATCATGGTAAGCCCGAGATCTTTGCCATTGCGCCAAATCGTGAGCACTGTTCACTCGCTTTTCGATGACCGGCACTTTACCTAAACGAAAAGCATTATTTAGTATGTGTTTTTCTTTGATTAAGTTGTTTTTGTTATACCTTCAGCCATTGCATTGGCATCTGCCATGCTTTTGTTAGTCTGGATTTATAGTTTCTTTCCTTTTTAGTCAAAATTTACGTTTTGTTTTGACTTATACACATATTATATGAGTTGCAAGTGTGACCGAACAGCTGTTTGTGCACAATGTGACCATTTGCACTTAACATATCGCAATAAATGTTATCGTGGCTTCTAATGTGCCTTGCAATTAACACAAAACGTTGGGTTACTATCGTAGCACTTTCTTGTTCAAAGTAAATAGTAAATCGCAAGAAAAAAGCTTAAATATGTATATATTTTGTAAAAGATAAGCCTATATCAAGCAGCTTTTTGTTGCCTGTTTAAATGTTTCGATTGTCAGCAATCGGTTCAGGTTCATCGAACTTGTTCCCTAAATGAGCTACACACAACGTCAACAAAAAAAAAGAGAGAAGACGCCTACGCCGGCTTTTAAAAATATTGCAAATATACGTGATTTAGTGTATAATTAACAATAGCAAAATGCTCGAAACACTTTATAGCCTGCCATTTCACATACTCGTACCGCCAAACATTAAAGTGCGACGCTTCTCCATACCAATGCCATCGCCAATGGCTGTCTTTTCAGTCGTTTTGCTTTCCTACTTTCTGGTCACAGGCGGTAAGTGCAAAAAAAGAGCAAATAATGCTTTCTATGTTTCAGTTCACTTCAATTTGCAGGTATTATCTATGATGTGATTGTGGAACCGCCCAGTGTGGGTGCAACAGTGGACGAACATGGTCATTCTCGCCCTGTGGCCTTCATGCCATATCGGGTTAACGCCCAATACATTATGGAAGGACTGGCCAGCAGCTTTCTGTTTACGATTGGCGGCTTGGGTTTCATAATCATGGATCAAACTCATGCACCGGGCAAAACGAATCTCAATCGATTGCTTCTAACCGCAATGGGTTTCATATTTATACTAGTCTCGTTCTTTACAACCTGGCTATTTATGCGCATGAAGCTGCCAAGCTATTTGCAGCCTTAAACTAAAACAATCTCTCTGCCTCTCTCTCTCTCTATTTAGTATTAGAAAGTGTATTCGATTCAATGTTTAAGGAACAAAACAAAATTTGTTATGTGTAGCGCTTTTGTTAGTTCGGTTGACTGAACAAAATTGAGTTTAATAAACAATTCGGCGTCCCAGGGCACTAACAACAAAATAGTTCTCAGTTGGCATTGTGGCGCCCAAGCAGGCACAACAAATAAAACACAAAACGCGCATTAAGTATATATTTATTGCTATATATAGAAATATCTATTTTGGTTTCTAAAACTTTGGAAAAAAAAACCCTGAACCCTTAGGAAAATCTAGAAAATACTTGAAATAAGCAAAAAGTTAACAATCAAAGTTGAAAGGCAAACTAGTTTAATAAGTATTTGTTTAGCCATGAAAGTGATGTAACAGAATAATCAAAGAGAGCAACTGATTGAGTGAAGAGCAACTGCGTCGCGGCTTTGTTTACGATAGAAATGTCCAAAAAGTGTAGCGTTCGCTCCTTGAGCGACAGTTCTCTAGCGGAATTGGCCAATCTGCTGGTGTCCACCATAAGCTATGTGCAGTATGCACCGGATGTACATTTGGATATAAATATTGTGATGGTCGAGTTGAATGAGTATTTATCACAAGCAGGCGCCACATCGAATATATATCAGGATCTGTTGCGTGTGATTCTAAGCTCGGATTATCTGGAGGCCAATATGCGTTTTACCTGCCTGCAAATGCTGCTCAATTGTGGCGTTCATTTCCTTCTCACCGAAGTCTTTCCGCCCAGCTACTATGAGAAGATTCTGCAGGTGATTGCGGCACAAGGAGCTGGATTGCGTGTTCTGAATCTGAAGGGGATTTGGGTGAAGGAGGAGCACATGCATTATATGTACGAGATTGTGAGGCGTTGCAAACAGTTGGTTAAGCTCTATGTGCCGTACATAGCCAACGATCAGTTGCTGGAGGAGATTGCCGCCAATTGTCAGCGTTTGCAACTCTTGGATATATCCGGAGAGACGGATATCACAGAGATTGGCATCGATTACCTGGCCAAGGGCGTCTGTGCACAGTCACTGACCATTGTGGATGTGGGCATGCCGGGTGAGGAGAACATATGCTATTCGGATATTGCTTTGCTTCTAGAGAATTGTCACCATGTTGAGACATTATCCACCTACTCCTTTGTGGGCGCTGCTTTAAAATTCATTTACGACAACATTGATACCAATTTCAAGTGCCATCTGAAGTATGTCCACGATACGGCTACGGATGAGACGACGCTACAGGTGATCCTCCAGACCTGTCCGCATCTTGAGACGCTCTATCTGGACTCACCCAAGTTGGGTTCATTGCGAGCTTTGCATACGCGCACTCTGCGCAAGTTGAAGATCTGTAAATTCGTTGTGGCCGAGCTATTATCCCTGCTGGAGCGTCCAATGGGTCGCAATCTGCGACATCTGACCATGATCAAAGGCACTGGCAATCTGGAGCTGGGCAAACTGGCTCGTCTCTGCCCTGCACTAGTTGATCTTGATTGTTATGTGCTAGAGAGTCTGTCATATGCCCATTCGCAAGCTCGTTTCCAGCAGCTTGAGGGTCTCGAAATCCTCAGCTGTGAAATATTGAACAGTTCCCTGAAGTCGTTCCTCTGCAACACAACGGATTTAAAGCGTTTGGCTGTGGACTCTGTGGATTTTACAGATGCAGATATAGTAAGGTAGGTTTCTTTCGTATGGAAATGGAACAGTCAAGTAATCCTACCCTTTTTTTTTGTATACTTTTCAGCATGTTTGTGCAGCATGATTTCAAAGTCTTGGAGGATATTTGGTTTACGCTAGCGCCTGAGCTCACCGTACAGGCTGTGGAGGTGTGTAGTTTACTACTTTATAAAGTTATTCTTTAGTAACACTAACGTTTCCATAGCTTCTTATGGACAGCTGCCCGGAGTTGCAGTCTGTGGGTCAATTGACGGGTTGGTCGCTCTCGCCGGATGATTTAGCATTGATACGTGGCCTGCTAAAGAGTGGCAACTCTAGCCTTGTACTGACTTCAAACGGTTTACTGGCTTGAACATATTGTTGTTGTGCAGTGCGATTTCAATTATGCATATTTGCACATGACAATTGTTTTTGTTGTGCTTTGATTTTGCAGATTTGTGCAAGATGAACTCAATTTCTGCTCTTTGCAGCGCCTGCAATAGATGCCAGATGGATAGCAACGCCGTCGGCGCAACAGCGACGCAGCGTGGAAGAAACATTTTTATAATAACTTTAAACGAAATATTTATAACTTGTGCTTTGTGATATTTATGAAATAGAATTTCGTTGTATTTAAAAACAGTTAAATGTGCTTAGGTGTGACCAGCTGTCTGATGAGTAGTATTTATTTTGGTATATTATGTGACTGCGCTGCACAGCTGTGACAAAGGGCTGTCATAGATATGTAAATAAATATTCTTATGTTTGTTGACAATTTTATGAATAAAAATTATGTGAAAAACTTAGTACAAGTACAGAATTTTCAATTTCTTGATGTTTTTGTCTTTTTTAGCTATGACAAAGGCTGTGAAAATATGTGCTGGTGTCACACCGTGCGCCATTCGACAACCCTGTGCACGACGTATACCATTCATGCGCACAAAAAAATTTCCAGCATTGAAAAGTCTTGTGCGAAAAGACAACGCAGGAATTAACAAACGAATCTCATTTTAGGCTAATTAATATAAATTGCATTTCACAATCGAATCGAACGGACGGTCTCAAGTGTGCGCCGTCTCATTAAATGAAAACTATGAAAAATTATAAGAACAAAAAGAAACAACTTCCGCAGACGTCAGCAGCAGCAGCGTCAATTTTAACAGAGAAGCAGAGAGGTTGTGGCTCAAGTACCATTTTATAATTCGCATACATATATGTATATAAATGCAGAAAGTTATAATGCAAAAGGAATCTCATTGCAACAATTTGTAATTTGTGTGAAGCGTAAAGTGATTCATTTTGTTTTAACTGCGCGTTGCCGTTGTCATGCATTTTGTCACACAACAGCGGCAGCAGCAGCAACAACAACAACAACAAACGACAACAACACAACAACAAAAGTCATCAGGAGCAGCCACAACAACAACACTTAGCAGCGGCACACGCTTTGTGTCCCTATACAAATCTTCCAGCCAAGGCGCTCTACCCAAATCCTTGGCCACTGCTCAAAATTTCCTTCGCCAATCCTCACAGCAACAACAACAACAAAAGCACAAACGCGCCGCCAGCCTCAATCTTCAATCAACGCCCATGTAAGTGTCCATCAATTGCTTCTTCTTCTTCTTATTTTAACTTTTTATGCTCGTCTCCTCATGCTCTTCTTATTGCCCAAAAACAAAAAACATGTTTGTTCTACTTATGTTTGAACTACTTATAGCTTGAAAGAAAAAAAAAACAGTATACATAAGTACAGTGGTCGCTCGATAAATGAAACTCTTTGGTTTCAGAGCTTTTTCCAATTGGCAACTTTTATTCTCTTAACGAAAAGCAACTACAATTAATATTAACTGCGCACTATTTTTAAAATTCTTTGCACTATTTAAATGGGTGCAAGTTTCAATTATTGAGTGACCTCTGTATTTATTTGGTGTAGGTTTTCTTGCTGGTTTGCATGTTGATTGAAACAGTTACCGTTACTTGCTCATATTTTGCATGTCGTGTGTTTTTTTATACATACATATACATACATATATATATTTAGTATATTCTACTCGTAATCGTAGGGTTTGAATTATCAGTAAAATGGCAAAGAGATAATCCCCATTTCCCGTTTAACACTTACATATGTATGAATGTTTGTTTATATCAGCTGGTAACACTGTCTTTCCTCCATAATCCAGTTGGATTGTAAGTGGGAATGTTCAAACCATTTTGTTTATTTGATCCTTGTGAAAATATTTTTTAGTTTATGTTCGTTTAATCAATTATTATTTTCTCATTGTTTTCTATAAACTAACTATATGCTAATATAATCGGCTTTAAAAATAGTCAGCAAAACTGGAAACAAAGAATATAAATATAAGGAATAAACTTGCTTATGACAAACCTTGAATGAAGTGTATAAACATATTCTATTCAGTTCCGTAACAACTTTTATAGTTCTTAAAGCGCTTAAACTATCTTAATTAAATTCGAATTTGTTGTTTATATCAAAAGTAGCTCAAGGTTTGTGTTTTACCTAAATTTTTGTATAATTTTCTTAAACCCTTCGCTTTGGAAATAAAATTGCGCAACAGTTGCTTCGCGGTATGTGAATTGCGGAATTTGCATAAAACTACTCCGACAAATGCAGTCAGCGAAGCGTATAAAGCACAATCTCCATTGCCGACTCTTACACACACTTATACTTATACGTATAAGTTGTTGGTTTTGTTGTTGTTGTTGTTTATGTATTTTGCCGGCTTGCCTACAGTTTCATTTTCGCCTATTTCACCGAGTGCAAATTTAAACGTCGCATTGAAATGACGCGCATCGCTCTCTCGACATCGCGTGCGAAAGCAACAACAAGAAAGCAAGAAATGCCCGAATAAAAAAATTAATTAAATAATTAGCGTGAATTAACGAAAGCTGAACGCGAAGACGTCACTGCTTATCATCAATAAAATAGGCATATTTGGCCAAAATGTGCTAAAAATCAAGAAACACCAACAACTTTCTGTTTATTATCGTGTGTTTTTGTGTTTCGTCATCGTTTTTGCTCCACTTTTTTTTCTGTGTGACCTGTCCACAATGACCCGCAATAAATATGAACACAAAGCAAAAACGTCGTATACAATAAAAACATAAAATGTATAAGTATTTTTCCTAGTTTTTTTTGTTCTCTCTTCCTATTATTGATTTTTCTCTAGAACTGGTTCTATTGTTTGTTTTTTTTATATAAATATATATACATTTTTGTTCGCTGAGCTCGTATTATTTATTGTCCAACTCTCTTATTGTTGTTTCTCATGCTGTTGTCTAGTAAAAATAACAAAAAATCTGTGTTTTCCAATCTGCTGTGTCATATAAACAATTAACTAAGCAAGTCATTCGATATGTATTTATATATTAATTATATTCTTTGTCGTTGTTTTGCGCGCATGTTGCATTGCCTTTGAGACCCGCCCTGAAATTGCTTGTTACCCGCCTCCCCAAGAGAGTTCCCCTCCCAAAACCCCAACTAAAGGTTATCTTAGCTAAGGTTATTACATGCTCAAGCGGTGAGTTGTTGTTGCGTTTTTTTCCAATTTTCTTTCTCATTATTACAGCAATTTTTGCTAGCTTTAGTTCCATTCTGTTCGTTGCGTTTTGTTGTTTAATTTTATTGCGTTTAAAAAGGGTACTAAAAAAATGCAACTACCGTTTAACAAGGACCGCTAGAGTAGAACTGGTTCAAGCTCATCAACTGAGTCAGTTCGTGGTTGTATCATTCAATAAAATTGCACTCAAACATTTGAGTTGCAACTATATTATCATCAAATAATAAAACAGCTGCGCTATCTTAATTGAATGCCTTGCCAGCATTGTCAATTAAGAGTGTCTGTTTGGTGGGAGACAAAGTACAAATAGTTGAAAATTGATTATTGATTAACCCCAGAAAGCGGTTGTGGACTCAAATATGTGTGATCTAGTTATAATTTATTGGGACTGATCCGTGCTTGTTACGAATATAAACAGACACATTTTTTTTTTATAAAAACTGTGCAAAAACAGAAGGTTTTTTTTTCGTTTTATTTATAGACCAGCAGAGTGCAAACAAACCCAACAGCTGTATTTTTCAGTACAAAGTTGAGTGCAACTATAGATTAAAATAAAAAAAACCAAACAAAAATATGTTTTGTTTTTACATTTATGTGAATTAAATAGAATAGTTTAGAAAACGAAAGCTATAAATGCTTTAAGTCGTTCCGTTTTACTTTTAGTTTCAATACTAGTTCCGGTTCATTAGGATTAGAACGATTAAAGCAAAGAGCCAGTAACAGCAATAACAACAACAATAAATCATTTAATATATTCGAGTGTTTGTAAAGGGAATATATATATATATATATATATATCTTATCGTGCTTATCTCACATTCGTCTACTTACTTTAGTTCCAGAGGCATATAATCTTTTGTCTGTATGTGTGTGTGTGTGTATTGTATATAGAAATATTTGTTAAATTGATTATGAACAATGTCCGCGATTAGCGATTATATTGAGAGACATCCATTCCCAGTTCGAACTTCAAGCCATTAACTGTTCAAAAATTGTTGCAATAGATGGGGAAACTACCAGAACTATTTGTAGTTTGGTAAGGCAAGACGAGAAAGAGAGAGAGAGAGAGATTTGGTTTTTGTTTGGTTCCGTTTTTTTTTCTCTTTGCCATTTTCTTTACGTTTGTTTTTGTTTATTTCCATGTACAATCTTATTGTAGGATTAAAGATATTGATATAACTGCGACTGCAACAACAACAGCAGCAGCAGCAGAAGCAGCAGCAACACCAGCTGCAATAGCAACAGTTGCAACAGTTGCTGCAGCAACAACAACAACAACAGTGGCAACGGCAACGGCAACGGCAACGTCTGCTCCTGTTGTTAGCAGCATCGAACCTGCTAATGCCACAAACATGACTTATGATGCACAACAAGAACAGGAAGAACTGCAACAGCAACAATTGCCGGAACAACAACAACAACAAACACAACTGGAAGCTGAACAGGATGATAGCAAGTCCACACATAGTAGCCATAATGGCGACAGGTAGGTTAAACCATTCTCAAAACACACATCCAGCTAATCCCGGTTCTGGCCATAAAGCGTTAAGTATCTATTTAACTGTATTAACTTGTACAAAATTTGCATGCCTTCTAGTTGAATATGTTGCACACTTCTTAATTAGATAAATCTATTTATTTATAATAAACAAATCTAAATGTAAACAAACTACTCACATTTTCACCTTTATTCTAGGCGCGATACCATCAGCGACGAAATCACAATTACTACGAGCAACAACGCCAACAGCAACGGCAACAACACTAGCAACACTTTAAGCACCATACAGGAGGCAGCTTGCACACTTGAACGTAGCAGCATTGCCACATCAGACACAGCATTGTCCTCAACACAAACCACAACCGCTGCAGTTTCCGCTTGCGCTGCGCCAACTCTCATCTGTGCGGATAACGTGAGCAACAGCAGCAGCAGTCACCACGACACAGAGGCCAACAATCCTGCCCCCAACACGCCCAGCATTAGCATTGTCCAGGCTGAGCCTAAGGAGCAGCCTTTGCAGTCGCAGAGCGTCGACTCGAACGGTCAGGCAGCGGCTAGCGGTTCCTGCACGGATAGTCCAAGCAGTCGCAAGAGCTCAACCAGTTCCAAGGGCAAGTCAGCCAAGTTATCCACCTCAAGCAGTGGCCGAGATGAGGTGAGTTTCGTTTGGGAGATCGAACAGGCAGAGAGGGAATGAGTTTCTCGCCAAAAGCTTGCAAGCTTTCACTATTTATGGCCTCTGCTCATTGGCACGTCACTAGCGACAACAAATGTGTGAAAAACTCAACCAAAGAACTAAATATCAAAACAGATGCAAGGCAATGTGTTGCTATTGATAAGAAAACGAAGCGCAATAGATAAACTTGATATTTACCACAAAAAAAAAACAAAAAAAACCATTGGTCTAATAACCTTATCGATTATTGTATTAACAAAACTAGTTCAACTTACCAAAGCCAAGCAAAAACTTTGTTCGATTAGAAAGAACGAGCAGTAAACTCTCTTTTATAGAGCAAAGGGTATCGAAAAGTAAACACTTAACAATAGAAAAGCTCATGGCACCCTAAATAATATTGGTCAAAGCTTTAACACATTGATAACGCTGATATTGAGTGAGTGTTGTGGGTTCTTTGCAAATTAGAATTCAATGTGCAACGCGACGCGACGCGACAAACAAGTAGAAGTGTGTGCGGCTCTCGATCGAGCATTGGGTTATACAACAGAAAACATATATATATATATATAACAATCGTTAATGAAGCATATTAATAAAGCTAGCTGGGTGTCCCATCGTCGTTTCACTGATAAGCCATAGAACACCTGTTGCTGCGCCTATGTGTGAGCCCTAAAAGCAATCAGGCCAAAACGTGTATGATTCACCAACACTATGACTAAGACTTATAGCCGAATATAATATTAATAAATTGTCAACAAACATTTTTCAGGATGCACAGAGTAAACTAAGCGACGAAAGTGTTACGTTGCGTGGCGAATCGACCAGAAAGGATAGCAGTCAATTTGTGAGCTGCAGTTCTACATCCTTTGAGAAGCCCTCGAGGAGCACATCCCGACTGTCGGAGCGGGCCAAAAAGAAGTCTTGGTACAACGTCATATATCCCAATTATAAATCACGTGCCGAGGATTTCAAGAAACTCTTCAAAGAGGTGCCCAACGAGGAGCGTTTAATTGTCGGTGAGCATTGGGTTTGGGAATATGTGTTTGAGTAAATAGATTAATACATGCCATAAACAACTGCTGTAAAGATAAAAAAAAGTTGTGACTGTTGACTGATTTCAAGATAAGAAGCAACAACAGAGTATGGCATTGAAATGTAATAAGAAATTAACTCCCTTTTTTGCTTACAGACTACTCTTGTGCACTGCAGCGAGATATTTTGGTGCAGGGTCGCTTGTACGTGTCACAGAACTACGTTTGCTTTCATGCGAACATTTTTAGCTGGGAAACGTATGTGAGCATCAAATGGAAGGATGTGACGGCAATAACAAAGGAGAAAACTGCATTGGTCATACCGAATGCCATTTCAATATCGACGGCCAAGGAGAAGTTCTTTTTTGCCACATTTGCGTCGCGTGACAAGTCATTTTTGATGCTCTTTCGCGTCTGGCAGAACACATTGATGAACAAACAGTTTTCACCACAAGAGATTTGGCGTTATGTGCACAATTGCTATGGCGAAGAGCTGGGCTTGACCACAGACGATGAGGATTATATAGATCCAACGCTAGATGCGGATACTGAAACCGATGTAGATTTCCAAACGGCCATTGACGATATTGGTAGCGGCGAGCAAAGCACCTCCAGTCAGAGCATTAACAATTCGGTGCAACCGCAACAGCAGCACAGCGGCAATAGCAGCGCCAGCAGCGGTGGTGGCGTCGTTGTCAGTGCCACAACACGAAAATCGAAAACGAAATACTTTTTTAACTCAAGCAAATCGTCGAATTTGAATTCATCGGCCAACGCTTCGGCAAGTGGTTCGGACAATAAGACCAGCGATACAACACGCAAATCCAACAAGAAAATGAAGGCAAATGCCAAAGAGCTGACACTCAGCTCCGTCAAGGCAGCGGAGCAATCAGTTGCTGTCACACTCAGTGTGCCCAGCGGCAACAACAGCAGCAGCAATAGCTCAACGTCAGCAACATCAAACACGGCTGCTGTTGCCAACACAACACAAGCCGCAGCTAGTGTGAGTGGTGGTAATAGTGGTTCGACTGCTGCTTCTGCTGCTGCAGCTGCTGCTGAGAGAAAAGTCGAAAAACTAAGCACGGCAACAACATCGGAATCCGCACATAATCATGGCCCCGATGTTAAGCGTAAAGTGTCAAAAAATCAGCGACAACGTGACGTTGAAATGGCCGTGAAAAACAATGCCGAAGCCGGGCCCACAGATGTCTCAGACTCATCCGATTCCGAGGCGAACAATGTGCCGTAAGTAATCGAAGTCCATTGAGCAAAGAACTTTAGTAACAATATGCTTTTTTATACCCTGCAGCTTTGTGCCCAGTACGGAATGCACTTCAACGCACGAGGGGCGTCAAATTGTGCACACAATATTGCCCATACGTGTGGATACATTGTTTAACTTCTTGTTCTCCAAATCGAAATTCCTAACCGACTTTCATGAGCTGCGCAAATCCACAGATCTAACTGTGAGCGAGTGGCATAAGAACGATGAGGGTCAAAATGTGCGTATGGTTAATGTCACGGTACAATTGGCAGCTTCTGTGGGTCCCAAAACTTCAAAGGTGTGTAGTTATAGTTGCTTATAATGACAACAGATAAGAATTCCTATGCCTTTCCAGATCACTGAATATCAAACGATGCGGGAGTGCAGCAAACCGGGTGAACTCTATTCCATCGATGTGGACAGTGTCAATACAGGCATACCCTATGCGGATAGCTTCAGTGTACTCATTCACTTTTGCCTGGCGCGGTGAGTTAAGGAAAACTAATTGCTAATTACTTGACTTATAACCGAAACTCATTTTATAGCACTGTTGATGATCATACGATGCTATCGGTGCATGCGCAAATCAAATACAAAAAGTACATTTTTGGCGTTGTCAAGGGATTCATTGAGAAGAATATTTGGTCGGGTCTAGAGGATTTCTTTGGTGCTCAGCTGCATGCGTTACAGAGTGAGACGTGTATACCGCCTGCCAAGGGCAAGGGACGACGACCTAGACGTGGTAAGCATTTACACATAAACAACAACAACAACAACAACAGCAGCTGCAACAACAGCAACAGCAACAACAGCAATGAAAAATCTTAACGAATACGAATACAAATTAATTATCAATGCCAAAAATGCCATTGCTATTGCTTCTTCTAACCACACACACACACACACACACACAAAATGCACGCACAACCAACAACTACAACATTAACCATGCCAAGCTAAAAACTAGCAACACACAGGCCCCAAACAACATCAATTTGTTACATCAGCAACAACGACGGCAAGCAGAACGGACGATGACAGCAAACAAGTGACTTTTCATCAAACACAACAACAACAACAACATTATCATCATCATCATTCACAGCATCAACATCAACAACAACACTTGCATCCACAGCAACAAAGTTGCCAGCATCGTAAGGCCAAATTGCACACATGCCAAGGTATTAAAGCGTTTTATTTAACGCTTAGCAAACACCAAAAGCGATTGAACTTATTAATTTGTTAGCTTGATCCTTCGAACATATTGTCATTGTCATGCTTTTTTCACATCATTGTTTTGAATATTGTTAGCTTTGCTTATCGCTTTTGCTTGCTAGTCTCACTTATAACTTGCATGTTAACACCTATATTTAATATATTATTTCCTTATTGTTTTACACACACGCACATTGTATTTGTTTCTGTTGCTGTAGCTGCATATGTTTACGAATTTGTACTTTTGATTTTCTAATAATTTTGATTATTTGCCCATCGTGTTTTGCAAATCGTTCATTTTCAGGTACTGCCACACAGGTACGCCCCACCGAGGAAGCAATCGCTGGCGGGGCACAGTCAGGCATGCCCGAAACGCTGGACAACTGGGATCCCAAATTGTTGGCCGCTGGCGGCATTGCTGGCGTTGGCGCTGCAGCTGGTTTGGCTCATGGAGCTGGCAGCGGCGTCGGCGCCGGCAGCCTGGCCGCTCAACAGCAGCAACAGTTGCTGGCGGGCGGTCATCAATTGGGCCAGGGACCAGATAGATTCAGGCACAAGAGCTTGTCATTGTTTGTTATATTGTTAATGTGCTTGCTGCTGGCATTAAATGTAATATTATTACTTAAGCTCTGGAAGCTGGAGGAACACATTGACGTCGATCTCATCCGTCGTGCCCGCATGCCCAGTTTGGCAGCCCTCAAGTAAGTGTTCACTGAACCAAACCAGGCAGCCCTAAACTTATGGTTTTTTAAACTTTTGCAGGGAACTACCCAATACGAATCAAGATTGGCTGGAATTGTTGCGTCAGCAGGAGCTGTCGCACGAAACAGAGCTACGCAAATGGCATCAGGTGCTGCAAACGGCCATTGAGCTGCTGAAAAAGGTGAGCATCGTTTGCGAAAAGATCTACAACGATGGACAGTTGCGTCAGAACATTGAGCTAATGCATACGGAATTATAAGCAAACAATTAAGACAAACCTTAAGTGGCATAACAGAAAAGTAATACTTGGCATTGGCAAACGAAGCAAAACTAAAAGTATAATTAAGTGTGATTCATATGCATTGTATGATCTCTTTTGGCTAGCAAAGGTAAAAAAAAAAAACAAACAAACCAAAGAAATTGTTGCTTGTACGCTAAACGCTTAACAAATCCAACAAATTCCCTTCCCCTAGCTTCCTGTAGCGTTTTTGCGTTCTAGAAAGTAGCTAAAATTAATTTTTGTATGATCTAATGTAGGAAATCCAATGCTTCTACACTTTTACCTGCTGGTGATATTGATTTTTAAGCTTACTTTATAATTTATTTAACACTTTTTGATTCATTTTCGTTTTGTTTCAGACTGAAAAGACTTTGGCTGAAGTCTTGATACCCTAGCCGCCCTTTCAGCACAATTAAAACTCAAAAACTCATCAAAATTCAAATACCCCTCAGCAAGAAAAAAAGGTCTAGTTTAATATACACTTAGTTCCTTTTTGGGTTATGGCTTATGGCAACAAGCAAGCGAGAGTTGAAAAGAAAACACACAAAAGCCACCAAATATATGATATTGAATTTCACAACATTTAGCACTAAAAAACCAACAATATTTAGTCACAATGAGCGAGAGAATTATTTTTGTTAATTGATTAAGTAGTATCGCTTTTAGTTAATTCTGTGTGTGTTTCAATTTAATCCATGTATCTATTAAAATGTAATGAATTTCAATTTTAGTGTAGTTCATAAAATGTTTTAGTCACTGCATTTAAGTTTATGCCGTTTTGGGTTAACAATTTCTCAAAGTATTTAAAACAACAAACACAAACACACACAAACACACACACACACAAACACCAACATACATACCAGCAACAAATAAATGATAATGTTTCTTAAATGTGCGCCTTGAATTTTTGTTTTAAAAAATTCATTTAAAGTTTACAAACAAACAAAATAAATTATATATAAATATATATATATGAAACTTTTCCATGTCTGATAAGCGCAAAATGCAAATTTTGCGAATGAAAATTTAGATTTTTTGTAATTTTGATATAAATTTAACCAGAAATGGAAAAGAAACAATATTTTTTGTGTATATTTACGAAATCACAAAAACAAAAAACAAACAACCCAAATGTGAGCAATCTTTTTTATAAACTATATATTTTTGTTCTCGTTCTTATTTTTGGCGCCTCGTTTACTGTCTTAACTAAATATTTGAAAATATTGATAAATGCAAAGCATATTGTAAAATTCCCATGGCTTATTCTATATACACAAATAAATATATATATATATATATACATACGAGTAATACTTATAGCATGCAAAAGTATTCATAGTTTGTAGCTGTTGCATTTTAATGTCAAATACTTGTGTGCGAATTATATATGTGAAATGTTTAAACAACATTAGTGTTAAGCAAAGGGAAACAACAACAACTATATTATTACAAAACAACCTACACATAGACACATTATTAATTAATTGGTTAACAAAAGTGCATGTAGAGCAAAATAAAATTGTTAAGAACATTTGAATTTATTATAAAATGCAAAATAAAAATCAATAAAACAAACTGTTTACATGTATAATTATTTATTTATTGTACATTGAAACGAAACTGATTTTGATCGAAAACTAACAATTTTTATGATTTTTCTTTTATTGATATCGCCGCCAATCTAAATGCGATATCGAGCAGCCTTATCACCTTTCAGGAGCTTTTGCTCAGTGCTGGCTATTTTGGCACCTGGCGCAAGTTTATTGGTACGCGACAGCTTTGGCACAATGGAAACAAGCTCGCGCTTAGCTTTAGGCTTAATGGCCAGATTCTTGTTGCGCGGCGAGAGAGCCAGACGGATGCGAGAGCTGCTTGTGGCGCTGTCTGGCGATGATTTGACTAGTTTTGTCTTCTTCTTGGGCAGCGTTAGTTTACTGGGACTGGGCGAGATGGCGCTGGTGTCGACTTTGGAGCTCCGCAGGCGCTTGCCAGCCATCTTCTCCACCAGTTTGTTGAGCACTTCCTTTTTGGTGGGCGGTGGAATGACAATCGTTGAGCGCTTTTGGGTTATATGTGTGGCTGTTACCACATTGGTGGACTTTGTCCAACCATGCTTGAACGTCATGTCGGCAGATAGCTTAGAGGGGCTTTTTTGCAAGCGCGGTTTCTGGAGCTTCGACTCGGAGTTGGTCTGAGACGGCTGTAGATCGTTTTGTAGCTCGTTTATGCGTCGTTGTTGTATCTGACGCTTCATCAACAGATCGTATATGGATACAATGGATTCGTTCATTTTGTTATTGTTAAATTAAGAAAACTCGTTTAAATAATGTAAAATTTCTGGCGTTTAGTTGCTTGTTTGTGATTTCTGAATAAGTTTTTAGATATGATTTACAACATAGACTAGAAAAACAAGCTAGAAAAGCAAAGTTGATCAGTTTTTATGCAGCCAACGCTAAAAGAGTGAAAACTGTAGCATGCTTTTAGGCAGTTACAGAAAAAAATGCTCCTTTGTGTGTGTGTGCTTAAGTAAATTGTGAAATTTGTATTAAAGCAACATTTAAGGGTTATCTATTCTTTTAAATGTCATTGTACTTATTTCGCAATTTGTATATGTAGGTTAAGTCCAAGGTCTTTAGGAACTCTTTGTATTCGACTATGTAGTGAAACGAATTAGCGCTATATATTTGTACTTTTTTTTTGGCGATTGTGACTCAATTATGTGCGTTGGTGTTCCTTGCATTATTACAGCTGCCAAAGTAAACAAATAAAGAAAAAAAAGAAAGAAATTGACTGATAACAAGTTCATTAAACGACAAAATAATATACAGTAATGAATTAAATACGCAAATGGAAACGAAATGTAATTTCGAAAGCGCCAAGCGGGTAATAATAATTTGAAAATCATAAAAATTAAGCAAGACAATATTCAAGATATGCGCATAATAAAACTATACCAAATTCTACAAACTACGCACATAAATAACAATAATTTTTATATACATACATGTGTGTGTGTGTGTGTGTGTGCAGAGCAGCGAACGCACAAAAAAAATGAAAAGAAAAGAAAGCAAAAACAAAATGTTATCAGCGCAGCCGAAAAGAGCTGTACATTAATACACGCACACGCACACACACACATGCCCGTAAAGAAGAAGCGAAAAAAAGCTGCGTGCGTTTCGTTTAGCTTTTCAAGGTTAAGAGCAAGTGCGTGTGCTTGCCGAGTGTGTATCTGCGCATGTATTAGTGTCTCTTGTTGTCAGCGCCGCGCACACATTTGCACAGTGCGTATATGCCGAGAGCAAAAAAAAGAACAAAAAATACAGCAACAACTAAAACTATAACAGCAGGCAGAAACAGCCGCAAGCTAAACATATACACAATTAGAACGAGATATAATATAAAAAGACATGAAGGGTATAGCAAATGTTTATGGCACTAGTCATAAACTTAATAGCCGCCCTTCTTGCGCATAAGCCAGCTGAAGGAGAAGTTTAAATTCATAATGATCATTGAAGTACCAAATGTACCTTCGTATTGTATGTATGTATAATATTAAGCCTTTTGCTTTATCTGCTTCACATTTTTCACGCACCGAAAGCTATACAAAACAGCTGACACATTTTATAGCTGTGTTGTTTTTGTTCTTCCTGGTCTAACGGTTCACGCACACAAACTGCGCTCTCTTTGCTGCTGTTGTTTTTGTTTCCTATTGTCAAGTTTAATGACTGATAAGCTTTAATAGTCCAAATATGAACAAAGCTCAACACACGCACATTTTGTTGCCCTCCCCAAGAAATTAAATTAGTTTTGGTTTTTTTTTTTCAATTGACAATGACAATTTGTTGGGATTAAGATGTATTTGTCTTATTTTTGTATTATAATAAGCTTTAATAGTCCAAATATGAACAAAGCTCAACACACGCACATTTTGTTGCCCTCCCCAAGAAATTAAATTAGTTTTGGTTTTTTTTTTTCAATTGACAATGACAATTTGTTGGGATTAAGATGTATTTGTCTTATTTTTGTATTATAATCAATACATGCCGGAAATGTTATACATTCTTGAAGTTAAAAAACCAAAACGGTTACAAAACTTGTTAAACGTCAACTTTGTATTCATACATAAAATACACTGCAAAAAAATACTCTCTTAACCCAGTGTAAATCCCATGAAAACTTCTATCACTGTTGTTGTTGTTGCTTTATTGTTTCTGTATTCTTGCTAAGTCTCATATAAGCTTTTGTTGCTTTTATCGGTTAGGCGCTTACGAGTTCCACAGTTCACTATCAATGACTGATTACAGATTAGCGTTTAACAGACAAAGTATTACATTGTATTAAGCTAATATCCAAAGGCATAAAGAGACAGAGAGAGCACTGAGAATGTCAGTCTTTAACAGCATGTAAGCTTACAGCAAAGAGAAAGCAATGAGCTCCATACGCACGTGCAGTGTGCCGCCTGGGAGACAATGTCGCAGCGCTAACTGACGTTTGGGGAGAGAATGTGCTGTTAAAATTGTCATTCATGCACGGGTGCGCGCTCTTTGACGTCGACTGCGACAGCAACAGTCGCAACAGCAATAGCAGCACCAGCACCAGCCGCAGCCGCAGCAGCAGCAGGCAAAACAGCGTTTAACGGTGATCAGTATGAGATCGAAATCGGCCGCCGTTGGTTGTACTACGTAACGCGCATCGCGTTAGCTCGTTGTTGTTTGTCTGGAAAGTTGTCGTAGTCGCCGCCGTTCAGCTTTCAATTCCAATTCAGTTAGTCGATCGCCGCTGCCGCACCAACAACAATGCACTAAGAAGTCGTTTTTACATCTTTTTTTCGTTAACGCGTTTCGTTTCGTTTCGATTTCTGTTTCTGTTTCGATTTCTGTTTTCTCGGTTCTCTCATGTGTTCTACTGTGTATTTGGTTCCTGTGCGTGTGCAAAGAGCTTATAATTTTGTGCTCCTCAAAATGTTTCATATCAAACAAATGCATTAAGTAAATGAATAAGAAAAAAAAAGTGATATCCACTCGCAACGTGCTTCTTTTTTTTAATTGTTGCGTAGCTGATTTTTATTAATTTTATTAACGATCATCACGTCTTTCCCCCTTCGATTGCAATCCAAGGAACGAGATTCATCGTACATTTTGCCGATTTGCTGTTTTTGGGTGCGTTATATTTTTTTTTTTGTCTTCATCTTCTTGTTTTGCACTGCAGTTTTGTGTTCTTGTATGTGCTGCTGCTGCTGTTGTTGTTGTTTCTTGGCACTCACTTGTTGTTTTTGCTATGTTTACATTTTTTCACACACACACACGCGCATATGCATAAAATGTAAACTGACATTTTGCTCTGGCGCTTTGTTTCGCGCGGGCTTTATTGACAAAAATTATAACAGAACTAAGGCTCTCTCTCTCTCTTTGAGTTTACATCGCTTCTCCTCTCACCCACTGTGACTCTGACTCCTCTCTCAGTCACTGTTAGACGCAGCTTAGCCAGCAACCAAAAAAAAAGCGTTGTTTCATTTCTTATTTATTTTTTGCTTCTTTTATTTTGTATGGCGAATTTTGCTGCCGAAGTTTGTGATTATTATTTGCAAGTGCTAAAAATAAATATATCAACAAATTGTGAACAAAGCACAAGCTAAATTTATTGAACGCAATTTTATAGACATTTTTGCCTTGCTTTTGGTTTTTTTTTGTTATTTTTCTTCTTTTTTTACCCACGGATACAAAGAGTTGTTATTAATATTGTATTTTTAGTTTTTTTGGGCAAGTCAATATAGCTGTGTGTGTGTGTGTGTGCATATGTAAAAGCTTTGAGAAAAGTGAGGAAAATTAAACAAAACACATACGACACTATTAAGAATAAAGTATTATTTAACTTAATTTCATATCAAGTATACAAGCTTTTTCTTTAAGTAACTGTTTTTTACACAATTTTCAATTAACATCTTAATTAATATATATTTTAAATAATTTCTTTAATCAATTTCATTATCTTTATTCATTTATTTTTTATTTTTTGTATTCCCAACTTGTTTTACAGCCTGCAAAAATTATGAAATGTGCGCAAAACTCCCATAAATAATAATAATACAAAAAAAAAACAAGAAATAATTGAATCCAAACGTGTTTTAATTTTTTTTTAAAAACAAATAAACGTTTTACACATTTACACAAGAGCAACAGATATTTAATCCACAAAAAGCAAAAAGAAAACGAAAAAAACGTAAGAAGAAACAAGCTAAAAACATCACAAAAAGGTGATAATGATTATTTCCAAGGATCTTTTCATATTTGGCGAACAAATTTTTGCAACAATTATACCAGAAGGTGGAGCCGCTCTTGCCACGCAACAGCAACAACAGCAGCAGCAGCCGGCAATTATAAATACAGCAGCAACAACAACAACGCCAGCAGCAGCAGCAGCAGCTGAACAAGTTGTTGAGGAGTCATTAAAAGCAGTCGCAGCAGCATCAACAACAACAACACAACAACAACAACAACTGCCAGCAGCAGTTAATACTAAAACGTCGTCATCAACAGCAGCAGCAGCGCCGCTTTTGCTGTTGACTAAACAGGAAACAGTTGCAGTTGTTGCTACCACCACCACCAGCACCACCACCAACAACAACATCATCTACAACAACAACAACAACAACAACAGCATCAGCTTGACAAGAAATATTCAAAAAATTCCACAAGCAGCTGAAGAATTAAGAGTCAAGAAGCCAAAGGCAAAGTGTGAAAAAATGCCAATGAATTTGTTAACACTGGAAAGTGTTGGCCAGGCTAAAGCCAACCATCAGGCCATCGATTCCGACAACGAATCATCATTGTCATCATTATCGGAATCATCAACGGCTTCCACCAGTGGCATGGAGCAGGTACCGTTGGTTGCCAGTCGACGTAATCTGGCCAAAATCGTTGCGACCAACGATTGTCGCCTACAAATCGAAACGCAGCCAATTGCAACAGCGGCAAAGATTGCAACAGTTGCCAACCCAACAGCAACAGCAACAGCAACAGCAGCAGCAACACAAGCAACAGTTGTTATCCCAGCAACAGCAACAGCAACAACTAGTTGCTCATCGGCTGCATCAACAACATCATCAGCGTCGTCTTCTTCTTCTTCATCATCATCTTCTTCTGCCTCCACATCCTCCGAGTTTACGCACACATCACAAACAACATTACCAAGTACGGATAATCTGTCTGCCGCTGCTGCCGCTGCTGCTGCTGCCAACTTGGTCAAAACTTGCATTTTATCTGATGCCAAAAGGTGAGTTTTATTTTGGCCTTTTTTCCTTCTACTTCTTTTGCTTTTTCGTTTTCGTTTTTTTCTCCTTTTATTTATTGTTGTTGTTGGTTTCTGACCCAATTTTTCGTTTATCTTCGCGTTGCTCAAACAGCGACAGCGACAGAGCGAGAGAAGCGCTGTAGACAGAGATATCTCGCCGCAACTTAGAACCAACAGTCCCAGTTTTAAAGTAAAGCAACACTCTCAAAAAAAAAAAACAGAAAATACCCAAAAAAAAAAACACGAGAGATAAAACTGCAGTATGCGTATAATTTCACCTAAAGAAATTTGGGGCAACAGCAAGCCGCAACAGCAGCAGCAGCCAAACTGCATGCAACTCAAGAATAACAGAAAGAGTTTCATGCAAAAATAAAGTAAAACAAGTTAACAACTGCTAGATACTCTGTTTGGAAAGGCATAAAGACTTTTACTTAGTCTTAACTCATTGATTGGAAGTATAACTTAGTTTGGATTGGTTTTTAGATTTTTCTCTAGAACCAAATGTTTTCTGCTCTTTGGTCTTTCATGGTTCTCTCAGCTATATATGCTCTCAAAATTGTTCAATCTTAAGCAGAGTATATTTAGTTATCGAACAGAAGCTAAGAATGCTGTGCAAAGGAGCAGGTTTTTTTTTTTGAGTTAAGCTTGCTATTGACTGCATTTTGTCGCCATTCAAAGAGAGAGCGAGAGAGAGATTGGGTAAGGGGATTGAAGTAGGGTTTATATGAGATACGAATATGTATTAAGGTATGCTTACTTATAGCAGTAAGTGTATGCTGTTAAAGAGAGGAAAATCCTCTTTTGCAACTCAATAAATATTCAATAAAAACTCTTCTTTGTTTTGTTGTTTATTTGCACATTCAATTGCTCTAACATATCGCTTTATTTTCTCAGCAAGAAAGCATTTTAGGAACTTATTTTCACTGCCCTTTCCTCAACACTCAAATAACAAAGTTAATCAAACAATCAATGGTTGCAATACCCCTTGCCACACTTGCCACATGTTTTCCCACTTTAAGCTGTGTGTGTGTGTGTGCTCCACATTGCTGTCAAACATCTTGTTGCAGTTAATTGGTTTTTGTGCCAATCTTACTTAATTTTTTTTCTTTTTCTTTTGGTTTTGGGTTTTTGGTTTTTTGTTTTTTTTTTTTTGCTTGTGGTTAGCTGCTAAACGAGCAAAAGATTCATTCTTCCACTTTTCACTTCAACCCGTCTGTCTCACTCCTCCCCCCTCTCTCTCTGGCTTTCAACAACTAGCAAATAAAAAAAAAACTGGGTCAACTGTGAACCAATTTTCTTGCAAAATTGCGACAACAGATGCACAAGATTTCCAAAATAAAATAAAAATAAAAAAGAAAAAAAACTAAAAGAACCATAAGGAAAAAAGAAACTGCAATAACGACAACAGAGCAACAGGCACAAAAGTAAAAAGAAACAAATAAAAAAAAACGTGCCACAAAATAATCCAAACAAAAAACAACTTGAAAACTTTAAAATGCATTCAAATTGGAGAACAGTGCGCCACAAAAGTGCATGTACTGAAGTGCACTTTAAATCGCATAATAATTGAAAAATATACATGCAGACTCAATACACACACACACACACACACACACACACCCACACAGAGGCACACAATGTGTTGTTCACATTGTAATTGAATTAAATTTAATTTCTGCAACTAAATTGCAGGCAATCCAAAAACCAAAACGAGCCACTTCTTCTGGCTTTCAATTCAACACAGTCAAGTACATATATTATTCGAATATATATATATATATAAAATTCTCAACATTATCATTGAACTGTGCGACTGCAATTCAAATTAACCAAAATATGTGTTTTATGCACTTGAATCCAGTCACCAACACTAAACATTTATGACTAGTTGCTGGTGTGTGTGTGTGTGTGTGTGTGTGCTAGTGTGTGTGAATGTGGTAATAGACGTTAGTCAGTCAGTTGGGCAGTTAGATTGTCAGTCAGCTGCCTCGATTTAACTGCCAAGTGACAACGAATTAAAGAAGTAATTTTTTTTCTGTTTCTCTCTCTACTTCTCCTTCTCCTTCTCCTTCTCCACTTTAATTGCAATTGCAACAGTTTGAATACAAAAACACTAACATTAATTACACTGTGAGAAATGCATTGCGTGGGTTTAGAAACACTACTGCGCCTGGGCTAATTGAAAACTTGTTGATGAATATTTATTTTTATTAATTTTATTGTCATTACATAGACAAATGTTTAATTAAAGCCAGTTTGTTTGATGGCTTTGTGAACTGGTTGTGTGAACTAGTTCATTCTACTACTTTAGTAACATAACAATGTTATCGATTTAAATCAAACGCAAACTAAGCAAAGTTATCGATAAATAGCAATTCCTTTGCCTTGCTACAATAATAATTTTCTGGCTCAGCAACTTGTGCATCTAATCAAAATTCAAAGTAAACACACATACACCCGCACACACACACACACACACACAAATGTTTATAGAACTCTTTTTGATGGTATTTTTTCTGAAGCAAAAATAAATCGAACTGAATATGGATTATTTTTTATTTGTTGTTGTTGTTTAGCATCGCAATGCTATGCGATTTGTGCGTGTGCCTCGATTTCATTTCCATTTCCATTGAAATGAAAGAGAAGAAGAGGAAGAAGGAGAAGAAGAGAAAGAGATGGAGTGAAAAAAACGTCTTGGATCAATTTTGGAATTCGAGCGGTTAATGTGCGATTAAAGTTTGTTGAACCCAAACAGAAACCGAATAAATTCAACAAGAACACGATCATGATTATCATAATGATGATAAAGTGGTATAAGAAGAAGAAGAAGCAGATGAAACAAACTGAGAACAGGCAGAACGCATTCTTGACAGACAGAAAGACAAACAAAATGCTCAACGCAAAACACAAACATTTCCCATTTTTGTTCTGTGCGCGCCTTGGCATTTTATTTATTTATTTTTTGGTGTGTGTGTGTGTGTGTGTGTGTGTTGGAGCACACTATCGGCCACATAGTTATGCCACACCCCCTGCCCCCTAACAACACCCACACTGAAATCACAAATCACAAACACATTGCAAACCAAGATTTGAAGTCCAAGTTGTCGCTATCGGGATTACATCGAAGCCGCAACTAGCCTAACTAGGCTAATGGCTTATAGACTGTGCGTGTGTGTGTACCCTACAGCATCCCCACAATATAGCTTAAGAGCTCCAAAGGGAATTAGTTTTGCTCATAGCTTAAAAATATATAAAATATAATTTGATTTCAGCAAAAATCTTATTCCTTAAGAAACAATTTTAGAAATAAAACTGCCCAAACTGCCTTAGAAGAAGAACGGAAAAAAACTGCTGTATTGTTTAGATTTTATTTCACGTAGTTTGCCATTGTTCTTTATATTTCTAATCCAAGTTTTGTTTTATTTTTTTTCGCACACACATTTCAAATATTTGCAACCCTTTTTGATATTTGTATATATAGTTTTTGTTGCTGCCAATTGATGCTACCAGAAACCGGTTAATAAACTTGTATGTAGGTCAAGTTTTGTCTTGATAACACACACACACACACACACACACTAACACACACGCACACACACTAGTTTAACAATAAAAGCAACAGGCGTGTCAAATGCAACAACAAACAAACAAACAACACCAACAGCGAATGGGGCAACATTAAATGGCGCATTAGAATTGAGTTGCGTTTGAATTTGAGTTGAGTTGAGTTGAGTTGGGTTGGGTTCACATTCTAGCTAGTTCCATTTAGTTGTTATTAGATAAAAAGGCATAGAATTTCATTTTTTCTTGCCCATCATCCATCTTCCTCTCTCTTTCTCTCTGTATCTTTTTGGGTTTCGCGCTAGTTCTAGGTAGTTGAGCTGTGGCAAAGGATTGATAGATAGACCCAATCCGGAATAACAGTTTAGATCAGGTAAAAGCACAAAATTCCAGTTCTTAGAAATGCTAAAAAAAAATAGAAGAAATTTGACAAAAACAAAAACAAGTCCTGTGCAGCTGCTTTGGCCATGCCAGCTGCCTTTTTTACTAATAGAAATAATAGCAAAATATATTAAGAAAGGTGTTTCTTAAAGGTTAGATGTGGAAAGGTTTAGCAAAACTGAAACTATTTAAGAACTCGTCCTTCAAATGTTTTTTTTTTTCCATAGTTGTTGATTAAAGCTTCAAGTTGAATGCACTTTGGGTTAAGAACACAAATTCTCTCTCTCATTTTCGCCTTGTTACTATCACTAGGTTTACTCACCCAACGTGTGTGGTTGTGTGTGTGTGTGTGTGTGTGTGTGTGTGTGTGTGTGTGTGTGTGTGTGGGCGTCCAGATGTCAACGATGTTGAGGTCTGGGACGTTGTCGTCGTCTGTCGTCTGGCATCTGCTCCGGCGGTCTTGCATTAGCATGCGCGATAGAAATGAAATGAAATGAAAAAAAACGCGATGCCACATGACAAATTAAATTGCCCCACAAGCAAAATGCATTGCGCAATGCAAAAAAAAAAAAAAAAGGGCGGGGGTGAGAAGGGCATGGCGTGTAGAGAATAGAAATTGCAATTTATTATAATTTAATCTAGAATAGAAAATTAAAGAGACGAGCGCTGTTGTCTGCTGCATACATTGTTGTAAGTTATCGCGTTTGGGTTTTATCTACCGTTAGGCTGAGGCAGTGTCAATAACACACAGCAGCGTGTGGGCGCAGCCGGGGCTACACTGAGAGAAATGTGCTAGAAGAAAGACATTCTAAAGCGGAAGTGAGTTTTCAGAACTCATTATTATATTTTATACTCGCTTTTTGCTCCAAGTGTTTAAGCTAATCCGTCCAAGACGGCACACGTGCGTGCTGGCAGCGGTTGGGGGGTGGGGGGGGGGAGCGTTGATGGAGGCCAAAGCTGTCGCTGCCGCTGCTGCGTCTGTGGTTGAAAGTTGCATGTCTATTGTTGCCTGGCTGCTTAGCAAAACGAATAAAAATTAATTCAAAAATAAATTATTGTCATTGTCATTGTTGCTCTTAGAGTTCTTGCTGCTGTTGTTGTTGTTGCTGCTGCTGCTGCTGCTGCTGGCAAGTTATTAGTTTAAATTGCGGTTGCAGCGGCTGTCAGTTTTCATTTGTTGTTGTCGCCAGTTGCTGCCGCCGCTTGTGTGTGTGCTTAGTTGAGTGCATTCACGTCTATTGCATTATTGTGTGACCTTTACAAGTTCATGCCGAATGAACGTTCTTGAACTCTAACGTTTTGGCGTCACCCATCAGCGGTTCGTCAAGTTAAGCATTTTACGAGCATTGGCACAACAAGGGGCGAGAAAAAAACCCATCCATAAACTAAATTACAAATGTCACATGGCGTATACTCGATATGTAAATGCATTACGCATACGCCCAATAACTATTTGTAGCTGTGTGCTTGAGTAATAGCTTCTTATTTCTTACAAGGCAAGAGAGATAATTTGGCTGTTATAGGCAAGCCAGCGAGCAGAAAATCTTTTAGATGAATTTTATTTCAAAATCGATTCAAGCGAAAACCTTAATGAAAAACGTCAAATTTTAAAGCTGGAAATAATGGCTAGAAAATGAAATTTTTATTAACTTTTAAAGAAATATCAATAGTTGAAGCAGACAAATAAAGTCAAAAAATTATGCATTACAAATCGCTTTACAATGTCAAATTGGCATATTTATTGTAAAATTTTTATTGACTCATTAAACGGCCGTCTAGCCTGTGCGACTAATTTGTGCAACTGTGCAACAAACTGCATAAGTTGCTGCATAAAACAAGCAACAAGAAAACTGTAAACCGAAACTGGGCAAACTCATTAAATCATTAAAAATTGCACAGCTATAAAATGCCCAATGAATTTTAAAAGGAAGCCCAAATAAAAAAAAAGTAAAAACAAAATACGTTAAGAGTAGAGCACACAAAGAAAAAACGCAAAAAACCAAAAAAACCAGGCCGAAACTTTTAAGTAAATTGCTTTGGCTTAGTTTGCTCTGCATGTGTGTGTGTGTGTGTGTGTGTGTGTGTGTGTAATGACATTAGGCCAAATAAATAAATAAAACAGCAGCAACAGCAGCATGCGGCAGGCATTTTGATTGTGCCTCTTGAGGCGCCTCAGTGCTCAAATCAACAAGTTTATGAGTTGTAGTTTTTTTTTTCTCAAGTTGAACCAACTAAATGGATGCGATTCTGTTGCTGTGTGTGTGCTTCCAAAATATACCAAAAGGCTCTTAGAAGCTGGCTTACATTAAGATCAACAGCAACGACAGCAACGACAACAAGAAACCAAACAAAAGAATCTAAAAATCATCATCAAAAAAAAAATAAAAGGCGGCTAATAACCTTAAGTTGCTTTTGCCAAGAATCAAACACATCGTTTCTTCGTCTGTCTCTGTTCGTATACACTGTGAGAAATGCTTGTTTTAATTCCCAAGCGGTTCTCTCTTGCCAGTGTAATCGCGTGTATAACATTAAACGCTTCAGGCCATGGATGTGAGTTGTTTGTTAGCCGGCTGTTGTTGCTGTTGCCATGGCTATCGCCGTCGCAGCTGCTGCGGCTGCGGCTGCGCGTCTCTCGTCTTTCACATGGGTGTTTCGAGAAAACCTATAGACCTACATTTTAAACAAATTGCGTTGCTGTTGTTTTGTTTTTTTTTTCGGTTTGGTTTGTTTTTTTGTGTGTGATGTGATCAAAAAAAAAAAACAAAAAGAAAAAATTGTTGCTTTTCTTTTTTGTTGTTTTGAGTGCATTCAGTTTTTTTTCTACTTCCAAGAAGCAGCAACTGCAACCCAAAATGATCATGATGTTGATAATAAACACAAAACAATGATTATTAGTGCAAGCCAAGTGTCAGTCAGTTAGTCAGTTAGTGAGTCAGTCAGTCAGTGTGGCATGGCTTTGTTTTTTTTTTTTGTTTTCCCCCTCAACTGAATTGTTGCTTCTCTTGTTTGCTGCTGCTGCTTCTAATCGCACTTTTTTTATGTTGTTTCTGCACCATCATCATCATCATCATTATCATCAGTTGTTTGCGACTGCGTCATCCGAGCTCGCACCACAAACGATCGCTCTCCTCTCTCTCTCTCTCTCTTTGTCTCTCACTCTATCTCTCTGCTTGCTGGCTTGCGGCAGTGGGTCTTCACTTTCGCCAATTCTGAGCTACACTTGGCAGGTTCAATGGCCGCCGCCGCTGCCGCTGCCGCTGCCGCCGCCGTCGACGCCATTCGCACGTTTTCAATGCGGGTTTAAAAACGCTTTGGCGTCTCTTAAAGTCACACACACACGTACACACACACATGGCCTGCACATCATTTGTTCATATCGTTTGTTTATTTGTTTGTTTTAGGCATTCGCTATGCGTTTCATTTCAAGCGTTCCGCGTTTGCCTTTTTTTTTTTGCCCCCGTCGTTATTGCTCAATTCCTAGTCGACGGCTTCCACACATACATACATACACAGACAGTTGCCCTGCAGCTCTGCTTCACTTGCTCTTTGTCTGTCCTTTTTGCAACAGTTTCGACATTGCAACGTCTCCTCACTCTTTCTTTTTGATGTTTTGCATTTAAGCATTTTTTATTGGCACAATGTGCCGCCAACGCATTTTTGTTCGCCCTTCTTTCTTTATCGTTTTCTAAACTACAAAAAAAAAAAACGTTCTGTTTTGGAACAGTATCAAATAACAAACAGCATAAGTTGTATATCTTTTAAAGTCCAAGCAAAACTTATCGCAAAACAGTTCATTGAACCGCTTAACAAACTTTTAAGCTATCTCTAACGATTTAGATTATTCAAAACTATGTAATAATTGTGCAGGCAAAGCCTAGAGATGTCGTTAAACCCTCAATTAGTTATAGTTCCAAAACACAGAAGACGTGATATACTAATAACACAAATTAACTTATACATATTGGGTATATCAAAGAAACGCCTACACAATAATAAGCATGCTTTTATGTCTATACTTAAGTAGTTTTGTGGCTTGTTGCCTTAAATTGGCTAATTGGTTAATGATTGAGCCAGAAAAAAACAAACAAATTTAGGTGAAAGCTAAAGTTAAGATCAAAAAGTTGCTACCAAAAATATAAAATAAAATCATTTGAGTTCTAGCTAAGTTCAATGCACATTTAATTGCTTTAAGTACATTGCAGCTATATTCAGATACTAAATACTAGATACTAGTATAGCACTTGCCAAGATTTCACAAAATTAGCTAAAGCCTTTTGGCCAATTGTAAGCGCAATGTGAAAATGAATGCAACTTTGTTGCCAGCTAAATTCATCATTTTCTTGCGCTTTTCCTCTCGCCCTCTCGCTCTTCTCTTCCACTCTCTCTCTCTCTCTTTTTCCTCTGGCTATAGACTTTTCTCCACCTTTCGCCTATTGCCATTGTTTATGACACTTCACTTGCTTTATTTTTCCGCAGTCAAAGACATTTTTGTGGCGCTCACAACAAACCAACTTTTTCCCTCCAAAGTTTCACTGAGTTTTCTTTTCGTCAGTGGTTTTTTGTTGTTGTTGTTGTTGTTGCTGTTGCTGCCGCCTTGGTGTGGGTCGCATCTGTATAAACAAACTGATTATCACTTCTCGCCTTAGCCGCTCCGCCTATCTCTCTTTCTCTCTCGGTTTTGGGCACGCGCTGTTATCAGCATCAGAAACGACTGAAGCGACTGTCACTTGAAAATTTCATTTTAATTGCAAGCATTTCACCCAACGTTTGATTAGATAACGTTGCGAACTAAACTTTTTTTTACTTCCGCTAAACTGAAAAAGAAATGCACTTTCAATATTTGCGCAATTAATTTGCGAGTTTTGTTTTATTTATTTTGTATTTTTGTATTTATTATCTGTGTATACTGGATATTTGCAGCTAGTAAACCTTTGGTGATGTAAGAGTTTCAAGTCTCTCCCTCTCTCTCTCTCTCTCTCTCTCGCTTGTCTCTAGTTTCGAGCAACAAAAACATGCCTTTGTCTGACAGAGATCTTTAGCTACTGTGTGAGTGACCCAATTGTGATGACACTTTCAAATGTGTGTGTGGCAGTGCAATAAAATGCGAGTAATAAGTATTAAATGCATTTTGTTTGGCTTTCACGTGACATTTTTTCTGCATTGCTTTTGCATAGTTCATAAAGATTTCATGCGGAGAAAGTGCGTAGAACAGCAACAGCAAAATAAAAAATCACCAAGGCTGGCAACTGTGTCAATTAATATGCTAAATTATACACATACAAGTCGCAAACACCCAACTGATGGCCCACTTGGCCATGGCCATTGCCAATCAATTGCAAAAAAAAAAAAAACACGCAGAGAAAGAAAAACAGAAAATGAGGGAGAGAAGAAAAACAACTAGGAAGCATAATTCCCAGCTAACTAATTACCACACAATGTGACGTGAAAGTTCGTGAAACTGTTGCTGCAAAAAAAAAAACACAAACCACAGCAAAGAAAGCGCTTCATATTTATGAACTTCCTCTCGACGAATGTCAACAAGTGCCGTCTGTACACCCCGCTACCCCTGCCCCTACCACACTACACTGAATTCAATTACGTATCGCTTATATAATGTAATCTAGTGTAATCATTGGTCTGTTTGCCCAAAGTTGGTCAACTCTGAAAGTAGTTGGTTGACTTTTCTGACGCGATTCTCTAGCTGTTTTTTTTTTTTGCCTTTTTGCTTTCTAAGTCGCCTTTCAAATGCAATTTATAGCAACAGCCAACAACAACAACAAACACCCACACATGACATAGTCAAGAACTGGAAATGATATTATTGATATGTGTGTTTGTGTATGTGTATGTGAGCTGGTTATGTGCATGCATAAATTACGTATACGATCGCAAAAGCCTTGCACATTTCACATGACTTTACTCCACAGACGAGTGCCAGACAAGCTTAATACCCTGTTCTTTAGTACTATTCAGCGACCTTCGCCTAAATGTAGGGTACATGCGGAGTCAACTAAATGACGAACAGACACAAATTAGCATAGTTGAGGCCACAAATTAAATCGGTCATAAATAACAAATCAAAAAGAAATGACCAAAAAGCAAGCAACCAAAGAATTGGGTCACTAACAAGCCAAAAAAATACAAAAAAATAGCACTAAGAAAGACAAAAAACAAACAGAGGGCAAAACGCAATTGAGCATGGTCAAAGTTTTGAGTGAAAAGAGACAAAACAAATATATATATATATAATATATAGAGGAATTCATGTTCCGCATTTGTCAATTTGTTTAGCAACCATATTAATTAAAAGCAGCTGAGCATAAATAATAAAACAAAACTTTTTGATAGACAAAAACGAAAAAGCAACAACCAATTGATGACCCAATTCTTTTGTCAGCCATAAACTATTTATATTCAAATTTTTGCTTTCATTTTAAGCATTAAAAAAACTATAAAAAAACATGAAGCATTTACACAAAACATAAACAAAAAAAAGAGGCCTAAGAATTCAAACAAAAGCTGCTGTCAATGAACTTGGCCAAAAACCCTTTCCAACTTGCGTCAATGAAAAGGGCGTCTGCTCTAATATCGGTCAATTTATTCAACAACAAAAAAAAATGACAAAATAGTATTAAAAAAAACCCGATAAGAATTTCAACAATTTTTTTTTGACTTTGTTTATTTGTGTGTTTGTGCCAAACTTTCACGTAATTTTTTGCTTTTGTCTTTGCTCAACTTCTTTCAATGCGTGAGAGTCTTCGGTTTTGTTTGTATGCGAATTATATATTTATTTATTTTATTTTTTTTCTGTTCGCGTCTGTTTTGCTTTGTTGTAAAGAGTCAACAACCTTTTGCATGCGCCAGACCTATCCAAGCCCACCCCTTCCATCTCTCGCCCTCTCTCGCTTTGCGTAGTTATAGTAGCTCCCTTTTTGAGCAGCTCTGACAAAGCGCCAACAACTAGAAAGCTGTTTGCCTTATTGGCCTTAATCAACTGACCAACCAAAAAACTTTTTGTGCCATCATAATCCAGTCGTCATTTGGTTAGTTAGTTAATATTTAAGTGGTTTTTTTTTCTTCTTGGTTGTTGCTGCTTTTAATTACATAAACAAAGACTGAAAGCATTTTAAATATATTTTTTTTTTTTTATTATTTTTTCCAATACTTTCGCTGAACCCACACACTAATGACGTCTATTAAAATAGAAATTGTTTGTTGCTCTTTTAGCTACTTTCGAATTGGGCTCCTCCCCAATCCTTCTTTTTTTGTTTTTGTTATTGCTTTTCTTTTTTTGCTTTGCCGTTCTTTCAGTGATAACCTTGTAAAATGCGGTTTGTCGTTTTATTGCAGTTGCTTTGTCAACGTTTTGTTTGGCACAGTCATGACTTAATGGCATGCCATTCCGTATGCTCTTCTGACCCATTAAAACCCAAACCGTAGCTCAGATGGCACGCTTCCCAAATAAACTGCAAAGCAATGCACTTTTCAACAATTTCAATTCATTTAAAAGCTGCCCAAGCACAATAACAAGCTAAGAGCTAAGAACACGTGTGTTTACAAGACGAATAAACTTTAAAGTAAGCATTTCTGGTGTGAGAGAAACGGAAACAAATCAAAACGTAATAATAATATATATTAATTGGTCTTAACAGCTTTAACACTTCACTGAAGCATGCGTAATATGGTCAATAGGAATATTACTATGACTCGAATAATTTCTAAGACAAATGATGCTAAGGACATGCTATTATATCATATCAAAACCAGACATTAATTGTGTGTGTGTGTGTGTGTGAAAGTGGCAGTGGCGAAAATAGTCTGTATATTGCTGCTGCGTATTCAATCAGATACTTTGCATGCGCATGCAACAATTCATATAGCTCTAAGTAAGTCTCTCTGTGTGTGTGTGTGTGTGTGTGTGTGTGTGCTTTGTTTGACGTTGTCTCTTTGCTGACTGCATTGACCCCCACTTGGGGCCTGTGCCTGACGTCGCTTTTGTTGTTGTTGTTGTTGCTGTTGTTGCTGCTGCTGCTGTCTCTCATATGCACGCACATTGCGGTTCATTGCACTCTCTATTTACTTTGGCTTCCCATATCGAGCATTTACATTTATCTCTTCTACTTTATACCGATTTATTTTGTTTTTCTTGTATAAAATTTGAATTTTTGGTTAATTTTCCATTGGGAGGATGCTGCTTTTTTTTGTTGCTATATAATATTATTTATATACATAAATGTCGCTTGGAAGAGAAGAAGGCTCAATATAAAGGCAGAAAATGTGTAATATTTAAATAAATTTGATAGGTACACAACAACAATAAGAGAGAGGGGAAAGGAGAGGTGTATGCGAGAGCAGAGGCTATTGACTCGTTTGTGCGTTGGTATTTGTGCATATGTTGTAGGAGGAGAAGTATATAAGAAGTACACGGAACCAGAAGCATTGACCGAGAGTTGAGCAAAAGAAGAGAGAGAGCGCGTAAGAGTGCGTGCGTGTGCCATGAGACAAAGAGAGTGAGAGCGAGTGCGAGCGTGAGTGAGCTTTTGATAATGCCTCGCTCAACGCACATGCGATATCGGCGATAACAGTTGACAGTGGAACTGAGAACCAAATCATCGTTCGTTGCAGCTCACATAAAGAAACACACACACACATACAGATTTTACTTTTGTTTTTGTTTTTTGTTTTGTTATTGTTATTGCCTGTGGCCGGGGGTACATTGACTTTTGGTTTCTTTGCACGCCGCAGCCAGGCAATTGATGTTGAAAGGGTATCAAAAGGTTGGTTACTTAATAATTTTGCTTGCCTACTTTTGTGCAATATTCATTAATTAAATAGAATACTTAATTGAGGCCTTTTGAATTGCATTTAATTTCATATTGATTGACTAATACGCTTATTATACTATTATATCATCAAATTAACCCAATTTTTCTCTCTTCCTCTCTATTTGCAGTGTTGCAACAACGCCTTCATTGACATTTCCCTTTAAGCAACAGCAACAACAACAGCAGCAGCAGCAGCAACAGCAACCAATTGCACTGCAGCAACAGCAACAACAACAACAACAACTACCCACATTACAGTTGACATTTCAGAATTTGAACGTGTTGCACAACGAACGCAAAATACTTTCCGATGTGAGTGGATTAGTCAGGTAACAACAACAACAACAACAACCAACCAAACAACAAATAAACAAAACATTGCGCACCAGTGGCACAATAAACATCAACAAAACCTACTGAACCAGTGACAAACAACTCTCTCTCTCTCTCTCTCTGTTCAGTCCCGGCGAGGTGCTGGCCATAATGGGACCCTCGGGCAGCGGCAAAACAACATTGTTGGATTGCCTCAGCGGTCAGCGGCACTTTGACAGCGGCAGCGTTTATCTTAACCGCGAACCACTCACCAAGCGATGGCGCCGCAAAATTGGCTATGTACTCCAAGAGGAGATCTTTTTCACACAGCTCACGTTGCGCGAGACCGTCATGTATACGGCGCTGTTGCGTCTGCCCGAATCGATGGCGCGTGCCGAGAAGCTGCGTCTGGTCGATCACATTTTGGACACATTGGAGTTAACTTGCTGCCAGCAGACCAAGTTTGGTGATTACCTTAATCGTGGACTCTCGGGTGGCGAAAAGAAACGCGCCAACATTGCCTGCGAACTGTTGACCAATCCACTACTAATGCTGCTCGATGTAAGTACCATAGCCTAGAGAATGACCTAAAATGCTTTAATATACCTATTGTTCTTAGGAACCAACATCGGGTCTGGATAGCCATTCGGCAATATCGCTAATGAAAGTGTTGAAGCGTTACGCACAACTGGAGCAGAAGACAATTGTGATAAGCGTACATCAGCCGTCGTCGCAGATGTTTCACATGTTTGATAAGCTGCTGTTGCTGCACCAAGGACGCACCGCCTACTTTGGTGAGGTTAACAATATCTACAGGCATTTCGAGGATATTGGCGTGACCATTAAGCCGCATTACAATCCCGCTGACTTTGTGTGTAAGTGAAATTCGGATTTGTAATGACTTTCATCACTATTATCTAACGCTTCTTTCTTTTACAGTGGAACAGTTGAAATCGCATCCTGATATACGTGAGAAGCTGTTTATTGCCGCACGGGAATCGCATGGCAACTATTTGAATCGCAATTGCATTAGCAGTCATCAGAACAGTCAGGATAAAGCCAAGCAACACGACACCATACTGATTAATGATATTATCAACAATTACTATAATCAACGGCATCACAATCATCATCATCACCACCATCACCATCATCATCATCATCAGTATGCTGACTTACATCACACAACGAGTGCTTGCGAGGCGGATGAGGAAGCTGCACAACATTTGGTTTGGTGTGGCGCCGATTCACAATCAAATTTCAGTTCCTGTGCCTCCAGTGACTGCCAATCGTATCGAGCTGGCAAATGCTCTGCCAGCGATGACGATTGGCTCTCGTATCCCACACGTTTTCACACCCAGTTCAGTGTGCTCTCCAGCCGTAACTTTAAGGAGGCCAAGCCACGCATGTTATCCAAACTGAATTGGTTTCAAACCATTGGACTGGCACTGATGGCTGGCGCCATTTGGTTTCAATTGCCACGCACCGAGGAGTTCCTGCACGATCTTCAGGGTTGGATGTTCTTCTCGCAAACCTATTGGATGCTCTTTGCGCTCTTCGGTGCGCTCAACTCATGTTAGTAGATTTACTTCCAGGGTCAACTTGTAACCCTTATCTTATGTTATGTTCTTATTTCAGTTCCTTCGGAACGTGAGGTGATTAGCAAGGAGCGTCGTTCGGGCGCTTATCGTTTATCAGCCTATTATTTGGCCAAAATGTGTGCCGAGCTGCCTTTGGTCATAACGTTGCCCACTGTCTACCTCATGATTAGCTATCCCATGCTGGGCTGCAGCAGGCAAGTAAACCGCTTTAAATAGACTTAAATAACACCTTATGATTCATTTATGTGCCTTGCTTTGGTTTCGTTTCGCAGTTTAAAACTCTTCTTTTTGATGCTCATCTTTCTGCTGTTGAACACGATTGTGGCCCAAAGTGTTGGCTTCTTTATTGGCGCCTGTTGCATGGACATGAATGTTAGCATTACACTTAGTGCATTATACACGCTGGCCACCCAGCTCTTTGGCGGTTATCTATCGTCACGCATTCCCGAAGGTCTCAGCTGGATACGTTACACATCGATGATACACTATGCATACCAGAATATGCAAATTCTAGAGTTTCGCGAGGGACCAGCTATTAGGTAAGTCAGTTGACGTCTCTAGTTGCCATAACATTAACGTTTCCATTTCACGCACATTAACAGCTGTGGATCACCGAGCAGCTATGAGATATGCAAACAGCAGACAACCGAATTCATTCCATATGAGGATATACTCAAAGCACAAAACTCCACATCACCACTCTGGCTGAATACGCTGATATTGATGATGTTCTTTCTGGTATTTCGAGGCCTGGGCTATGCGGTGTTGCGCTATCTGCGCTGCCCCAAAAAGACGTGATACAGCTGACAACGAACCAGTGATATGTAATTAGTAGCATATGCAAAACAAACACAAACACAAACCAACAAAATACAAAACTGAAGAAAAAAAGAAAATTCTCCTAGTAAACCTAATTATGTTGAACAAATTACAAACGTGCGCCAATTTTTGTGATTATTCAATATTCAAGCCACAATAATTATTATTATTATAATTAATATCTACTAGATTTAGTTTATTGTAGCATGTATATGGCAAACGGCAGGCGCTATACCCCAAAATTTGTTTGTTGCATTTTGTGAACAGCAAATGTTTGTTTTTGTTTTATGCATTTTTAATTGTTAGCCATTTATGCTTAATCTTATTATTATTATTAATATTCTTATATCATTATCATGTTGCTGCTAGAGAAAAGGAAAAAATTCCCTTTCCATTTGGCGAAAATTATGTTTTTTAATGTACGTTTTAAAATGCAAAAATGATGCAAATTAAACCACTCATATTATCATTATACCCTCTATATATGTATATCTTAAATATTATTGCTTATCGCACATGTATGTAGGTATTCAAAATGCTAGAAATATTTGTAGATTTTTTGCAAATTTTTTCACTTGGGAAAAAACACTGTGATTTAGTATGCTAGTTTTTTAATTAGTTTTAAGTTGGCTGCCTAAAAACCATGTAAAGCAAATACAGCAACAACAAATTGTATACATTATTATGTTAACTTTAACTAATTATATGTAATTAAATTTATTTAAAACTAAATATACATGAAAAATATAGCAATAAT
>JAWNNR010000080.1:0-21696 GCA_035044725.1 Scaptomyza caliginosa | reverse complement strand
ATGAAGGAGTAGATGCAGGCCCACGACACGAAGCGGAAAGAGGTCCTTCGCAGTCAGTTCCTCTGGGCACAGCAGCGCAGCGGTATTCAAGTCGCGGGTGGCGGTGCTGGTGGTGGAGCAACAGGAGGGGCGACAGCGGAGCCATCAAGCGACACAAGCCTTCCTGAGGTAAAGCGCACGAAGACTGAACCCCCGTAACAGCAACAAAGGATAGGGCTGACTAGGGTCAAGCACAAACGGGATATTGATGGCTGACTTCTCTCTCCCTCTTCCCCTTTTCAAATAGAACGTTTCTCAACAGCAGCAACGCCCAGAACGGAGCGCTGTGCCTCTCGTGTCTCTTTTGTAACGAAGAAATGAGGAAAGAAAGCAGAAAGGCCTCGCATTTAACAGTCTAAATCGCTTAAGTGGTGAGGAGAGGTGAGAGGAATAGAAGAGAGATGGTGGGGGTGTAGCAGATCGCCTTCTGTGATGTGGTAGTCGTCATTGTCGCCTATGAGAGAACTGGTTTGGACATTCCAATGAGGAGTCCAAGCTTCCTCTTCTCCACCTCTCTTTCTCTCTATCAGTATATATTTCCATGGATAACGGTGAATGCTTATGTCTGCTTGTGTGTGGTCAGAACACGAGCCAAGTGCGTGAGAGAAGCGATAAGTGTATCTGAACACTGCGAAGGGGGGGGACTTCTTGTCTCTCATTCACTCCCCATTATCCCTCGATGAGAAGTCAACAATGAACCTAATAGAAAGCAGCCGTCTCGTTCTGTACGGACACCTAGGCACCTTCACGATCCGCTCCCTGTGGGCAGCTCCTCAAACCTCCACAACAAGCAGTTTTGGTGGTGGTGGACGTACTCTACCTCCTCCCTATCCCCCTCTTCTCTCCTCCCCGTTGTAATTGCGACGCATATCCACGCACGTGCACACTCTCTTTGCTCACGAACTCCGTTGTGATGTCTCACAACATGTCTGACGGACAGTTTGCAAAAAGCACACTCGTACACAAAAGTGTATATGCACTCATACCTATTGGTGTGCATCTGCTCATTTCTAAATGGTGAAAGTGTTGTAGTTCACATCAATAAGTCCACGTAGTGCACACACACACACCCCTCCCTCTTCTGCTGCTCCCTGAAGGGGCCACTAAGTCGCCACTGTCATGCATGTGCATTATTATTGATTGTGTGTTTCCAGCTGTTGCTTTCTTTTCACCTATTGAGCAAGAAACAATAGGAAGTGAAAAGGGGGATCCTTTCTAGTTACTGTTATCGCTGCTTGACGATGTGGGCTCTGCGGAAGCTGGTTGACTCCACGGCTGTCAGCGCCTCCTGTCTCTTAGCACTGGAGGACGCTAGGGACCAGTCTGCGGCGGCGTCGTCGGAGGTGGTGCTGCTCGCGGCCAAAAGTGAGGTGATTCACGTGTACCGCCTGAGCCCCCCGGATTCCGCGGTAGCCCTCGACGGCGGCCCACTCGCCCCTGTCGGCCACGCCTTCCACGTTGGCAGCGGCGTCTCGAGTCTCCTCGCTCTTGCGCATCAGTGTTTTGCCGTGTGGACTCGTAGTCACGAGTTCCTTTTGGTGCGATACCAACCGTTTACGGATCCCGAGAGCACCGAACGAACGCGCCGGCAAAACTGTGAGCCACTCCGCCGTGACCTCTACGGAGAGCCGCAGCCGATTAACCATGGCGAGCGACACTGGTTCATCATCGTGCGGCGGCAGGTGCTGTGTCCAGGTAGCTGTGCATTTTTCGACGTGCCTATGATGGGCGTGAATGAGTGCCAGAACATGCTGTATGTCCGCGCCTGTGAGGGTCACGTGTATCTCATTCACCTGACATGGGCTGCCGCGATGGAGCGGACGGCGATGACGGTGACTCCGTTGCAGGTGGAGGACCAGCCGACTCCGTCACCGCTGCACCGTGGTGCGTGGTTCCACACCAACGCCCTCTCTGTGTACCAGGGCACCGGCTTCAGCTACCCTGTTCGAAGCTGCAGTGTCGTGGCGCGCCGCCGCCACGAGACGCGGGAGCACCACAATGCTCGCCTGGAGGAGCTGTGGGAGTCGGGGTCTCCCTTCGCCAACGTGATGGATGAGGACCTCATCACCGCTCACTCCGTGCTGGAGCTGGCACAGCAGAAGTTCACCACAGTGACCGACGATCGCCCAGATGGCTCCCCACGCCACGCGGAGGCCTTCACCGGCATCGTCGATACCGCCGTAAAGGTGGAGGAGTTTGTGCAACGCTCCATGCTGATGCCCTCGCCACCATTGTGGTGTGGAGACCGCCGCGGTGGCTTCACTCACCTCGCTCAAAAAGCAGGAGAGTTCTACCGAGCACTGCATTGCAGCTCGACGATGAAGTGTACGTCTGAAACGCAGCTCATCCAGAGCTTTGGAAGGGACGAGAAGAGAGCGGAGGAGCAACACCGCGGCATCTCCTTTGCGGTGCCACTGCTGAAAATCAATGCGAGGGAGTCGTGGATGCAAATGATAGTAGTTTCCTGCGGAGGCGAGACTGTGATACAGTACCGAATGTATGTTCCGCGCCAAGTATCACTGATGGAGCCGATAGGTGCCTTCACCATCGTAGATGAACGCCATCCTGTTGGGGTGCTCTGCTGCCATGTTACCGCGCGGGGCAATTTGAAGCTATGGGTGGCCCTCTCTGACGGTGCCTTGGCCGTATTGGACCTGTCCCACTTTCATCGAGTCCAAACCCCTTGCAGGGACGAGGAAGAGGTGGCAGCGGTGGCGACGACTCGCATTACACTGCATGAGTGGCCCACGGTTTCGTTGGAAGGGCTGCCGCCATCATTTTTCTGCCGGACCATCGTAAGCGCGGGGCAGGCGTACTGGCTCCGACAGCCATCTGACTCTCTTGTGTACCCCTGTACCGCCCGTTATGCTCTCATCTCCGATGCTGTGCAAGCTGTGTACTTGGTGGATTTAGTCGAACGCCGCGTGGCTGGCTGCCTCGATGGCTATGGGCCCATGTCTGACATCTGTGCCACGACGAACGGCTTCGTCGCCAGCTTCACCAAGGGCGTCCTGCAGCGACTGCGGATGAGTGTTCCTCTCTTTTTGCGTGGTGTGACCTCACTCCTGTGCAACACAGCCGGTGTGCCTGAGGCGAGTCGCCATGTCCAGTCAATGTCCGCTGCCCTCGTTCCGGGAACGGCGGCAGGCGTCTGGGGAGGCGCTTCGCTCGCGATCATGGTGAGCCACCAGCACTGCTCACGGCTGTTCCTCCGGTGCTCCGCCTCGTTGGAGGAGGTGCTGCCTGACGGCGGCGTCCACTACCTCACGGAGGAGCCAACGCTGGACCTCCTTATCACGGATGCTGGCGAGGCGGTACAGTGTACCCCAACACGTCTGCTGATTGCCGGGGCGACTGTGGCACACTTCTCATGCCCGCTCCTCTTCGCTGTGGTGAGGCAGCTTCCTGGATTTGGAGTGGTGTCCGTTGGGCTGACGGTAACAGGGGACCTGGCGATGGCGACAGACCGCGGCATGGCGGCCTCGCCAGACCGGTGCCTTCCTTCTGCACCGCGTTGTTTGGCAGCAACGACGTGGGTCGGACAATACCCGGCAAAAAGTGCGTGGGATCCAGCTAGCGCATTTCTGCTGCTCGTCGTGCCCAAATGGGATGCTGGTCTGACGCTCATACTTTTCGTAGCGGACGATGAGCAGAAGACCTGGACCCTTCGGTCGACTCAGAACATTACAGTAGAGTTCGCTGATGCAGCGCTGGTGCAGCGCATTGTGCCTTTTGGCGAGACAGCAGCAGCAACAGCGACGCCATCGCCACGTTGGCTGCTCTCTCACATTGACGGCACCGTCTCCCTCTTGACCGTCGTGCACCGCGGAGAGGAAAAACTGGAGGTCAAGTGGTGCCGCCCATCGATGGGCGGACGCGGTGGTGACAGCGGACTGCGCGCCAGCGACCTGGTGCGCATCTTCCACGAGCCGCTGCAGCCCACCGGTGGGGTGGACGCGATTCTCAGCCATCCCGACGATGACTCGCTGTGCTTCGTGGCAGCCGTGCCGTTCGAAGACAGTGATCCAGCCACGTGGGGTGCGCTGGCGTACGTTGCCACGGGCACGCTGTTACCCAGTGAGACACGGCGCATCAGTTCCCTCCATAAGTGGCGCGACGGGGTCGCGTGGGCCTGTGTCACCGCTTCTGGTAATCTCCAATATGATGTGATGTTGGCCAGTACACAGGAGCTGGTGTTTGTGAGCCCCTCCAACGGGCTCCTCCGCCCAAAGGAGGGCCGTACCGGAAGCGCGCAGATAGTGAATCGACCACACGCCTATGAGCTGAACCCTGCTGCCATAACCCGCTGCATTCCTGTGCGGACCCGAGCATTGCCGCTCAGCCATCCATCAGAGTGTCTCATGTGGCTTGCTGCTGAGCCGCATCCAGCGAGAGAGTCTCCTTCCTTTTTGGCGGTCACCGCAAGTGCCACCGCGTACTCATCGACGCTGAATCGCGTGAACGGTATCACGCTGGCTGTGCAGGCCTCGCTGGCTCTACCGGATGCTGTGGTGCACTGGGTCCAAGCGGTGCCGAGGTGCGGGTCGTTCGAACTCTCCACCTCCCCCTCGCAGTACGTCGCTGGGGCGTTGCCACTCGATCTGAGGGAAGGGGCATCACTGCTGCTGATCAGCGCGGAGCCGCTGCGGATCCTGAGCCACGTGTCTTTGCCTTTGCAGCGCCATAGCTCCTCCACCTCTGGAGCCACGCTAGACGGGGCGGTCAGTCTGGTCCCACGCAGCAGCGGTGGAGTCGACGCTGCAGTGGGCGTCACGGAGGAGGCGGTGGTTGTGGTCGCGTGGCAGAGCTCGGTGTACTCCTACCTGGTACGTGGGCACCAACTCGTCACCCAGCAGGTGCTACCGCTTGGCGTCCATGGATGCTCCATTGCCATCCAGTATCCCTTCGTTAGCGTCTGCTCCGGAGGACAACACCACCACCTCCTTCAGTTGAGCTCCATCCTGGATGGCGCCAACAGTGGCACAGCAGAGGATGTCGCCAGTGGTGACGTGGACGGGCACGCCTCATGGAGGCTCTCTGTCGTTTCCACAGAACCGTCCGTTGGAAGCCTCATCACATCACAGGCGGTAGTGCAGGATCAGTTTGTACGCAGCGACGAGGAGGGGAATGTGACGTGGGTGCAGATGATGTCGGAAGCTTCCCCCACGAGACCTGAGATCCCTTCCTCTATCAGACTCAAGAAAGGGCCGGGGCCCACACTGGTTCACGCACTGCGTCTGCCAAGCCCTCCGACCGTCGTCCGCAGTCTTTCCTACACCGGTGCGGTGCAGCGCCGGGCTCCCTTGGAAATCGTCCACGCAGGCCAGTCGTTTCTACTTCGGACCACCGCCGTGCAACGCGACGGGTCTGCCCAAGCTGTTCTGTTGCCGTGCCTTGACGGCAGCCTCTACCTGGCGGTGGAGCTCCCCTACGGCTTTGCGCACCCCCTTCTGCGGTTGGAAGAGGTCATCGCCAGCTTCTATGGACTGTCGATGGAGGTGCAGCTACACAGCGGGGGAAACTGCGATGGCAGCCTTCCGCTACAGCACGTGTACCACTCCCGTCCTTACCAGGCGGAGCACGCGTTGCAGCCTCGCTGCGGCGCACCACAGGTTCAAAAGATCGCATGCGTCTGTTTCGATGTCATCGAGGAGTACTACCTACTGAAGGAGCTACTGCAGCGTGGCAGCGGCGGTGGCATCTCCTCAGAGGAGTGGCAAATTCTGCGAGCAAAATGGAGCATCCTGCATGATGCAGTGGACACGGCCCTTTACGAGGAGTACGGTGACTCCCTGACGGAGGACCACTGTGCCGCCATTCTACATTTTGTGTGAGACCCCAAGAGACACAAAGTACGCTTCACGCCGTCAGACACTCAGCGCTACGAGCAAACAGCCAATGAAAAAGACATCTCCCATCTGGCACCAAATGGCGCTCGTCGGTGTGACTCTGCCATACCAACGCATACGCACAAAAAAAAAAAAAAACACCTGTTACCCAACCATCAACTATCACATGCTGGCGGTTGAACAAATGGTGGAGAGAAGGGGGAGGGGAGCAGAGGAAGAGTGGTGGAACAGCTGCAACACCGACAGAGCCATAGAACGAAACACCTGTGCAAAGCTATGCTCTATTAGCACCTCTATCGCCCCCTTTCGATTCCTGCAGGCTCCTCACTTCCTGTTTTTTTTTTTTTTTTAATCTACTAAAATATCTATAGCAGCGCTCAGCTTTAATGCCGCGCAGGCAGAAGAAGCAGAAGAGAGAAGGAGAACGTGACTCAAGAGCATTCCCGGCATCATGATGGCACATCTGCACCGCTGAGGCATCTTCGCGTTGGCCTCTCCGCTTCGAAAGCATGTGCTCCGCTCCGCTGTTGTGTTGTTGTTGTTTTTCTTCAGTGGATTGGCCAACTCCTCCACGAAGCTGCCATTCAGTAGTCTCCGTTGCAGTCACTAAAAGGAAGATCAGAGACACAAGCCTTGCTTGCACTGCGGAAGCACTTTCGTTTTCTTCTAGCCCGCATCTCTCGCAGGGCCAATCAGCTACGTAGCAGGAGACTGGCAATCTCTAAAGATATACCCTACATGTTATTAAAGGGTCGAATGGCAGGTACCGGAGCGTCGTAGCACTACAGGCAGATCATCGAACGTTATTTCTCGACGCGATGATGCCTCCCCCTTGAGAGTGAAACAGCAACGGTATATTTTTGGACTTCCAGTCGTCAACACCGAAAGGACAAGTCGCCTGCCGTACGTTTCTACATTGCAGCAAATAATAAAAAAAATGGCATGGCAATTGGTATGGATAGGTGGAGTGTCCAAAACTTGGAAGTTGATGCATTCACACGCCTGACTTCTTTATGGCCCTGTGGAAGGAGTGATGCAGTACTAAAGAAAAAAGAAGCAAACAGAAGTGGCTCACCATATTGGTCTTGGAAGAAGCTGTGCTAGGGTGTCCGCGGACCATCACCTAAAAGTATATGCTGGCTTTTAAATCGCCCGGTCAAAAATGACACCCGGTGCCCACATCCGCATTTTTAGAACTGTGAAAAGGAGGGGAGGAGGGTCAATAGAATTTGGCACCACCGTGCACCATAGAAATTACCGTAGGAAAAAAAAACACAGAGCCTTCAGGCAAAACATCGCACCATACACGTTCATTTTGTGCCCAGTATCTCAGAGGAGTTGCTATGCTTTCTGGCAACGTTAATATTTGCTGGTCGCTTTCGACTCTGATCAATATAACACACTTTCACCACAGACTATGACAAAGATGGTCCCCACCTTGCGGAGGCCAGAGGTGTTCACATCGCTCCCACGACGCATTGCATCACTTCCGCTATGGAAAACTGTTGCAACAACCCAGCCTTCCGTCTCAGCCAAAACATTCCTCCGTACCCAACCGTTTGCCGTGGACGCACCGCCAGCAAAATCTCGTTCCCCGAGGTACAGCAGACATGGTCTACCGCAGTCGTTTATTGTATAGTAATTTCAATTCCAATAGTGCTGCTATTCCTCTGCACTAGATGGCCGGCATCAGACGATATCCACCTGCATCAATCATCTCGCAGCGGCTTTCTTCTCTCTCCACTGATCGTGCACAGCAGCTCCTTCCCCCATCGAGATGGCAGCGTCTCGTCACGTCTCTTGCAATGCGACTTCACTCTTCCTCTCCTTTTTCTCTCCTTCCATTTTTTTTTTTTCTTACACACAAAAAGACTCGATCTCTCTCACATTTTTTTTTCCTTTTCCCTCACCCCTTCCCCCTCGCCACACCCTCTCTCTCTCTCTCCCTGTCCGCTCGCCATGCAGCTCCCATCTCCTTCCATATCCATCGCCTCGCCACTGCTTCCTCATAAAACATTTTAGTTTTTCTGATTTTCGTTGGCTCGTCTTTATCCTTTTCCTCTTTCACTTCCTCTCCCTCTCTTCTTGTTTCATTTTTTTCTTCGTTGGATGTCTCTCTGTGTGTGTGTGTAGATGGGCTTGCGTGTTGCTCGGATGTGAACTAGCAGCATGTGTCTCGCCCCCTCCCCCCCCCAACGTCACCTCTCTCAACCTTCTCAGCAATGCCCGTCCTCTGTCGCCACAGGACTGCACACCGACACACTCCATCTTTTCTTTTCTTGTTCTTCCTGCTACTGTCTTCCCAATGAGGAGTGCTGGACGGCAGAACAGAAAAAGAGAAAGAGGTGGAAGTGTTTTGGTGTGTTAGTTGTGTAGAGCAGACAGAAACATCGCAAGGGCACAAAACAAAAAAAAAATGAAAATAGGGGTCCGTCAGCAACAACGAGAAGAAGAGGATTGCATTTGACGTTCGCTTTGTTTTTGTTTGTTTGATTTGTTTTCTCCGCTCTTGCGATGTTTCTGTCTGCTCTACACAACTAACACACCAAAACACTTCCACCTCTTCTCTTTTTCTGTTCTGCCGTCCAGCACTCCTCATTGGGAAGACAGTAGCAGGAAGAACAAGAAAAGAAAAGATGGAGTGTGTCGGTGTGCAGTCCTGTGGCGACAGAGGACGGGCATTGCTGAGAAGGTTGAGAGAGGTGACGTTGGGGGGGGAGGGGGCGAGACACATGCTGCTAGTTCACATCCGAGCAACACGCAAGCCCATCTACACACACACACAGAGAGACATCCAACGAAGAAAAAAATGAAACAAGAAGAGAGGGAGAGGAAGTGAAAGAGGAAAAGGATGAAGACGAGCCAACGAAAATCAGAAAAACTAAAATGTTTTATGAGGAAGCAGTGGCGAGGCGATGGATATGGAAGGAGATGGGAGCTGCATGGCGAGCGGACAGGGAGAGAGAGAGAGAGGGTGTGGCGAGGGGGAAGGGGTGAGGGAAAAGGAAAAAAAAATGTGAGAGAGATCGAGTCTTTTTGTGTGTAAGAAAAAAAAAAAAATGGAAGGAGAGAAAAAGGAGAGGAAGAGTGAAGTCGCATTGCAAGAGACGTGACGAGACGCTGCCATCTCGATGGGGGAAGGAGCTGCTGTGCACGATCAGTGGAGAGAGAAGAAAGCCGCTGCGAGATGATTGATGCAGGTGGATATCGTCTGATGCCGGCCATCTAGTGCAGAGGAATAGCAGCACTATTGGAATTGAAATTACTATACAATAAACGACTGCGGTAGACCATGTCTGCTGTACCTCGGGGAACGAGATTTTGCTGGCGGTGCGTCCACGGCAAACGGTTGGGTACGGAGGAATGTTTTGGCTGAGACGGAAGGCTGGGTTGTTGCAACAGTTTTCCATAGCGGAAGTGATGCAATGCGTCGTGGGAGCGATGTGAACACCTCTGGCCTCCGCAAGGTGGGGACCATCTTTGTCATAGTCTGTGGTGAAAGTGTGTTATATTGATCAGAGTCGAAAGCGACCAGCAAATATTAACGTTGCCAGAAAGCATAGCAACTCCTCTGAGATACTGGGCACAAAATGAACGTGTATGGTGCGATGTTTTGCCTGAAGGCTCTGTGTTTTTTTTTCCTACGGTAATTTCTATGGTGCACGGTGGTGCCAAATTCTATTGACCCCCCTCCCCTCCTTTTCACAGTTCTAAAAATGCGGATGTGGGCACCGGGTGTCATTTTTGACCGGGCGATTTAAAAGCCAGCATATACTTTTAGGTGATGGTCCGCGGACACCCTAGCACAGCTTCTTCCAAGACCAATATGGTGAGCCACTTCTGTTTGCTTCTTTTTTCTTTAGTACTGCATCACTCCTTCCACAGGGCCATAAAGAAGTCAGGCGTGTGAATGCATCAACTTCCAAGTTTTGGACACTCCACCTATCCATACCAATTGCCATGCCATTTTTTTTATTATTTGCTGCAATGTAGAAACGTACGGCAGGCGACTTGTCCTTTCGGTGTTGACGACTGGAAGTCCAAAAATATACCGTTGCTGTTTCACTCTCAAGGGGGAGGCATCATCGCGTCGAGAAATAACGTTCGATGATCTGCCTGTAGTGCTACGACGCTCCGGTACCTGCCATTCGACCCTTTAATAACATGTAGGGTATATCTTTAGAGATTGCCAGTCTCCTGCTACGTAGCTGATTGGCCCTGCGAGAGATGCGGGCTAGAAGAAAACGAAAGTGCTTCCGCAGTGCAAGCAAGGCTTGTGTCTCTGATCTTCCTTTTAGTGACTGCAACGGAGACTACTGAATGGCAGCTTCGTGGAGGAGTTGGCCAATCCACTGAAGAAAAACAACAACAACACAACAGCGGAGCGGAGCACATGCGTTTCGAAGCGGAGAGGCCAACGCGAAGATGCCTCAGCGGTGCAGATGTGCCATCATGATGCCGGGAATGCTCTTGAGTCACGTTCTCCTTCTCTCTTCTGCTTCTTCTGCCTGCGCGGCATTAAAGCTGAGCGCTGCTATAGATATTTTAGTAGATTAAAAAAAAAAAAAACAGGAAGTGAGGAGCCTGCAGGAATCGAAAGGGGGCGATAGAGGTGCTAATAGAGCATAGCTTTGCACAGGTGTTTCGTTCTATGGCTCTGTCGGTGTTGCAGCTGTTCCACCACTCTTCCTCTGCTCCCCTCCCCCTTCTCTCCACCATTTGTTCAACCGCCAGCATGTGATAGTTGATGGTTGGGTAACAGGTGTTTTTTTTTTTTTTTGTGCGTATGCGTTGGTATGGCAGAGTCACACCGACGAGCGCCATTTGGTGCCAGATGGGAGATGTCTTTTTCATTGGCTGTTTGCTCGTAGCGCTGAGTGTCTGACGGCGTGAAGCGTACTTTGTGTCTCTTGGGGTCTCACACAAAATGTAGAATGGCGACACAGTGGTCCTCCGTCAGGGAGTCACCGTACTCCTCGTAAAGGGCCGTGTCCACTGCATCATGCAGGATGCTCCATTTTGCTCGCAGAATTTGCCACTCCTCTGAGGAGATGCCACCGCCGCTGCCACGCTGCAGTAGCTCCTTCAGTAGGTAGTACTCCTCGATGACATCGAAACAGACGCATGCGATCTTTTGAACCTGTGGTGCGCCGCAGCGAGGCTGCAACGCGTGCTCCGCCTGGTAAGGACGGGAGTGGTACACGTGCTGTAGCGGAAGGCTGCCATCGCAGTTTCCCCGCTGTGTAGCTGCACCTCCATCGACAGTCCATAGAAGCTGGCGATGACCTCTTCCAACCGCAGAAGGGGGTGCGCAAAGCCGTAGGGGAGCTCCACCGCCAGGTAGAGGCTGCCGTCAAGGCACGGCAACAGAACAGCTTGGGCAGACCCGTCGCGTTGCACGGCGGTGGTCCGAAGTAGAAACGACTGGCCTGCGTGGACGATTTCCAAGGGAGCCCGGCGCTGCACCGCACCGGTGTAGGAAAGACTGCGGACGACGGTCGGAGGGCTTGGCAGACGCAGTGCGTGAACCAGTGTGGGCCCCGGCCCTTTCTGAGTCTGATAGAGGAAGGGATCTCAGGTCTCGTGGGGGAAGCTTCCGACATCATCTGCACCCACGTCACATTCCCCTCCTCGTCGCTGCGTACAAACTGATCCTGCACTACCGCCTGTGATGTGATGAGGCTTCCAACGGACGGTTCTGTGGAAACGACAGAGAGCCTCCATGAGGCGTGCCCGTCCACGTCACCACTGGCGACATCCTCTGCTGTGCCACTGTTGGCGCCATCCAGGATGGAGCTCAACTGAAGGAGGTGGTGGTGTTGTCCTCCGGAGCAGACGCTAACGAAGGGATACTGGATGGCAATGGAGCATCCATGGACGCCAAGCGGTAGCACCTGCTGGGTGACGAGTTGGTGCCCACGTACCAGGTAGGAGTACACCGAGCTCTGCCACGCGACCACAACCACCGCCTCCTCCGTGACGCCCACTGCAGCGTCGACTCCACCGCTGCTGCGTGGGACCAGACTGACCGCCCCGTCTAGCGTGGCTCCAGAGGTGGAGGAGCTATGGCGCTGCAAAGGCAAAGACACGTGGCTCAGGATCCGCAGCGGCTCCGCGCTGATCAGCAGCAGTGATGCCCCTTCCCTCAGATCGAGTGGCAACGCCCCAGCGACGTACTGCGAGGGGGAGGTGGAGAGTTCGAACGACCCGCACCTCGGCACCGCTTGGACCCAGTGCACCACAGCATCCGGTAGAGCCAGCGAGGCCTGCACAGCCAGCGTGATACCGTTCACGCGATTCAGCGTCGATGAGTACGCGGTGGCACTTGCGGTGACCGCCAAAAAGGAAGGAGACTCTCTCGCTGGATGCGGCTCAGCAGCAAGCCACATGAGACACTCTGATGGATGGCTGAGCGGCAATGCTCGGGTCCGCACAGGAATGCAGCGGGTTATGGCAGCAGGGTTCAGCTCATAGGCGTGTGGTCGATTCACTATCTGCGCGCTTCCGGTACGGCCCTCCTTTGGGCGGAGGAGCCCGTTGGAGGGGCTCACAAACACCAGCTCCTGTGTACTGGCCAACATCACATCATATTGGAGATTACCAGAAGCGGTGACACAGGCCCACGCGACCCCGTCGCGCCACTTATGGAGGGAACTGATGCGCCGTGTCTCACTGGGTAACAGCGTGCCCGTGGCAACGTACGCCAGCGCACCCCACGTGGCTGGATCACTGTCTTCGAACGGCACGGCTGCCACGAAGCACAGCGAGTCATCGTCGGGATGGCTGAGAATCGCGTCCACCCCACCGGTGGGCTGCAGCGGCTCGTGGAAGATGCGCACCAGGTCGCTGGCGCGCAGTCCGCTGTCACCACCGCGTCCGCCCATCGATGGGCGGCACCACTTGACCTCCAGTTTTTCCTCTCCGCGGTGCACGACGGTCAAGAGGGAGACGGTGCCGTCAATGTGAGAGAGCAGCCAACGTGGCGATGGCGTCGCTGTTGCTGCTGCTGTCTCGCCAAAAGGCACAATGCGCTGCACCAGCGCTGCATCAGCGAACTCTACTGTAATGTTCTGAGTCGACCGAAGGGTCCAGGTCTTCTGCTCATCGTCCGCTACGAAAAGTATGAGCGTCAGACCAGCATCCCATTTGGGCACGACGAGCAGCAGAAATGCGCTAGCTGGATCCCACGCACTTTTTGCCGGGTATTGTCCGACCCACGTCGTTGCTGCCAAACAACGCGGTGCAGAAGGAAGGCACCGGTCTGGCGAGGCCGCCATGCCGCGGTCTGTCGCCATCGCCAGGTCCCCTGTTACCGTCAGCCCAACGGACACCACTCCAAATCCAGGAAGCTGCCTCACCACAGCGAAGAGGAGCGGGCATGAGAAGTGTGCCACAGTCGCCCCGGCAATCAGCAGACGTGTTGGGGTACACTGTACCGCCTCGCCAGCATCCGTGATAAGGAGGTCCAGCGTTGGCTCCTCCGTGAGGTAGTGGACGCCGCCGTCAGGCAGCACCTCCTCCAACGAGGCGGAGCACCGGAGGAACAGCCGTGAGCAGTGCTGGTGGCTCACCATGATCGCGAGCGAAGCGCCTCCCCAGACGCCTGCCGCCGTTCCCGGAACGAGGGCAGCGGACATTGACTGGACATGGCGACTCGCCTCAGGCACACCGGCTGTGTTGCACAGGAGTGAGGTCACACCACGCAAAAAGAGAGGACGCCATCCGCAGTCGCTGCAGGACGCCCCTTGGTGAAGCTGGCCGCAAGCCGATTTCTCGTCGTGGCACAGATGTCAGACATGGGCCCCATGTCGCCATCGAGGCAGCCAGCCACGCGGCGTTCGACTCAATCCACCAAGTACACAGCTTCACGGCCTGGGAATGAGAGCATAACGGGCGGTACAGGGGTACACAAGAGAGTCAGATGGCTGTCGGAGCCAGTACGCCTGCCCCGCGCTTACGATGGTCCGGCAGAAAAATGATGGCGGCAGCCCTTCCAACGAAACCGTGGGCCACTCATGCAGTGTAATGCGAGTCGTCGCCACCGCTGCCACCTCTTCCTCGTCCCTGCAAGGGGTTTGGACTCGATGAAAGTGGGACAGGTCCAATACGGCCAAGGCACCGTCAGAGAGGGCCACCCATAGCTTCAAATTGCCCCGCGCGGTAACATGGCAGCAGAGCACCCCAACAGGATGGCGTTCATCTACGATGGTGAAGGCACCTATCGGCTCCATCAGTGATACTTGGCGCGGAACATACATTCGGTACTGTATCACAGTCTCGCCTCCGCAGGAAACTACTATCATTTGCATCCACGACTCCCTCGCATTGATTTTCAGCAGTGGCACCGCAAAGGAGATGCCGCGGTGTTGCTCCTCCGCTCTCTTCTCGTCCCTTCCAAAGCTCTGGATGAGCTGCGTTTCAGACGTACACTTCATCGTCGAGCTGCAATGCAGTGCTCGGTAGAACTCTCCTGCTTTTTGAGCGAGGTGAGTGAAGCCACCGCGGCGGTCTCCACACCACAATGGTGGCGAGGGCATCAGCATGGAGCGTTGCACAAACTCCTCCACCTTTACGGCGGTATCGACGATGCCGGTGAAGGCCTCCGCGTGGCGTGGGGAGCCATCTGGGCGATCGTCGGTCACTGTGGTGAACTTCTGCTGTGCCAGCTCCAGCACGGAGTGAGCGGTGATGAGGTCCTCATCCATCACGTTGGCGAAGGGAGACCCCGACTCCCACAGCTCCTCCAGGCGAGCATTGTGGTGCTCCCGCGTCTCGTGGCGGCGGCGCGCCACGACACTGCAGCTTCGAACAGGGTAGCTGAAGCCGGTGCCCTGGTACACAGAGAGGGCGTTGGTGTGGAACCACGCACCACGGTGCAGCGGTGACGGAGTCGGCTGGTCCTCCACCTGCAACGGAGTCACCGTCATCGCCGTCCGCTCCATCGCGGCAGCCCATGTCAGGTGAATGAGATACACGTGACCCTCACAGGCGCGGACATACAGCATGTTCTGGCACTCATTCACGCCCATCATAGGCACGTCGAAAAATGCACAGCTACCTGGACACAGCACCTGCCGCCGCACGATGATGAACCAGTGTCGCTCGCCATGGTTAATCGGCTGCGGCTCTCCGTAGAGGTCACGGCGGAGTGGCTCACAGTTTTGCCGGCGCGTTCGTTCGGTGCTCTCGGGATCCGTAAACGGTTGGTATCGCACCAAAAGGAACTCGTGACTACGAGTCCACACGGCAAAACACTGATGCGCAAGAGCGAGGAGACTCGAGACGCCGCTGCCAACGTGGAAGGCGTGGCCGACAGGGGCGAGTGGGCCGCCGTCGAGGGCTACCGCGGAATCCGGGGGGCTCAGGCGGTACACGTGAATCACCTCACTTTTGGCCGCGAGCAGCACCACCTCCGACGACGCCGCCGCAGACTGGTCCCTAGCGTCCTCCAGTGCTAAGAGACAGGAGGCGCTGACAGCCGTGGAGTCAACCAGCTTCCGCAGAGCCCACATCGTCAAGCAGCGATAACAGTAACTAGAAAGGATCCCCCTTTTCACTTCCTATTGTTTCTTGCTCAATAGGTGAAAAGAAAGCAACAGCTGGAAACACACAATCAATAATAATGCACATGCATGACAGTGGCGACTTAGTGGCCCCTTCAGGGAGCAGCAGAAGAGGGAGGGGTGTGTGTGTGTGCACTACGTGGACTTATTGATGTGAACTACAACACTTTCACCATTTAGAAATGAGCAGATGCACACCAATAGGTATGAGTGCATATACACTTTTGTGTACGAGTGTGCTTTTTGCAAACTGTCCGTCAGACATGTTGTGAGACATCACAACGGAGTTCGTGAGCAAAGAGAGTGTGCACGTGCGTGGATATGCGTCGCAATTACAACGGGGAGGAGAGAAGAGGGGGATAGGGAGGAGGTAGAGTACGTCCACCACCACCAAAACTGCTTGTTGTGGAGGTTTGAGGAGCTGCCCACAGGGAGCGGATCGTGAAGGTGCCTAGGTGTCCGTACAGAACGAGACGGCTGCTTTCTATTAGGTTCATTGTTGACTTCTCATCGAGGGATAATGGGGAGTGAATGAGAGACAAGAAGTCCCCCCCCCTTCGCAGTGTTCAGATACACTTATCGCTTCTCTCACGCACTTGGCTCGTGTTCTGACCACACACAAGCAGACATAAGCATTCACCGTTATCCATGGAAATATATACTGATAGAGAGAAAGAGAGGTGGAGAAGAGGAAGCTTGGACTCCTCATTGGAATGTCCAAACCAGTTCTCTCATAGGCGACAATGACGACTACCACATCACAGAAGGCGATCTGCTACACCCCCACCATCTCTCTTCTATTCCTCTCACCTCTCCTCACCACTTAAGCGATTTAGACTGTTAAATGCGAGGCCTTTCTGCTTTCTTTCCTCATTTCTTCGTTACAAAAGAGACACGAGAGGCACAGCGCTCCGTTCTGGGCGTTGCTGCTGTTGAGAAACGTTCTATTTGAAAAGGGGAAGAGGGAGAGAGAAGTCAGCCATCAATATCCCGTTTGTGCTTGACCCTAGTCAGCCCTATCCTTTGTTGCTGTTACGGGGGTTCAGTCTTCGTGCGCTTTACCTCAGGAAGGCTTGTGTCGCTTGATGGCTCCGCTGTCGCCCCTCCTGTTGCTCCACCACCAGCACCGCCACCCGCGACTTGAATACCGCTGCGCTGCTGTGCCCAGAGGAACTGACTGCGAAGGACCTCTTTCCGCTTCGTGTCGTGGGCCTGCATCGACTCCTTCATCTGGGCTAGCAGCGCCGTCGACAGGGAACGCGCCTTCTCCATGCACTCCTGCAGCAGCGCCAGGGGCACGTCGCAGCCCTCTCCCTTCTCCACGGCACATATCTGTCCCTCTCCGTTGACGGCCACGCAGATGGTACAGGCCGCCGCTGCCGCCTCCTCCGTCGCTGGGTCCACCACTACCACGAGAGCATCCGGTGTTTCGTTTGTGAGGAGCTCCGTAGGTTTGCGGGGGTGGAGGGCTGCCGTGCGCTCAGCAAGGCGCGCTGCGAGTGGGTCGGTGCACACGGCGAAGCTGAAGCACAGTGGGATGTGGTGGAGGGACAGCGGGACGGGGTCGCGCTCCTGCGGTGAGTGGAGGACCACCGCCTCCCCACGGATCGTCAGCTCAGGTCGACGCACGCTCTGCAGCGCCGCCATCGCGGCCCACTCAGCGACGTCCCGCACGTTGCCGTCGTTGTTCATCACAATCACCTCCACTGCTATCGCCCACACGCGGCGGCCGGGCAGGACGCAGAGGCCCTCCGTGTCAATCACGCTGCCAGAGAGGAGGCGAGAGAGAAAGAGACCAAGCTGCTTTATCTCGCGCGGCTGCTCCAGGGGGTCTTTCTCGTTCAGCACTTGCCGCACCCGGATATCGAAGAAGCCGTGCTTTGGCTTGTAGGGCGACGGCTCCACGAGGTCGCACGACACACTGGCAGAGGCCATCGTGCCACCGCAGCGGACCTCGACGTAGCTGCGCTCCAGGAGCGGGAAGTCCACCTCCACCACACGCAGCTGATGTGCCTCGCGACGGTCCGGTCGCAGTCCGGATCGCCATGCCTGTCGCGTGAAGCCTACATTATGATGAACAAGAGCCGCCGCCGGCACGGGAACGGCAGGCCGCGCGAGCATCCGCACAACTCTATTCTTTTGTGTCTTCTGCAGTGGTGCAGGCGAGGGGTGGAGCGGAGCGATGCGGGGTCTGGTACCTCTCTCGTTTGTGGAGGCGTTGTGTGTGCTGTGCTATCGGTATGTGAGTAGCGACCACAAACAGATAAATAGGTACATACACATTTGTAGTCACACGTGGAGGAAAAAAAAAAGAGAGAGGAGAAACGAAGGAAGGAAACGACAGTGCAGTTGAGAGGGAGGCGGGGGGTACTACCTCGCCACTGGGGACAACAGGCAGTCCTCCGCCTACACAAATAGAGATGGAGATCTCCATGTAGATGCAACGATGTATATCTATATATAGAGAGAGAGAGATGTGTGTCGGTGGAAGTCTGGAGAGGAACAGAGGGAGAGTGACCCCAGAGAAGAGGAGCGAAGGAGAGAATAAAGTGTAGTAAGAAGAGAGAGAGAGAGGGAGAGGCCGCCTCTCGGTGGAAGCGCCACAGTTAGAAGCGGTCCGACAACAGCAAGAAAGAAGGAAATAGAAGTAAACAAAAAAAAAAGGGGGCGGTTCGGCTCGCGTACAAACCGAGAGAGACGAAGAAAATAAATAAATAAAAAACAGCCAAGAAGAGCAACCAACCAACCAGCCAACCAGCCGCACAAGTCAGCCAGCCAACCAGCCAACCAACCAACCAGCCAGCCAGCCAACCAACCAACCGCACAAGTCAGTCAGCCAACCAACCAGCCAACCAACCAACCAACCAGCCAACCAGCCGCACAAGTCAGCCAGCCAACCAGCCAACCAACCAACCAGCCAGCCAGCCAACCAACCAACCGCACAAGTCAGTCAGCCAACCAGCCAACCAGCCAACCAACCAACCAGCCAACCAGCCGCACAAGTCAGCCAGCCAACCAGCCAACCAACCAACCAGCCAGCCAGCCAACCAACCAGCCGCACAAGTCAGTCAGCCAACCAGCCAACCAACCAACCAGCCAACCAACCAACCAGCCAACCAGCCGCACAAGTCAGCCAGCCAACCAGCCAACCAACCAACCAGCCAGCCAGCCAACCAACCAGCCGCACAAGTCAGTCAGCCAACCAGCCAACCAGCCAACCAACCAACCAGCCAGCCAGCCAACCAACCAGCCGCACAAGTCAGTCAGCCAACCAGCCAACCAGCCAACCAACCAACCAGCCAACCAGCCGCACAAGTCAGCCAGCCAACCAGCCAACCAACCAACCAGCCAGCCAGCCAACCAACCAGCCGCACAAGTCAGTCAGCCAACCAGCCAACCAGCCAACCAACCAACCAGCCAGCCAGCCAACCAACCAGCCGCACAAGTCAGTCAGCCAACCAGCCAACCAGCCAACCAACCAACCAGCCAACCAGCCGCACAAGTCAGCCAGCCAACCAGCCAACCAACCAACCAGCCAGCCAGCCAACCAACCAGCCGCACAAGTCAGTCAGCCAACCAGCCAACCAACCAACCAACCAACCAGCCAACCAGCCGCACAAGTCAGCCAGCCAGCCAGCCAACCAACCAACTAACTAACCAACCAACCAACCAGCCGCACAAGTCAGCCAGCCAACCAGCCAACCAACCAACTAACTAGCCAACCAGCCAACCAGCCGCACAAGTCAGCCAGCCAACCAGCCAACCAGCCAACTAACTAGCCAGCCAGCTAGCCAGACCAACCAAACAGCCAGCCAGCCACACAAGTGCAGCAGAACGCCTGCATTAGACACCATGGAGGACTCTATCATAGATGTGTTTGGATGGATACCTACGTAGATGTAGAAATCAGTGGTGTCCACCACGGTGGTACTCCTACAGACACTCAGGCGCTATTTCATGTCTTTTCTTTCTATGTGGGAACAAGAGAAGTGGGTGAGTGGGTGGTGGGACGCCGTGAGGGCAGTGCTTCTGTCGTGAGACTCACTGATTCGCTTCCAGAGCTCCCAAAAAGCAGAGAGAATGAACTACCACCACGCAGAGGCATCACCACTCCTCCCCAAATCGTTCAAAGAAACACTTGCCTCTTCTATTCTGGGGAGCGAAGAGAGCGAGACACAACCGCTCCATAGTCTGAGACAGCAGAGAGGAAAAAAGCAAAGGGAGATGGAGAGGCTGGGCAGGTACTTTTGAGTGATCGCGTGGGCAGCGCTTTGCCCCATATCTCTTTCCTTTTCTCGTTCACGACAGCGGATCGGCATCGCCATCCGTGTAAAGTTCCATCAAGTAATCGGTGCCGCCACTCTCGCCATCGTCTTCCTCCATTTCCTCTTCCCTCTCCGTCAACCGCCGTCGGAGTTGCACCACGACGTTATCAGCCGTCATCAGCGACGAGTCGGTATTAAGTCCTTCTTGATCAGATGCCATCAGCGGCGACTGCTGCTGAGCTGACGGGGACTGTGGGGCGGTGTCAGCTCCAAGAAGGCTGACCAAGTCACCGTCCTCGATAGTTCTCTCGCGAGGGAGCGCCTCCTTTCTCCTTGCTTGACGCACGACCTCTTCGCTGCTGACGCGGTAGTCCTGCTCGGACTCGTAAACCGAGAGGTCCGGGACACATATCGTCTCCAGAGTCGCGTCCCGCCAGGGGGATGACGATCTGTCGCTGCCCGCTGCCTTGTGAAGAAAGGACAGGTAGTCAGCATCATCCCTGTGACTGCTCGTCATCCCCGGCACCACCAGACTGCGATGTAGCGGCAATGCCCACGGGATTGAAATCGCGCCAGCCGCTGCTACTCGTAGTAGTAGTACCATCAGCAGTTCCATAGGGTGGTGTCGGTCCGCGAGCGGTATACGGGTTGTACGCCGGCTTTGCGATCATGGGGACAATACCGTCGCCAACGGCTCCGCTGTCCATACCAAGCAGCTGCCGCGAGTTGCGATCCTTTTGCAGCAGACGGTGCTCGCGGCTGCTGTGCTGCTCCTGGAAGCGGCGCCGCTCCGCCCCCAGCGATTCATCGTCAGGGCGGCGCTCGTAGCTGACACGCGTGAGGTGACTTGTCATGAGCATGCGCATTGCGAGACGCACATCGTTTTCAGCAAGTCGACGTTCATCCATCGATGCTGATGTCGATGTTGGTGTGGCAGAGGCGGGCTTCTTGCCTTTTCGCGTTGACGTCCGCGTCGCACGAGTGCCTCGGTGCTTCCGTGCATCTGGCGCCGAGCTGGTGGAGAGCTGTCGCAGTGGTAGCAAAGCATCACTCGAGACACGGCACGCATGTCGTGTGGAGAACCGTCGGGACAGCCCCGATGTGAAACACCACATTTCCTTGATTCGATAGAGCGATAGGTGGGTGGGTCAGAGAGAGAGAGAGAAAGAGATCGATATGTATGAAATAAACTATGCTTCTTTCCTTTGGAGGAGTGGACGGAGCTCTTCCTCCTCTCTTTTACAACCCCTCGGTCGACCTCCTCCTCACTGTTGTTGTGGATGAGGCTCTCGCAACGACGCTTCCCGTAGTTGCTGTAATGCGTAGATTTTTTCCCCCCAGACTCACTTCCTTGTCTACGCACACACTCACATGCGTACAAAGAGAAGATCGCAGAAAGAGAGAGAGAGAGAGATGCCTGGGGAAAACCTATCTGCCTAAGGATGTGCACGAGTTGGCAATACAGGGGGGGGGGCTTTTTCGTATTGTTGCTACTCTTTCAACACTGTCTTTTTTTCTCTACTGCTAGTATTCGGTTCTTCTTCTTCTTCCCCATGCAGACTGCTTCTCTGCTTCCGAAGGAAAAGCACTAGCGGCAGAGCTCTTGCACCAACGCAAACACGTGCACACGCAGAGAAGGGGAGGGGAAGATCACCGCCTTCGTTCTCTCCTGCGGAGGTAGTTAGTAAGCAGCCACCCAGTGACGCACGTATGTGTGAGAAAAAGAGAAAGAGGGAGGGGAAAAGGAGAGGAGAGAAATGGACCACATTTCATGTCTCTTCGCCTCGCCGATCATGTCTGCATGCCAATTTGCCCACCTGCCAACCTCATTCATGGACACCTCGACATCCACATCCACATTCACACACCTTCGCTCACACATATACGTCTCTCTTTTCTGCTGACACTGTTGCTGCATAGGCCCTCTTCGACACACTCTTTTTCCACAGCCCTTCCTCCACGCCGCTCAGCAATACGTAG
>JAWNNR010000077.1:0-12033 GCA_035044725.1 Scaptomyza caliginosa | reverse complement strand
TATGTATTGCTAGCTCCACTTGCTCTTTGACGCAGCACTCTTCGGCACCCTGTACTTTTTAATTACCAGGCTCACCATCTACGCGTGGGAGAGCTGGCAGTCGTTTATGAGGAAAACACTGGCACAACACACACCTCGCGAAAGAGAGGCGGACCAGTTGACCGAGTCTGATGATGACGTCAATTTAGGCGGGCGGCACGTGCCAGCAGGAGCGGAGTGGCGCAATGCAGCGATGGAGGCGGATGAGCTGGATGACTTCTCAACAACTGACGACGACGAGGATGAGACGACCGATAGTGACGATGAGCACTCCGATCTCTTTGTGACGCCTGTCGATCAAATCTTCTCTTTTATCCAAGATATGAGGGAGCAAATTGGCGGGGGAGGAATCCTTGCGATGTGGGACGCCGCGTGGAAGCAGCTGGCAATTGGGGTTCTCACGGCCCTCCTCCTCCGGTGGCGGTACATCGTCCCAACAATCACTAGCGTTGTTCTCTGTGGCGCCGTGCTATGGCGGCGGTGGTACCCTCCGAGGAGAGTGAAGGACTCTTATTGGTTCTTTTCGGAGATGCGGAGTCGCCTCCATGAGATCACTCCGACGGATGTGAAGCTCTTCTTTGGTACCTTTGTGGTTGAGGTGGTTACCATTTCTGTTCTAACCCCCATTGCTGCTGGCATCGTCGCGCACTACGCCTGCTCACCCTACTTGTTGAACCCACCTGCGGACTCTGTGGTGGACCTCTGGGGAAGCATCACGGTGCTGCAGGTAGTGCTCTACTGGGGAGTCGGTATGTTTGTCATGTTGCTCGCGGCGCAGCTGCAGTCCAGCGTCATCGTGCCGCTGTTCGCCCCGGGGGTCAACCTCTTTTTTTCCCGAAGCGTTGAAGTCAGCAGTGTCATTGAGGACTCCACCTGGTCCATGTTTCTCGCCCACTCCTTTGGCAATGATCCGCTGCAAATCATCAAAGTGGGGCTTTCCGTCGCGTTGGTGCAGCTGCCAGCTCTCTTTCTGTTTGTTCGTCTCCCGATCTGGTCTGTCATGGGGGTCCGGTACTCCATCTGGGGAGATGAACTCTGGGTAGAAGACTCGCTGGGCTCCGGCTTTCCAGTGGGCGTGCGGCGCAGAATCGGTACTGAAGAAACCGTTGCGGAGTGGCAGCTGAGAGAGGCGATCTACGTCTCGAGTCAGTGGGTGGTTCAGCCGCTACTGGAGCGCGAGGTTCGGCGGAACGGGTCGGCACTCATCGCGGCGGCGGCAACGGGAGACATCACGGTGAGTCCTTTCATGAACACCAACGGTGCGATCCGCCTTTTGAGCGAGGAGGAGCTGGGCGAGGAGTCGTGGGACCTCCTATGGGAGGAGCTAAGCCCCACCTCCGCCGTCTTCTTCTCCCTCATCCACGGTAAGACTGCCTCTGAGGTGGAGGCCGCCTCGCCGGCATTTCGCAGCCTCATGGAGAGAGTAAGCTCACCTGTGGAGTGGATACGTGCGGTGACGGTGGCTGGCGGTGTGTGCCCTCTATTAGCTGCCGACGCGCTGAGCTTCCTAGTCGCTAGTGGCACCAGCTTTCCCGCAGCTGATCACCTCATCGCTATGGACATCATCTCGCCAGCCTATGCGACGCAGCCCCATCGGAAAAAGGCGGCGAAGGCCTCGCTCGAGGCCGCCCTCCAAATTACGCACATGAACATGTTAGAGAAGGCGAATTTGATAGAAAACACCACCACAGGTTTCTTGATGTTCCTTTTACCCTCGGGGGTACGTCACAACGATGGCGTGGGCTGCGCATCACTTTTCACGGCGGCGTTGGGCAACCATCTGCCCCAGTGGCTGCTGCTCCGACGTCCGCTTCACTGGCTAGCTCACTTCCTCCTGCGCCACGCCTACCTCATCACCTGTCTGCAGAATTTGCTTTATTTCTCTGCCGGCGTTACGGTGGTGCTCTCCTTTGTCTCTGTCCCACTACAGCACTCGCTGCTGACGGTGCTTCTGCCGACGATGGTCTCCTTTGGCAGCACCATTGGCATGTCAAAGTACCTATTTGACGAAGATCGGCGACAGATTGTCGAGGAGTTCGTTGCCATCAGAACGGACGAGCCGTTGAGGATGCCGATGCTTTCAGAGGAATTGGTGTTTGTCAACCGCGCTGATTGCCTCGCAAAAGAGGACCTGCCATCTCACCAACTCCTTCGCCGCATGGCGGTCTCGGCGGTCTTTATGATCACGATTACAGTGCTGGTGTGGGCGGGACCGGTGCTCATCGCCTCTCTCTTGCTGAGTGTCACAAGGGAAGCTGCACCTGTCGTTTTATGGTCGATTCTCGGTGCCTTCTTCTTGAAGGACCCGATACTACTAGTGAGGCTGTTCTTCTCCACCACGCTGATGTCGATGTTTGTGGTGCTGTATATAGCAGCCATTTTCGTCTCCATTTTCCGTTTCGCTCGCAGGTTTGTCGTTGCACGGAAGATGCTGGTGCAGTGGACATTTGAGTGCCACTACAATGTGGATCGTACCGTCATCCCATACACGTTAGTCACTGCCCTTCTCAATGACAGGTAGCGCTGGTGGGGATACTCTGGCGCTCCTGCACATCTGGAACGGTGACTGGAAGAGGCCATGCTAGAGGAACAAAAAAAGGAAAGAGGGAACATCGAGTGGAAAAGGGGGGGGGGGAAGTAAAGAAGGACAGCCTGCAGCGGTGTGAAGAGAACTGGTTACAATTTTCCCATCCATATCGGCGTTCTGTTTTTCTATGCATCTATCCATCTACGTGTACTCATCTTTCTCTCTCTATACCACTACACACACGCATTCCTATCTCAACGAGAAGAAGGCTGGATGGGGATAGAAGGCGATGATCTTCGAGTCATACAGAAAGAAAAAAAAAAAAAAGAGACGCACCCCATTCTACCTTCCGCTCTCTTGGTTAGAGAGGCTGCAAATACACAGAGAGGCCAAGAGGGGAGGTTACCAAGTCGTCGCGCACACACACACACACACAACAACAAAAAAAAAAAGTATTGATGTGACACACTCTGAGACTGCCTTGCCGCGCACGATTGTGGGTGATTCCATTTCTGTCTCTGTTCTTGTATCTGGAAGTACAAGCGGTGTGTTCGCGTAGAGGTACCGGCGCTCCCTCCGCGATCATCAAACGTGACACTTTTTCCCCCCTTTTTTCATTGCCTGCAGTTCCTTTATTGTTCGTCTGTATGGCGAGCGCTCCTTCGGCGAAGAGAAGCGCTTGACTACTCTTGAGGTGTGATGAGAACGGTGAGGGGAGGGAGGACGAGAAGACTGAGTGATTGATTTTCTGCTTTTCAATACAACTGCTGCTGTTTTCAGTGATAACACTTCTTTTTTTGTTTCTTGGTGGGTTTGTACTCAACAGTTTAGGCGCTTGTTGCGGAGCAAACCTTCTTCATGTTGTTTTGTTGTGGAGGTGGTCGTGGTTCCTTGGTTCCCTTTTGTTTTTGTTTTCTGTGTGTGTGTGTGAGAGTTTTCTGGCTCATCTGCCGCATTTATTCGTGGAGGAGTGGGGGAGAGGAGGCGGCACTTCCCACCGTCTCTGCCTGCGTAGTTCTTGCTATCTCACACAACAGTGACACCCGGAAAGAAAACAAAACTATTTTGTGATGCTTTACAAAGTTTTGCAGGTAGTTGCACTGAGAAAGGGAGAAGGGAAGGAGGGGGCCTGATGGAGAGAACGCGGGCTGTTTTGTGAAAGAGTGAGCGAAGGGGGAACCTCGCGGTGTACTGAAGGGAGCAGAGGCATTACGGAAATGATCTTCTCTCCTCCTCCCCTTTTTTCTTCTTCTTCTCCTCATCATAGAAGAAAGTATGAAAGAGGTGGTTGTGAGGCATTCAGCCACAAGTATCATTCAGGAGGAGTGATCCTGTGACTGGCTCTATCGATTCCTCCCTCTCCCTGACCCTCAAACGATCCTTATGTGCATGTTTATCTGTAGGCATGGGTGCTTATTCTGTCGACTTTGGTGAAGCAGCACGTTTTCTCCAATTCGCTGAAAGTCTTTCCTTGTTTGTGCATGGATTCTTGGAGGCAAGTGGCTGTGTTAAGATGCATCTGGGAATTGAGGAAGGTTTCCACTGCACGTTTTACTTCCCATCGTTGCCGGCGGCACTGACACTCGCCAGGCACCTCCTCTTTCGTTTCTTCTTTTGCCCAAGTATGGTTGAGTAGTGGGGGGGGGGGGGAGTCTACAAGTGTCCATCGGTGGGGATTGCTAGGCTGACATTTTTTCATGCAGACGTGCACGACTCTCATTTTTTTTTTTGCTTTGTTTTGTTCCTGATGTATTCTCCGCCTCTTCTGTATCAAAGTCGTGGTGAGTCAACGAAGGGTCTTCGCAACGTTGTGGGCAGATTGGGAGGCCTGTGTGGGCGGGAGCCTCTCTATTTTCTTTTTGTCGTGTTGATGGCTCCTTTTCTTCTGAGATCCCTTCCCCTCTGTCTCGTGTAGGGTGAGACCCCATTCCACTCTTTTCAACCCTTTTTTTTTTGGTTCTTCTCTCTCCCGCCGATGTGGGCACACACACACACACATACACAAAAACCTGTCCATATTTGCCTTCACACCACCTACGTCCATTGCCTCACAGGGTGGGAGCTGCTGTGGGGAAACGCCTGTCTAAAGGCCCACATTACTGCTACGCGACAGGATCGGCAGATGTTCCTGAGAAACGAAACGAAAAGCAAAAAAAGTGGAGCAGCAACAATATAAAAAGAAAGCCTCTCATGCCCCCCTCCTCTCGCTTGATTGCAGGGTCATGCCCCCCGCTGTGTGCTGCACAGCGAGCCTCTCCTAGTGCTGCATCAGCACTGCTGGACAGGCCGAGATGGGTACCAGCGCCACTGCAATTCGCTCACCGATGTGCCGCCGTGCTCCATGGGCCTGTTCATGTGGTGAGACCACTGGTAGCAGCCCTGGCGCTCTCTCTTGAACTCGCTCGCACTATCGACGCAGCCATCCAGCGCCGCCGACGCTGGCGCGGGGCCGACCGCGGATGCCGATGACTGGTCGTCGATTGAGGTGGAGGTACTGATGCCGGACGGGGTGGAGGAGGACCGGTGGGGCGACTCCGATGGCGACTTCTCATCGGGGCTGGGGGCTGACGCCAGGGAGGACCCCTTCAACGCCGCCGGCAGCTCTGAGGTGATTGACACAGTCGACACCTACGCCAAGGCAAAAGTGAGCAACTTCGTGCGGCGGCTTCAGCAGCCATCGTCATCGCCTGATGGCGGCCTCCGAGGTAGCGGTGGCGGTGGTGGTGGTGGTCTTCCACCAATTGAGGTGCGAGAGGTGCAGGGAGCGGGGAAAATTCGACAGTACCACGCACGGTGGAAGCTACCTCTTCCCGCAGAGTATGGAGATCGCTATGGGGAGGGCTTCGCCCCAAGCCCAAAGGAAGCAGAGAACGTGGCGGCGATGCATGCAGAGCGGATCATTGACTGCCTCGGACTGCTGCTCTTCCTTCTGCCATCCAAACAGCGGAAGCATGCGGAGGCCTCTCGGGCAGCGGGCCGCTGGGCACCGATGCCCCCCACAGACAGTGCGGTGCCGGACATTGTTCCACCCTTTAACACGCCTTCTCCTCCACCGCTTTCCTTTCACGCTCCCTCCCAACTGCAGCAACAGGAGAGGCAACTACGCATAGCTCATCTGCAGTTCACTACGGTGCGCCGCGGGGGCTTCACACCCCTAAAACACACCCTGACATCTCCCCACTACCTCGATGGTGGTAGTGTTGGCCGGCTCCACGACTTCTTTTTAGCCTACCACAGCAACTTCAAGCGCAGTCTGAAGCTGACGTTGCTGCAGCGCAGTGGAACAGCAGCCGACACAGGGGGGCCGTGTTCCGCCTCATCAGAGACAGACTTGTACGTTGCACAGCTGGTCCTTCCACTACCGCCTCGATTCGGGCTTCGAAGTGGAATTGGAAAAGCTGCGTCACGCAAGGATGCGGTTATTCTCGCCTGCATGCATGCCGAGCTCATCATTGATACCGTTGGCCTTGCTCTCTACCCAAACAGTAAGGACCGACAAACGCAGCACAAGGAAGATTGTACAAGACTGCGGCGATGGTGCGCCGACCCGGGAGATTGCAGCTACAAGTTTACCATCCCATCGCCGCCCCCGCTGCAGCTCTTGACAATCAATGAGCCAGTCGGATTGCACGCGGCAGACACCTCCTTTGTGGAGTCATCAAGAAAACGAGTTGCTGCTGCTGCTGCTACTGCCGCCGCCGCAACGGCAGCTGGGGAGCCTTTGGAGGCGGATATTCATGTAGGCACGACGTCTGCCAATTCTGTTGAGTCAGTTCTTCTGCAGCACCAACAGGCAATACACTCTACCACTCATTTTGCTGAGGAGGCCACCCTGGATGGCAGCGAAACGACTCGCTTGTTTCTGGATCGCTATTTGGAGCAGTTTGGTGCACCGCCAAGCGCTGCCACCGCAACGCTAGGCGGCGCCTCTTCCTCGGTGTCGCCTTTCTTTGTAGTTGCACTTGGTAATCGCGGGCGTGAGGTGCACCGAGCCACTGCTACCGTACCGCTGGTAGACCTCAACACATCAACCGAGACGGACATGACTTCGCCAACACCGCTGACATACACGCAGTCCTTCGTCGCTATCGGAGTAGCCACCACTCCCTTTAAGGCGGAGGTCGCAGCTTCGCTCCACGCCTTTCGCACCCTTGCCGCCTTGAATCGACTCACCCTCCACCGCGGCCAAGTCGCGGTGTCGCAGGCAATGGCTTCCTTTGCCGACCGCACTGGCCTCCCTCAGTACAATGCCGCAAAGCCGCTGCTGTACCCACTGGAGGCCACCAGCGAGGGAATCCTGCCCCACCCCGTGCGCTGCGTTGGCGACCACATTGGCTGTATCGTGGTGCCGGGACTCACGGGTACAGGTAGGCGTCAAAGGGAGCGGGGGGGTCGGGACCTTGACAAGACCAGCGGCACCTCCTTCAGTCCGTTGCATTTTCACGAGGAGTTCAATACTCAGCGACCGCTGAACAGCAACGAACATTTAATTCAGGAGGTGCTGCGGGCACAGAAAAAGCTTCCACGAGTGGACTGGAATCTTGACGAGGACGCCGGTGGCCGGATTCTCATCGCCCCGGCGGCGTCGTCGAGGAATGGCCGCAACTACATCCACACCCTGTCAGGCGTGCGCTCCCCCGACGTATTTGCTGTGAATCGCTTGAGGGACTACATGGAGCGGCACGGTTTGTCTCTCGACTCCGCTGCCACCACGTCGGTGTTGCGCCACCTTGAGGAAGACCCACAAGAGGGTTCGTTGGTGGTGGTACGGGTTCTCCTGCCGTTACCCCTCCGTCACCGAGTTGGTGATGATGCAGGAGCACGCCGATGTCAGCCGCCGAAGTGCATCGCCCACGGGGAGGCACTGAACCGAGATGACGCGCTGCTCCTGTGTGCGATGCACGCTGAGCTGCTCCTCGACGCCATGGGTGTTCCGCTATATGACCACCCGGTACTACAGCGCAAGCATGCCGATACTGCCCGTATGCTGGGCAGGTGGGCGCCACTCGTTCCCTTTGGCTTTGCCCCACCACCCTCCTTACAGCGCGTTCCACCGCCTCTGCGGAAGGTGAGCCACAGCAGTTGTCTATGGGCACGTGTCACAAAGGAGCGGGCGGCCTCGGCACGTCTCGATGGGGAAGACGCTGCTGACTCTACAAACCCCATTGCGGCTGATGATGAGAAGCTCTGCGCTATTGAGGGACTCCGCTACGTCCACCACACTGAGATTTTCCATAATGCTGTGAGGTATCTGGTACGATACTTCAATGAGCACGGGAGTGACTTTTATCGGGTACTGCGGCAGTATAACGTCAAGAATGATCGTCACGGCGCAGTCCACCGGGCCATTCTCGAGATGCCTGTTTCGCCGATATATGGGAAGCGGTATGCGGTGGGCTGTGCGGACACGAAGCGGAGAGCGCTGTTCCTGTGTGCTATGCACGGACTAAGCGTGCTCGATGCCCTTCATCTACCCCTTTTCACAGGTAAGAGGCAGATGGAGTATGTGAGACTGTCTGCCTTAAAGGGTCGAGTCGTCACGAAGGCGGGGGATGCCCGGGTGCCGCCTTCCACCCCGTCCCCACCAGGGCTTTTCTTTCTAGAGACGGTGGACATCGATGACCATCTCATCGCACCTTGCGTTCCACCGCCCAAGATTGCCGGTGCCCCTGGAATCTGGTCAACCTACTTGCAAAAGTGCACTCGGTACATAAAACGAAAGGCGGAGATGCTGCAGAGGGAAGCGGCGCGGATGCCAGAGCCACACTTGCCACACTCTGGTGATGCCGTGGAGAATGCAGCGCTCGACGCTGTTGCCCAGCTGCCACTAGATCGGCGGGCGGTGAATCAACTATCGGATCTGGTAGGCCAGGCTGGCCTACCCGAGCCGCCAGCGCTCCACTACGAAATGATTGGCCGGCCACCTCATCGCTCCTTCGTTACCGTGGCTCCACTGCCGGGCACACCATATGAGATGCGCGGGCGAAGCAACCAGAACGGGAACGAAAGCAAAGCCCGTGCCGCCATGCATGGTTGCTTTTCCGTGTCCCAGGTTGTGCTGAAAAACGTCGTCCACACCCCAGCCACTCGCCGTCCGTGGCGAAATGACGCATGTCTCACCCCGTCGGTGCCACCGCGAGATGGATTATGCAGCACTGGTAGCGCTTCGGATACCCTGCTGGCAAATGCGTTGATGTGGACGTGCCTTCATAATCCACCTCTTACCCTGTGTACCTCGACGCGGGTGTCACCGCAATCACAGGAGACGGACCATGATACGCGGAGAAAAGCTAGCAGGGAAGAGGGTGTGTGCATCAGTCACACCGTCGTCCTTGTCAAGGGAACCGATGGACGTGTTCTATACAGTGCCACACGTGAGGGGACTCAGGACGCGTCGATAGTTTATGGAGGTGCCATACGCCATCTATTTGGCCAGCTTCAACGTACCACAACGATGCAAAGCCTTGAGCGCTATCTGCTACTTCAACCGCAGATTCACGTAGCGTCCTTGCAGGTGTTGTGTGGCGAGGAGGCGGTATTTTCTAAAATGAACTCTCTCCTCCAGCAGTCTTGCGCTGCCACAGGAAGTGTGTCACCACCATCTTGGTCGGGGGAGGTGGTGAGGTGGAATGGCTTTGGCCCATCTTACCGCAGCTGGTGCACAGATGAGCTGCTCCGATGGATAGGTGCAAGCCACGCCGGCGCCACAGCTCCTCACAGCCTCGTTGCCTCGTCACTGCTGCCTGTTCTTTCTGCCTATGGCCTGTGCACCTCGTCCACAGCCTCGCCTCCTATTCCATCTCCAGCTGCCTACGCGCTGGCGGCAGTCATGCAGTGTCTCCCGCCCATACCAAATCCCACAAGTGCCGCGGCGTTGGGTGCCAGCCATTTTTTGCAGCAGCAAAATGATCGCCAGTTACCCATCGAGCTGGCGCGCCTGGTATTCTCCGGCCTCTTGTTGGGCTGCGGCCGGCTGGCCGTGCGAGTGGCAGCAATCGTGGCCTGTGCCACAGACGTGCTTGTGGCGAGTGTCGCTTCCCAGCATACGGGCCAAGGACTGACGGACCGACGTAGTCTCGACGTTGTGGATCTGGCGATGCAAGATGCGCCGTGTCCGCCCTCTGTTACCGCCTATGAGGAAGAGCTGAAGTCAAGGCTGCAACGGCTGTGGTCCTTCCACAGCGGCTCTCCGTCGCGGTCATCGTTTCTGTGGCTGGAGGATGTGGCGTTGTGGGGACCGGAACTCAGGCAGAGTGGTGGCTCGAGTGCCACCTCAGCCTCCGCTGAGCAGCTGCGCATTCTTTTGCGTTGTGCCGTCGTTTCATGTACATTTTCGGATGTCTGGGTGCGAGCTGCCTCGGAGAGGAATGAGGTGTCAGATGTGGAGACGGTTGAGACGCGCCACAGCAGCTCACCAGCAGAGGCCGAGGCTCCTGAGATGCTTTTGTTCAAGAGCCGGCTGAGGAGCCACTACGTCATGCTGCAGGGTCCACACGCCGGGGACGTCGGCAGTGGAAGTGAGGATATGGCAAGCACTGGGAGCATCCGCACTGTGGCGCCGTCGCTTTTTGTGGCCTTCAGCTGCAGCTTTCTACCACTTGAGGGGTGCCCCTCACTTGGTACCGTATCGCTGCCCAGGCGGTCCGTTGAAACAATGGACAGCAGAGACGGCACTGAGGAGGCGGAGGATGAACAGGAGGGTGAAGACGAAGATGACGAGCTGTCATTGGCGGAGGAGGACCCTTTTCCGTGCGTGCGCCTCTTGGGCACCAGCGTGTCCCCCTTGACCGCTGCCATTGCCGGCGCTGGAACATTTGATGGGAGACATTCCTCGGTGAATGGAGGTGCTCGTGTGCACGGGTCGGCAGCCCTCTCGCCAGCGGGCGACGATCTCCCCATGCTACTTCTCGCCTTCAATGGGACGGTGCCGCTGGTCGTTCACCGGCCAGATTCTATGAATGTCCTTTGCCATCTGCACGATCTGGTGTGTCGGCACTTCGCCGAGGGGACGCCCCTCAGCGCTACAGAGCGGGAAGCGGTGGTGTTACTGCTCTCCTCCAATGTAAGCCGCTCCATGAGCGCTCAGTCGGCGGAGTAGGCGACATGGATCATCTAGTTGCTTTCGTAGTGCAACGCTTGTGAGGACTGTGTTACATACATGCATACGTGTAGCAGCTCTTCGACACAGCAAGATGAGAATAAGGCGAGATGAGGATATTTTTAGTGCCGCCCGGCTTTCCTTGCCTTTGCGGCCTCTCCTCCGCTCGCTCGACGACAGGCACACCTAGAGCCTGGCGATGGCACACCCTGATCCAGTGCGCTATGATAGTATGGAGAGGGGCGGCGGGATGAGAGAGAGAGAGAGAATCAAGATGAAACACAGTGAAAAAAAAAAAAGCAACCACAGTAAAACAAAACGGAAAAGCGAGGGAAGCGATCCAGAGCCACCGGAGGATGGCGGGGCTCCCTGCTGTGCTGTCTTGCACTGCAGGTGCCACTGTGTTGTTGAGAAGAGAATGCGAGAGAGAGAGAGAGAGGGTGGAGGGAGTTCAGGAGAAAAGGGAATAGATTTGCTATTCTCTTGTTTCTCCGGTGTTTCTCTCCCCCCCCCCCCCCTCTCTCTCTTGAAGGGGCAGGGATCGCTGGCGTGTGGGGAGGGCCACCGATATGCGAAGGGTGTGTGTGTGTGTGTGTGTGTGACACTCACCACATTTTTTTAATTTTGCTGTTGAGTGGTGGTCTATTCATGCGCACGCTTCTTCTTCCTGAAGAAGAAACTGTGATACATCTCATTCCCCCCTTTTTTTTCCGGGACAACTCCTTTCTTACCGTTTGCTTTTTCTTTTGGCCTTTGCTTTGGTGTGTACCTCTCCACATTGCACACCCACACGCATCACCACTATCATCACCACCACAACAAAAAGAGCGAATCTATACACGGCGAACAGCGGGGTAGAGCAGGTGGAAGAGGAGACGAGGGAAACTAAGCAAACGGAACGAAACTACACCAGGGCTTACCTTTCTCCATCAATCTCTCTCCCTCTCCATATCGATGCTGATTTCTCTCCTATAATAGAGAGACATGTCTGTTGCATTGGGCCGCAGCATCTTTCATCCCATATTCTTTCTCTGCCAGATCGTTCACGGTGTCAGTATTTTCTTCCTGGCTCTCGGTCTCTCTCGGACTCTTCTAGGCGTTGCTGAGGTGACACTCTGGTCCCCCAGCGAGGATGGCACGACTAGTGTTGGTGTCAGCAGTACAGCTGGTCCACTCGAAATCTTCACACGCAGAGGAACTCAGGCACTCAACCAACTCCCTGATGGAGTGCCCACAAACAGCACCATGTTTACAGAGGCGTTAACTACGCTTCCTACATCACTGAGGCCCCTCACCACTTCTTTTGGTATCTCCTTGAAATCGCTGTTCGACAGCCCTGTACTTCAGTACGCGACGGACTGCAGTGGCA
>JAWNNR010000065.1:0-11209 GCA_035044725.1 Scaptomyza caliginosa | reverse complement strand
CCCTGCCCACCGATGAGGGTGGCGGCCTATTCTCCAAAGAGGCAGGAATAGGATAGATGCGGCACACCACAGGCTGGACAAGGAGAGACGGGCTGCACCCCATCACTGCAATGCGCACAAGTCAACACATCGATGGGGCGATTCCGTCCGTGACACGCCGCACACACCCATGCCTGTGCCCTGGCACGACACTCGTGGGTGGAGTTGGGGCGGCCATTCCCGCAGGCGAGACAGCTGCTGCACCAGGAGTAGTTCCACTGCCCACAGAAGCTACCTTCCGCTGACTCGTGCAGGCAGCGCCACACAAAATATTGCAAGTTATCCGACAGGGAGGGGTGCGCGGCGTCATCCTCGTCGTTGTCCGATGCCCCTGCGAGTTCCTGGCGCGGAAAAAGGCAAGACCGACAGTGGAATCCGTCCTGCAGCGCCGAGTGCTGGCAGACCTCGCAGCGGAATGGATAGTGCTCGTTCACGTGCTGCAATAAATCACAATGAAACACCGGCGCTGAGGCGACGGCCCTTTTCACGGGTGTGGCACACATCGTGCATCGACGCGAGAGCGAAGTGGCACAGAGGAGCAGCTCGTCGCGAGGGTGGACGGCGTCACAATGTGAGCACAAGTGGAGAGGAACGGTGAAGGTGGTGGCAAGAGTGTGCTGCACCACTTTGGCGGAAGAGAGGGCCACGTAGGAGTGGCAACGGGGGCAGGAGTAAGCGCCACTAGCCGCATCTCCCTGAGAGCAGGTGGGGCAAGCAGTCTTGCAAGGGTGACGGAGGGACCCACAGCCGCACTTCCACGGTTGGAAGTCCAGACGCAGCGCCTCCCTCCGCCGTGACGCACCACACGACTGACAGGAGGACCAGATGGAGTAGTTCAGATCGTGGCAGCGCTCACAGTACCAGAGGGTGAGAGACTTTTGAGGGTGTGGCTCGAAGCACGTAGAGCAGTGGAGGGCTGCTGCGCGATAGCGGTTCTCACAGCGACGACAGACAACATCGTCCTCCGTGTCGCACGCGCGGGATAGACAGGACTGGCAAGGCTCTTCTAGCGTCTCCGCGACAGTACCGCACGCGTCACAGAGGGCCTTCGAGCTCGCCTGTGCAGCGGCCCAACGGGGATTTGGCGCACCGCAGGAGCAGTGCTGCTGCCAGCACGGTGCCGACTGCGAGAGCTGACACTGCGCACAGCTCCACGAGGCGCCGGAGCGGCGCAGACAGGCGGAGCAACGCTGTGCAGACGCAGGGAGGGTCTCGCCGCAGCCACAGATCCACCAGAAGGCGGCAACTCCGCTCAGGCGGAACTTCTCCATTGCTCGGGCGATGCGCGGGTTGCGTTGCAGCGACACCCCCGTGACGACACGCCGTTGAAGCGCCAGCTCCATCGCCTCGGTCAGCTGCACCGCTGACGCACGGGCGGCGCTGTCGTGCACCTCCCACAGGTCGGTCAGCAGTGTTCCGACACCGTCGAGCAGCCACAGGAAGCTGATGCTCTCCTGCTCCGCCAAGAAGCGGCAGAAGTAGTCTACTAGCAGCGCCGCCTCGGTCACCGTGCTGCGGTGGATGGCGGCGACAGTGAGCCGAAGGACTTGCATGAAGGCCGCGCGGTCCATCGCGATCTCGTGCCCCTGCGCGGCACAGGTGTGGTACGCCTCAAGTAGTCGCTTTGCGTCGAGGGCCAGCGGCGGCAGCGTCAGCGCGCCTTTCAGAAGAAGGATCCAGATGGCCCGCAGATCTACTGTGTTGCGGCCAAATAGGCGAGTCGCATATCCCCCGAGGGCCTTCATGCGCTCCCAGCCAACAGTGGCAGCCGCCACTACCGCGGATGGTGAGCCTGGCGCGCCGTCCATGTCGTCTGCTGTGGCAGCGAGAGAGGCATCCAGTAGGGACCCCAGTGTTCGTATGAGGAAGGACGAAGGCATCTTCGTCTCCACCGCCGGCACCGCTCTCAGCAGCGCCGTGCAGCAGGCGTGGAGCTCCCCCCCATGGGCACCCTTGGCGTAGACGCGCGACCATTTGTTCAGCAGCGGTGTCCAGCGAACGGAGATGAAGTCGAGGGCGGGCTCAAGGGCGGGTAGCACCACATCAAGAAGGAGAAGGTGCATCGCAGGGAACGCGTCGCGGCGGAAGAAGTTGTCGTTGCTGAGTAGCGCATGAACGCAGCCTTGGAAGAGGGCGGCATCGGCCGCCGTGCCTTGTGCATGCAGGGCGTGTTGCAGGAGCACCTTTAACACGGATGGCTGGCACGGAATGGCAAGAAAAGTGTAGAGCACGAGCGGTGGCAGACGGTGACGGTGGTGTCGCAACTCCTTCGCCACCAGCATGGCTGCATCTGGCACCGCAAGAAACAGAAGGCGGGCGAGCCGAATGTGAAGCAGCAACTCCGTTTCGTGGGCGGAGGCCGCCAAGGACTCTTTCCGTGACCACCGATCCGCGGTGGCAAATACGAGCTCGATGCATGTCAACTCTGCCGAGGCGGCGGCACCGCCATTGGCAGCGGGGCCACACTGCTTCTGTAGCAGCGCATCCGGGCTGGCGGAGAGGGCGACGAAGAGAAGCGTGTGGAGGTCCGGGAGGGAGAGGCTCGCGGGGTGATGGCGAGTGGACAGCAACAAAGGCCGAAAGGGTAACATTGGTGGCTCTGTGAGTGCTACACTGCTACTACCGCCACAAGGGAGACGGGAGAGGCCCACCTCGTGGGCAGTGGAGTTGTGAGAGACGATGGAGTCATCTTTGCCGCGGCCGTGCTGCAGCGAGATGACGTGGTTACAGCAGCGACGGGAGAGGCGAAACAAAGACCGGCGCGACAGTGACGAAGGGGCTGAAATGACTAACGAGCTCATCGCACCATCCCCTCCACCGCCTATATTTACACACCGCGCGAGCAGAGTGCACACTTGAAAATGGTCATAGCAATGTAGGTGCAAATAGTTTGGGGGGGGGGGAGAGAAGACATATGAGGGGAGAGTGAGATTGACATTGAGAAAAGAGATTTCACTGAAGCAATCAGGGGAAACACAACGAAGGATACCGCTCCTTCAAAGAACAGACCAACAACAACGGAGGGAGAACTGACGTGGCAAACAAAATCCAGCACCAGAGGGAAGTGTTGATGGGAAGCGCAATACTCTCCGGTGGCATTTCGACAACTGTCCTTCCCTCCCTCTTTCTCTTACTGCAGTAATCGTTAGAAATTAACAGACAGAAGAACGCTTAGGGCCTTGAGATGGGTAGCTATATCTATATATATATTCGACAATGGCCACGAATCGGAGAGCTCGGCTCGTTGCTCATGCTCAACGCCATTCGACACCAGCCAAGAAAGGAGAAATCACGAAGTAAGTGTTTGTGTGTGTGGGCGGTCCACCGTACGGTATCAGGGAGACGCTTGAGAATCTCTAGAGGAAAAAACAAACAGTACAATGTTTTTAATAGGGCATGCATGTGAGTGTATATGTATTTTAAAATCTTCTTTTGCATGGATGTCTGTGGAGTCTGTGTGAGGGTGTTGCTGGAGGCATGGCGCCTAGTGAGGAGAGAGGCAGAGCACAATCAATACCATGACACACACACACACATACTCACACACACACACATACTCACATGAACATGACAGGGGAGAGGGGGGGACTCTTTGGCGCAATGGAGAAGACAGTACCATCAAAAAAAAAAAAAAAAGAAACACCCACACCCACTTATCATAATCCCTCCGCCTTACTTGACGAAAGCGGCAGTGGTGGACTAGAGGAGTGAGTGGGCTCACACGTGCAGAGGCACGCAAAGAACACGCGGGTGACAAAGCATGTGAATGCCGATCGAGTCCCCCCTCCCCCCCAAAAGAGAGAGAAAAAAAAAACCGACCAAAGAAATTCCACCCCGATTGATTCGGTGTGGGTTAGAATTCACGTGCCGTGTGATAGACCTCAGAACTGTTTCCACCCTGATGACTCCCTACTCCCCCTCCCTCTACTCTCCCACACAAACAAAAGGGCAATACAAGAGGATGCATGAAATGAAGAGAGAGAGAGAGAGGCAATCCTTACAGAGGGGGAAGGAAAGCGAGAGAAGAGGAGGAAGAGGAGAGCCATGAGGGAGCATTTCCATCCCCACTTTGTTCCTCTCTTTCCGTCCTCCTCTTCCTCCAGATGATGAGCAGGCACTTGAAACAAAAGACAGAGCAAAATACAAAACAACAACAACAGCAGTAACTGAGTTAAGCCTTCGTATCAAGGAGTGACATATCCATAGATTTCACAGAGAGTATCTGTCTGTGTCTGTGTCTATATTTATATGTAGATACATACGCACATCAAACCACATTGCTGTAGGCGCAGAAAGAAAGCCCACCACACCACAACTATGTCTGAGACACTTTCTTTCTGTAGTGCTTCATTCACTGAGCCTCCGAGGGAGGGGACAAAGAGAGAGAGAGAGAGATGGGGATACGGTGCTGATAGTCAGTGACGGGTACTACACTACCATCACATCTTTCTCGTCTCGCTCAGTTTTTCCTTCCCCCATTTTTCTTTGCTTATCCTCCACGTAAGCCAAACGGATTCACACATGCACACGCACAGGAAGAATAGAACTATTGGACACCCAAAGTAAAAAAAAGGAATATTAAACGACAACAAAAACAGCAGCCAACCCAACGTTGCGGGCCCCAGCAGCAGCTGCGACCTCCTCCTCCTCCTCCTCCCCCCCCCATTGCGTGGCTCTCCGATTTAGTCTCCCTCCCTCTTCCTCCTCCTCACAGCAAAGAGGCGATGGGGCGTGTCGGAAGCAGCACGATGCCAATGGCCGAAATAATGGACATAAACCATGACATCAGAAGAAGACCGAATGAGATATCGTACTGGTAGTTGCGACGTACGTTGTTCCCCCAGAGCCCGGTACAGGTGCCCTGGTTGTACACGCCGGCGATACAGGCCCATGCGACGAGGGTAGAGAAACAGGCAACACCGTCCATGGCAATGATAGGAATGGGTCTTAGCCTCCTTCCACATGTCGAGAGAAGCAGTGACGAGAAGGAGAACATCATCGCGAAGACGCCGATGATGGAAAACGCTGCCGCCGTGTTCATCGCCTGGCGAATTTCACAATCAAAATCCAAACTGATTCTGTATGCGTCGCACACCCTCCAACCAAACATCGAGGCACAGTTGCCGTAGATGGAGTTAGTGCGGTGCTTGAAGACATTGAGCGGTGTGGCCATCAGGATAGTGGCAAAGGCCACGAAATGAAGAAATACAAGGATGCTCATGTAGTGCGGCCCGGCCCTCGACGAGCGAATGACAGTCTCCAAGCTGTGATACATTGTTGTGAAGAGGAGAGGGGAGAGGGCAGAGGGTCTGCAGGCGCCCCTTCAGCGGAGGAGGAGGAGGCTACAATTGAGCTAGCGACGCGTGTGAGTGGGCGTGTATCGCTAAGCCTTTTAATGATTTGTATTGGTAATGCATTTACAGGCACTCTTTGAGTTTGCCTAGCTGGCTGTTTCTCAGAGGGCAGCAGCGGCAGACGAAAAAACAACAACAACAACAACAGAGGAGGGAGGCAAAAGACAAGTCGAGGAGCATGACGGTGTTTTTTATTTATTTCATCCTCTCCCAAGCGGCTGCCCGTCGCTTCAGCGCCGCCACTCGTCGCACTGCTTGCTACCAGCAATGAGAATAGTATGCAACCAGAATAATAATAATAAACATGCGAATGGTGACTGACGGTCTGTCCGGCACGATACTGCGGGGGATGGAGGCAGTCCACCAGCCAGAGTGCATTTGACATGCATCCGACACACACACACACACACGTATAATAAAGGAAGGTACTATTACAACCCCCCATTTCCCTTTGTTCGCACCTTTCCATTTCTCCCGGCCTACGTGATGAGCAGTATTTGAGCGAGGTGAGGGAGGCCACACCGTTCCACATGCTCTCTCAGTGTCAGCTGGTGCTCCGGTGAAAGATTCTCGCGAAATGTCGTGGCAATGATCGACAGAAGTGTGTAGCGCGAGGATCCGTCGGCCAGCTGGTGCAGCGATGCCAGGCATGTCTCCAGTGAGTAGAGGCGATCTTGGTCAGTCGCACACCGCCCCGCTGGTGAGGAGCAGATCTGCATGATGAAGTGCTTCGAGAGTTCCATAGACTGTCGCGATATTTCATCACGGAACAGTGTCAATTCATCGAGCGCATTCGAGTCGAGCAGAATGGAGTGGCTGGATTGACCTCCCTCTCCCTCCTCCATTTCGTCATCGTTGTCGCGATCATCCTCTCGCTCTCCCTCTTCCCTCTCCTCGCTGTTGTTGTCGTTGCTTCGGTTTCCACCGGTGTGCTGGTTCAACATCTCCTGCAACATCTGCAGCCAATCCTCTGCGGCGGTCACAACGGTGTGGCTGCTTAAAACACACTCTTGCAGAGCTAATACCGAGCGCCAGTCACCGTCCTCTTCCTTCCCAGGGGCTGCACCACGAATCACACGAGTGGCAGATTCCATCTTCCCTAGGAATACCGAGAGAACAGAGCTAATAGTGTGCTGCCACAGCATGTACACCGGATGAGATGTGGCGCGTCGTGATGTTCCCGTCGGGGCTGCCAGCAGTCTATTGGTGCAGTTCAGCCGCCGGAGAAACGCCTCCAACGCCCGTACAAGGTGCAAGCTCCCCATGTAGAGCGGAGGAGGCGGCGTTAGGGCGGCACTGCTTTTCAAAAAGGCCCGTCGCCAGTAGCGGTGTGGACCGCTATCGTAGGCTTCCAAAGCCATTGCCGAGGCTGCCTTCATGTATTGCAGCAGCACCCCTTCGTGGAGAAGGTGCTCGGCGAATAGCTGCAGTGCCGCGAGGCACACAGAGCCCTCCATGCGCTGCAGCCAATCCACCAGTGCATTGACTACCACCACCACGAAGTCGCGGGACTTCAGTAGAGGACTGTTGGGCCGCCAGTCGTAGCACTCTTGAAAGATCGCCACCGCGGCGGAGGTGAGCATCACTTGGCCCAGGTTGAGGAGTGAGATGGTGCCCGCCGACATCTGCTGCTGCTGCCCCTCTGGGGTTGTGACCACCCAACCTTCCATGGACGAGGTGCGCAGCCGCTGAAGAGCATTGTGGAGGAATGTGAAGAAATGCTGTGGTTCGTGCAGCTCAGCTGTCTCACGACCAGCGCGGAAGTGGAAGTACAGCTCTTTCTCCAGCGGCACGACCACCGCTTCGGTGTAGGGCTGCAGAACCTGCTGTAGAGGGTCGTTGTGGGTCAGTTCTCTGAGCCAAAAGAAGTGCTCCTCGCGTCGTGAAGTGGGCACACGGAGAAGTGACAGCTGTGCCAGTGTCGATAGCACCACGGGAAAGAGTCGGGCATAAAAAGTCCGCAGCTGCATCACAATCATCGGCGGCGGCGACGGGGACGGCGTCGGAGTTGGTGGTTGTTGTATTGGTGGTGATGTGCGTGTGCCGATGCTGGTGGAGGAAGCGGGCGTGAGGTAGCTTAAGAGCGGCGCAATGGCCTCTAGCATCGACTTAGTGGCACTGCCACCAGTGCCTTTGCTCTTCCTATTCGTTTTCGTTGCTGTGGTGTTCCTCATCTCGCCACGAAGAGCTCGGTGTTGAAGCTCTGTCTCTGACACATCGACAAGCCGCTGGAAGTACTCTTGCGTCTCTGTGGCCAGTGGAGCCACCGTGGCAGCAGCAGCGACCTCACTAGTGGCGGTGGATAAGGAGAGGAGAGCGGCCTGCCATTGGGCCTGTAGGCGATGGGATGTCTGGTGCTGCCACTTCTGCTGGACTTCCTCTGTCTGCACTTCCACGGCGTTGGCGAGATGTCTGGCATTCATCTCCTGCACGAGAGACGAGAGCTCCACTTGTGGGTTGCAAGTAATGGCGTCGATCATCGCATCAAGCAGGTGCCCCTCCTCGATCTCTATCAGCGCCATGGCTCACTGAATCTCAACAGAGAGCGAAAGCAGAACAGAACAGAAAAAAAAAAAACACAGCAACAACAACAGCAACAAAAGAGAAGGACGGGGGCAGCTCTCCGTCCTATTGTGACGCTTCCTCGCCACTTAACAAGAGCAGCTTCAATACAAACGCTTGCTACAGCGACATGAACAGCAAAACAAACACACGAACGAGCAAAAGAAATCCGATGGCGCTTGAAAGAGAAAGAGGCGAGTAGAATGTAAATTGAATGACACATGTGCTCGTGTGGCACTTTTTCGAGGCTAGGAGCGCTCTGCATATTCGACAACAGCATCTGTACCAACAACAGAGCGTGGGAGAAGGAGAAGGGGCTGAGTATGTTGCATTTTTGATTTGGACCAGCACGTGAGCAGGAGACCACCCGCTCCTGGCACTCCTTCAACATACTGTGAGGAAAGGGAGTTGGCAAAAAGAGAGAGGCAAAGGCTGATGAGAAGTCACCGCCACCACGTTGTGCAGGTCAGTGACACAAGCAGACGCAACGACCAAAGTCACAGTTAAAAAAAAGAGCAGCCATGGGATTGCCGTGGTACGATGCACCGAAGCAAACGCGATCTGATGGAGTCAGTTAGTCGAGAGCCACCAGACAAAGCACCAAGAGGATCGAGGGGAGTACTGCACACCATCAATGTAGGGACATTCCTCTCCCCTTCTGCTCCCTGATTCCTACGAAGAAATCGATCGCCTCCTTCCGCTTCTCCTCAGCAGGAAAGCCACCGATAAAGACAAGACGACAACTCAGCTGGGACTGGGAGTCTTCGCTCGGGAGTGGAACATAAGGCGGCAGAATCTCCCCAAAGTCAACGCTGCGCTGAACCGTTTGCCAGCGGAATTGCTTCACACCAACCTGCGACGCCGCCCCCTCTTTTGTTGAGCGACCCTCATCAGCTGCAGACTTCCTGCTGCCATCGTCATCGTCGTCGCAGGCATAGAAGTATCCCTTACTCCGCCACACATGTCGCAGTAGCTGGCGACCAGCACTGCTAGCAAGTGCGGCTCGCAGCTGGCGTATGGAACTGACCTGTGGACCAGGTAGCTCCAGCGTGAAGTGCGCCAGCCCAAGCTTCGCCATTTCACCTGCCTCTTCCGATGGGTCACTGGGACGTCCGACGGTGCCGCCGGCTGCGGCGTATGCACGCAGGAAGAACGCGGCGCAGCCGTCTCCAGCGAAGAGACCGTGGCGATACACTATCGACGAAAAGGCAAAAAAGCCACTGTTGCTAAAGAACACACGTGCTTGTGGGTTGAAAGGCTGGACAGCGGCGTGAACACACCGTGCCCAGTACCGCATAGTTTCAGCATTGACCCCTTCCAAACGCTCCCAGTTATTCACCAGCACGACGTTTGCCCCAGGAAGCTGCTCCCGAGCCATCGCATTTATTTTGAGCACCACCTGCTGCTGCTCTTCCTCCCCTTGCGGCCCGCTGCTCGGTGGCAGCGGCAGCAGCTCCGCCGCGTTCACGACGGCAATGATCGCGTCAAGGGTGACGCAGTGCAGCAGCTCTGGTAACGCCGTCAGCGTGGCGGCGATGGGGACGGGATCGGCCACACCGGTGCACTCAATGAATGCGTAGGTGTAACCCTCCGCATGGGCCGTGCGCAGTTGTGCGATGAGGTCGGAAAGGAGGTTGCAGCAGACACAGCCACCAGAGAGCGCTGTCACCGACACCAGCGGAGCCCTGGCACTGATGGACGGTGGAGAGGAGGAGGAGGGCCCCGTGGCATCGCTAGCAGGGAAGGCGCTCGCGTCGATGTTAGTACTGCTGAGGTCATTCACGATGACGCAGACACGCTCATCTGCAGCGATAGTGGGGATGATGCGCTGCAACACAGTTGTCTTCCCTGCTCCTAAAAAGCCGGTTACTATGCACACCTGCAGCTTTGGGGTAGACATGGTGGAGACAACAACAACAACAGCACCACCAAACGATGAGTGCGGGCGGTACAAATTAAACGTCTCCCTCCCCTGCTCTTTTATTCTTTAGTTACTCCCTTTGTGTGTGTGTGCGCGCTGTTGGGACTGTGAGCGGTTCACCTCCCATCAGCGCAGCAGAAGTGATGATGTCAAAGGGAGAGAGAGCGAGAGAGCGAAAACGAAAAAGAGCCTCTCTTCTCCCCCTTCTGTATGCGCATGTGTTCCCTATATATATATTTTTTGCTTCTTCTAGGCCATCTGTTTTTCGTTGAATTCCTTGCACAACCATACGCAAAGAGAGAGAGAGAGAGAGAGAGAAAGAGGGATGGCAGTGCATCATCGCAATTTACCACCGCAGCGTGAGTCCAATGGCACCAGCTGCTTCCCAGTATCCCAAATAAAAGAGAGGGAGAGAGAGGAACGGCAATGGATCAGTTTCCCTTCCCCTCTTTTTCACAGATACTGCGAAGAAAACAAAACAAAAAATAATAGCGAAAGGGGCAAAGTCAATGGAAAGAAGGAGAGGGACGCCAAGGGGGAGGGTCAGCGGCTTTCAGGACTAGCCCCGTCGCTGTCCACTGCACTCGTCGTCCTTCTTCATCTCTCCCCCTCCCCCATTTTCTTCTCTCCTCTGTTTTTCTCTTGGTCTTTTTTTTTGCTATTTTAGCTTTAACTGTAAAGGCTGCTATCCTATCCGTAGATGAAAAGAAGAGACACACATGTGTGGAATTGGTCTGGCAAAACCAGTGCCTCTTCACCGCTGTATGCACTCTATTGCGTGTCTCAATCCCCCACGTTCCCCTTTAAGTGAGTGCATGTATGGACGAGTGGGTGTAATAGTAGATTTACCTTCTTTGTATCCCTCTCTCCCCTCACCTCGAAGACTCCATCACTCCAAAGAGGGAGAGAGAGAGAGGGGCATCGGAACATACTGCCACCTACACACACGCCAACACATATATACCAATAAATTCATCTACTTGCGCCACAACCTAGCTTCCTACTAATGAGCACACACTTACCCATACACACAGACAAAAGAATATCTTCGCCTCTTGCCACCCCCTCTTCCTCCCCCCCCACACACACATCGACTAAGAGAAGTAAATGGATGGGGAGAGGTGCGTAAGGGGAACCAGCATAGAATGTGCATATATAGATATGTGATGGCCCAATCCTTTCGATCTCCACCCTTCTCTTTCTTTCGTCGTCGTTGTCGGCTCTAGTACGGGTTGATGCGGTCCTCGTCGTTGCGGCGGAACTTGTATGGGCGGTAGTTCATGTTGTTCTCCACCAGCATCAGGTTGCGGTTCCGCTGAGGGTACCACGTCAT
>JAWNNR010000063.1:0-10874 GCA_035044725.1 Scaptomyza caliginosa | reverse complement strand
CGTCGAAAATGATGCCCTGCGACTCCACCGCAGACCACGACAGAAGTGTGCCGTATCGCCACTCAACGCCATCTGGCAGTTCCTCCCCACCGGCGGCCGTCGAATCTGCGCCATCGAGACTCCCCGTCTCCTCCACTGCCGATGACGCCTGTTGCCCCCCTCCGCCCCTTCTGGAGCCTCGCGGCATGTGTCGTCTTCTCTAGCAGTGGTTTCACATCGCTCATGAGCGAAGTGGATGTGCTTAAGATGTTGACATCTCGAGCCACTCGAGGATGAGCCGCATCGACACGGAATTCGACAACAGCACCTCGTAAAGTGTGAGACGAGTGATCGACCAGCTGGATGAACTCTGCTGCCGACTTCAGGTAGTAGTGTCGGCCATCACCGCCCTCCACGATGCCTTGGCCACCGCTCCATCGCGTCACGACACCAAACTTCACGGTAGACACAGCCGGCGCAGCCGCCGTCTCCTCCTTCTTTTCCATGTTAGCGGCAGATTGGCTGGTGCCCCTTTCACTTCCATCGGTGCCTCTGTCAAAGTCCGGCGGCTCCGCGAAGATAGAATGGCCAGCCCCTTTCTTCGCCTCGCTGGCCATTTTCTTCTTCTCTGCTTTTCGGTTTTCTCGCGCCTCTTCGGCGGAGGAGGCCGCAGCATCATGGAGCAGATCGCCATCGATGACAATCTCCTCTGCAAAGTACCGATGCGGCATCGTGGAGTACTGCACCTTTGAGAAAACTACACAACGACCACGCAGGCGTTGAGACGTCGGGAGGGCACTGCGGTACGCCGATACGTTGTGGATAATACACACATTTTCAGGGTTTGCTACCGGATCCACCTCTAGACTCCCGTCCTCCACCACTGCGGGTGGTGGGAAATCATTGCTACTCTCCACGATGACACCACTGCGTCGAATGGCGGACCATGCCACAATAGTTCCACGCGCTCCCGCCAATACCACTGTCCGCTTCACAGATGACGCAGCTGCCTCTTCCGTCTCGCTCAAGACACGCTGTGCTTCTTCAGGACTCCCGAGCTGGCGGTACAGATGCAGATAGGCGTTTGTCGAGTTGTCAAATAGCTGGCTGCTTCGCATGTCCTTCACATTCTTTGATGGTCGCATCACCTCACTGTCGACGAGAGGGCCGCTAAGTCGTGCCAGCTGTTTCTCGGGGATGCTACTCAAATCCACGACGATGTTCTTTGCGTATGCAGCAGCCTCCACGGCATCGCCTGACGCACCGCGTGCACCGGCAGCTAACTGCTGCTTTGCCGTGTCAGGGTTTCGATAGTCGATTGGCGGTGACTCGAGGTAGCTGGCAGCCGTGACCGGCGTGATACGAGAGCGTGTGATGACGCGGTGCGTATCTGGTGTCGCATCTACATCGAACTCCACCGCCGCCCCTTCCAACGTGCGCAGCATCGTCGGTAGCACCGTTTCAAAAGATCGCGCATTAGCAATAGTAAATTGCTGGCCATCAGCAGTGGCGATCACACCGCGGCGGAGAAAGGGATGCCACGCCACGACAACGCCGCTGACTCTCGCCGCAGCCCCATTCAGCGGTCGCACCGCCGATGGCCCTGTCTCACCATTGCGATCTCGATGAGGGCATTGCCGCTGTGGTGTGGCGCCAAGAAAAAGTCGGAGCAGCGAGTGCCGCATCCCTGCAACACCTTGAGACACCCAGTTCCGTGGGTATCGTGCAACACCAATTCACTCCTCTGCCTGTCGCCGCCTGCGTGAGACAGAGAGGCACAAAGAACGATGGCTCTTGAGCTCTCTCTCTGTTTGTTTGTTTTTTCAAAGGGAGGAGGTGATACGTGTGAGTGTGTTTGTGGTTGTGTGTGTGTGTGTGTGTGACCGCGTCGCTTTCTCTTTTCTTTTGCTTGTTTGTCTCTCTGTGATGCAAGCAGATCCGCAGGGGAGAAGAGAGAGACGGCACCTTTCAAAAAGTGTGTGCAGAAACACATACAAAGATGCAGGAAGAAAGACAGGGAAAGGAGGATGGACGCGTCATTCCATGGAGTTGGCACGACATGAACAGGAGCGAAACAGAGCGAGTGAAGAAGAAGCCGGTGGTGTAGGTGGTGGAAGGGAGACACACGTACAGATATACACCCATAGACATGCGCAAGTCAGTTTGCTGATGCGTGTGTGTGTGTGGCACCTCCACCGCTGATGACCTAAACGAGCATACAATTCCCTATTGGATTTTTGAGAGGTGTCACAACACCCCCCCCAAAAAAAAAAGAAGTGACGGGCCAATCACACCACCGCGCAAGGGAGCGGCGCTCCGAACGTCAGACGAGCACGTCTCTAAGGGTCCCGTCTCATCCGAATTGCAAAGCGTTAATGAGCTGCACGGAGATACAGAAAAAAAAAAAGAGAAGAGGGTGATGAAGCGGAAGAGAGGGAGAGATCGCATCGCCATCGGACGAAGAGAACCAACCAACAACTGACAACAACTGACACACCCACACACACACACACACTGAGTTGAGCCCACGCGTATACACACACAGGACAAAAAATAAAAAGAGAGAGAGAGGGACGAACAGAAATGGAAATGAAAAGGAAAGGAAGAAGAAAGAGAGGGGAGGGGGGAGCGCCAAGACATGCGGGGCAAGCGGACCATCGCTATCAATCTCTATTGTCCCATGGAGAGAGGCATGTACCACTCTAGATAGAGAGAGCGATGTGAAGGCGTTGAGTTCCTCCATCTCAGCATTCGAGCCATTCTCGCTGAAGCCCTCACCCCCCAATCAGTGCGGCGGTCCTGCTTCTCGGCCTCTCTTGTTGTCCTCCGTCACAAAATGAGACACACACTCATATTCTGCTGTTGCTGATGTTGTTTTCCCTCAATCAATTAGGATCATCACCGTCATCAAACTCAGTTCCTCACGCACAAGAAGAAACTAGAATGTCGCCCGTACGCAGACCGATTTGCCACCCCGCTCCGTACGCACCGCTCTCTCTCTCTCTCTTGGGAGGCTAATGAGCATGGAAAAAAAAAACAGTGCACTTCAGCATTGCCCATTCATTTGGGCATAGATATAGATATACATGTGTATATATAATTACCTTCCACAGAGTAACCGAGAAGCAACTTATCTCATACACACTCACACTTGAGACGAAGCGCAGCTATGTGCATCCACACAGACACACAGGGAGAGAAAAGGACAAACCCATACATGTCGCTCTCAGCGTATTTACCCCTCTCTCTCTCTCTTTCGATTCACCTCTATTGATAGATACCTAGGCCCAAAACAGAACGTATTAGACAAGGGAAAACAAGCGACGAGGGACCGCACTTTTTTTTTTTTTTTCACTTGCTCGTGTCTCGCTCAGGCAACGCTGGGCGGATCGATCAAACGACACTTCGGACAAACAGACAAGCAAACAAAAGAAAAGAGCGGCAGCGATGCCGCACGTCACCGGCACTCGCGTCCACCGCATCAAATAAAGCGGTCAAAATAGGAAGTCTGTTCATCGTTACTACACCAAAAAGAAAAAAGAGGTGCAAATACCAAAACAAAAGTAAAATCCAAACGCAAGAGTACCACAAAGACATTGACCGATCTGAATGGAGATGAGCACCGGTGCACGTATCCATACATACCGGTCTACAGCCCTCTCTCTCTCTCTACTCGTCATGTCTCATTCGTCCACTCTTGTGCTGTATTTCTCTCCCTCTACATGCAAAGTATCCACAGGCGATAAAAGCTAATCTGCGCCATTGAAAACCTGAAGTTAGCAAATTAAAGAAAAACAAGGAAAGGACAAGCGGAAGGGGGGGGAGGAAGAGAATGCCTACCCATCACCAACAAGTACCATCCCATCCATGTGTGAGTGGGGGGTGTGGGGGTGTAGTCGCCGTGCAGCTAGCAAGAGGAGAGTCAGGAAGGAAAGAAGAACAACGCAGCAGTGGGACCGCACCAATGATGTGGACAAAGGAAGAAGACAATAAACCAAACGACATTGGAAGAGAGAGAGCGAAGTGGACATCAACAACTACGACAAAAGGGTGGTCACTGTCACAGCTTTACTGAGAGAAAGCGAGAGAGATGTGGCAAAGCCACACTCCATCTACTGATTGACAGAGAGGAGAAAAAAAAAGACAAAGCGCTACAAACCAGCAGCACACACGTCACTGCGACGGCTTTGTTGTTTGTGTGTGATAAAGAAAAGGGAGGATCCAATGAGTCAAGCAACACCATCACAATTCTTTAAAAACAGCGCGGCACTGATCCGTCGTCGTTGGTGCTTTGAATATTCCCTTCTTTTGGATGCTTTCCTTTTCATCTTTGGTCAGTAGACGCCCTCCATTACAACCCCCCCCCCCCCGCATCCACTCGTTTTGCCTATACGCTGCTGACACTGCCGCACCTCTCACTAGCTGTTGAATTTGTTTTGTTTTGTTTCTTCTAGCACACCACGATGTCGGTGCCCCTTCCTTCCTCCTCCTGCGAAGTCCCTGCGCTCCACTTCCCCCGTGTGCATGTTAGTATGCTCGCATCTATAGATAGATTGATCGACTAGTATCGGTCCGTCCCCTCCCCCTCTCTCTCTTTCTCTTTGGTACGCATCTACACGCGTTTGCACCTTTTATAAAAGGGAAGAAAGAACAAGAAGGAACGACGTGCGTATCGACAGGATGCATTGCACAGGGAGGCAACGCACCGTGACAACTGCTTATCCGTTCCATTTCAAACACACACACACACACACACACACACCAGTGAAACAACACCAACACTACCAGCATAAAAAAAAAAAAAAACGATGATCATTCAAAATAAAAAGCAACGAAGGAGAACAAAAGACAAAAAAAAAAAAAGGAGACGTAATGTGTGATTGAGCCGCCAAAGCCAGCGAGAGGGAAAAAGGGGGAAAGGTACAGCAACCAAACGAACACCTCTAGAGATACCCATCGAGACATACAGCTTCTCCAGTGGTGATAGCAAAGTTTGCTCCATTGAATTCTCTCTTTCCGTTCGAGTCCTTTCTCCCTCTCTCTCTCTTCCCTCTCTTTTTTTTTCGCTTGTAGGGTGCATTTTTTTTTTTACCTATTTATTTATGTTTGTCATGCAGCAATCCAAGCACTATCGCAGTATCAGCGGTGCATCGACAGCAGCCACCGAACGACCGAGGAAGAGAGAGAGAGAAAGAGAAGGGCAGAGAGAACGCAAGAAACAGAGCAATCACTGTAGGACTCGTAGCCTGTTGCCTAGGTGTTAAATTCACAGATAGATAGAGACTTAGAGAGGGAAAAAATGAAAGTCGTTTACTTCTACGTTCGACGAAAGCAAGGAAAAACAAAAACGCAGAAAAGGAAGGGAAGGAATCCGTTCATAAGCACTAACGTGTAGATTTCCATGTGTGAGGGTGTGTAATCTAGGGTTGGTTTACAGCGAGAGAGAGAGAGAGCGAGTGTGATGGGGGTGAGACACACAGACAGACAGACAGACATACCCCTACCGGTCCCTCCCTCTCTTTCCATTGCTAGTAGCACATTGCCCCCCCCCCCCCCCCCCTCTCTGCATCGTCTCCCTCCCGACGCAGTGAGTTGTGTTTGAAGGTCCCCGTCGCTCACCGCCGAATTCTTTTCAAGAACACAAAAAAAAAAAAAGATTCGAACGCACTTTTGAAAAAAAAAGGGAAAAAAAAAATCAAATCGCGACGCGACGATCCCAAAAAAAAAAAAAAAATTAATAAAAAATGTCAAAAAATCATTTTTTTTTTTTTTTTGAAAAGAGAGGGAGCGCCGCCGCCGCTGTCAAAATAGTCACAAAAGAAACCCACGAAAGGGACGATCAAAAGGAGTCCGCCAGTCCGTGAGTCAGCCGGTCCGCCAGTCCGTGAGTCAGCCGGTCCGCCAGTCCGTGAGTCAGCCCCTTTGCTGCCGCCACGACGAGTTCAAAACAAACCCCCAAAACACAATCAGAAAATAGAGAGAGAGAGAGAGAGGCGTGACTAAAGAAAAAAGAGGGGAATCAAAATCAAGTAGAAAAAAAGAGTCAGCGAATAGCAGCAGCCCTTTCCATCAACTACGTGACATCTGCGCTTCAGTGGAGAGTCTCTCTCCCCCCTCTCCATTTGGTGACTCATCTACATCGGGTGTTGAAAATGACTATTCCACCGGAGTGCCGCAGCAGTTTCGCTTTTAATTGATGTATACATTAGCCAAAATTTCTATTAAAAAAATAATAAAAACTGAAGAGAGAATGACGACAGCAACACACAAGAGTTGCTCGTATAATGACGTATTATGCTCGGCAGCCATGGTGAGGGGTGTGTATTTGTTGGTTTGTCTATGCGGAGAAAGCAATGTGAATTGGTAGGCTCACCGATATGCAGCTGCGTCAATGCCACTGCAATGGATGGAGCCGATTACATCCAGCGCGACCACTTTGTTATGTGTGTGTGTGTGCGTGTGTGCGTTTGACATAAATAGAAAAGGAAAAAAAAAATGAACCTAAACAACGAGCAACAAACAGACAAAGATCGTTAGTTAAGAAAGAGGCAAAGTCACAGACGTTCGGCAGAGAGTAGCAGGGAACGGGATGTGGCGTGGGTGTTGCCTTTGAGCCAAGAGCCCCTCACTTGCTAATAGTAGGCCCACGCTCAACTGAATCCAGTTTCACTACCTTCTTGCTTTGGCTTGCTTGTTCGCTCACTTGTCTACTGAAGCGCGGGCGTTTGCCATCTGACCATCCATTGCATCTGAAAAAGTTCGTAACACACAAAAAAAAAAAGAGAGAAGAAAAGGAACGAGCGAGTGTGGAAAGCCGATGGGGCGCCAACCACCTCTGAAGCGGCTCCCCACACGGGCACCCGCAGCTGCCCAGCAACCGCCTACGAGGAAGAGCAGCAGAAGTCCAGGAGACACAGACGCAAAGAGGACGAGGCCTGGCCGCTTCAGATAAAGGCGCGTTGGAATCCACAAAATGCGCAGAACTTCGCGATGTCGTTAACGTGGCGCTCGCCGCACTCGGTGCAGAACGGCACGGCGCGTGACTTCCTCGGCTCGACGTCCTCACCGCCGCCAACGCTGGTGCCCCGTGCAGTCCGCTGCCCACCGGACAGACGCACCGCTGATCCGGGAGTTTTGGCACCAGGCGAAAGGCACTCCTTCGGCGACACCACCGGCACACGCGGTGGAGAGATGCTGTCCTGCTGCTTCTGAGGCGAGACATGCCTCGGCAGTTTACCCCCGACACCACCGGACGTCTTCCGCAAAGTTGACTTATTCATGGTGTTGGCGCTGGCCGTGTTGCTGATGGCACCGGTTCTACCACTAGTGTTGCTCGCGGGGTTTGTGTTCTTCTTCTCGGCCACCGTCGTCTTTCGCTGCGTATTCATCTCGGCTGTTGCAGTACTCGCAGTGGTGCTCATAACGCTAGTGCTCATCCGCCGCAGAGTCGGCTGAGCCAACGTCAGTAGCTGCGCCTGCCGGGCGGTGGAGGCGGCCGTCGCCGCCTTCAGCGTGGTGATCCCGTCACACCCGCGGCGCCTCGTCGGAAGTGACGCCGCCGTGATGGACCGACTGAGGGAGGTATGGACATCGCTGCACGTTGGCGATGGCTGCGGGGCAGTGGGTGGCGAAAGCGGCAGCGATGCCCTCGGTTGCGCCACCTCCGTGACGACCGGCGCCGGAATCGACGTACCAGCCCGCTGCGATGTGGAAGGCGTGGCTCTGCGCGGGAGGCCCAGGCGCCGGTTCGACTCCTCCACGAGACGTTGCTCCCGCGCGTGGCGCTCGCGAAGCACTTCCTGGCGGCGCAGCTCCGTGAGGCGCGTCGTCGAGACGCGGCTACTGGCTGGAGTGCTGAGAACGGAGGAGTTGAGCGAGGGTCGCGCGGCGGACGACACCCTGCAGGGCGATGCGCTAGTTGTGCTCCCCACACTGTGGCTCAGCAGCGGTTGTGCACGCTGCGAGTCCCGCGAGGAGCGGAGTGGTGTCTGGAAGCTCGGCTTTGGCGTGGTGTTACCACGGGCCCTTGAAGAGCTCTCCGGCACCACCGGTGGCCCACGAGACGGGAGGCCGCGGGAAGTCAGCGTGACGGGCGTGCCACATGCCTTTACCGAGCATGCTGTCCGGACGGTGGACAGGGGTTTTGCAACCGGCGACGTTGGTGACGAGAAGGGTGGCGAGTTGGTGGACATGGAAAAGGAGAGGGGCGTATCAGAGGCGGTAGTGATGCAGTGATGTGTTGCGGCCAGTGCGGCAGCACCACTTGGTTTCTTCGATGTTGGTGGTGCCCCCACCGTCGTGCTGCCCCATGATGACTGGTTCCTCATCTCTGCCTTGAGGATAGCAATATCGGCGGCGAACTCCCGAGAGACGGAGGAGGTCGTCCAGCGGCCCTTCGATCGCTCCACCGAGCTTCGGGAGTCCTGCCCGTGTTTGATAGGGATCGGTGAAGACACGCGGCAGCTATCGCGGACAGGAATCCGCGCAACGTCCGGCGGCGGTAACACGAATTCTGTCAGATCCGAAGGCAGTGGCTCCGTCGTGTGGGTCTGCTGCCATGGCGCCTCCTTGTCCATGTGCCGCACCTGTGGATGTGGCTGTGGCTGCTGGGCCAGTGGTGTCGCAAAGCGAGCCGAGGCCACCTTCTCGTTGGATATCCCTGCCGCCGGAGGTGCAAGTGGTGGCGATGGTGTGCGATGCCCCCGCGCACCTGCTGCCGCATCCACAGTGGCGCGCGTCTGCAGCCACCGCGGAATACCAGAGCGGCGTGGCGACGTCACGTCGTCGCTTCGTGCCAGGGTGGCGGCATCGTGGAGTGACGAGTTGCCGGTGTACTCTGAGCAGAAGGAGCCGTTGCTAGCACACGGCACACTAGTGGGGTGCAGTGGCGACGCCATCGGGCTGGATGCTGCCCCCTCCGGCGCGGCACTGACGGAGCGGCTGAGAGGAGCCTGTCCACGGCGGCGGCGGATGGAGTACGCAGACGAGACAGAGGTGCTGCGACACAGCACATCGTCCATCGGAGAGGCGTCACCATTGATCGACTCCATAAGCCGCTCCTTGTTCTGGCGCTGCAGCTGCTCGATCTTCTGCATTGCCTGGCTTATTTCGCCAAACTCGGAGGCAGACGTGCACCAGTCTCCACCACGGCGGCGGCGAGCGGAGCGCACGGAGCTTGTGAGGCTGCGCGTGTCATCCTGAGAGAAGATGCTGCTGTGGTTCTGGCCAGAGAGCCATGAGCCGTTGCCGCTGGGATCCATGTATTGCACTGGGAGAACAGCTTGATCGAGGGAGACCGGAGGATTGCGCATCTCCTGGGTTGGCAGGGAAGAAGCAGACAGATTTGCACTCATGCCTTTTCTTTTGTTGTTGTTGCTATTGTTGGTGTTGGTACAGTGGTTGTGTGCGTGTGTAAGTGTGTGTCTATACGTCCAGCGCACCTGTCGAAGTTCGGAGAACAATGACGAAACACACACGCACACACGCACTATTTATCACAACAGTAACAGCCAATACAGATAGTAATAGAGAGACAGACTGATGAGGGGTGGGAGACGTGCAGCAAGTCAAAGTCAACCACAGCCACAGCAATTTAAAAAAATAAAAGAGGCAAATAAAGGCAGGAGGGCTCAGCGATAACAGCAATCGCAGTACTGACAATTCAGCAACTGAAAAAGCTCCTGTGCGTGTGTATGTGTGTCAGCGTGTGCTATCGCTGTTGCTTTGCCGTCGTCGCCGTCGTCCTATCCTCTGTTGCTGCTGTTGCGGTCAGGTGAAAAAAAAGAAAGACTGCAAAAAAAAAAGGCACAATCAAAACAAAAAAAAAAGGAGCCCTGACGGTCTCCGTCACTTTCTACACGGCAAAAAGAGAACACCACACACACACAGACACACGAAGAGAGGCACGCACAGACAGGCTGCAATGACTCTTCCGAAAATACGGTTTAGTCGATAGGAGCGACAGAAGCAGTGAGAGCAAAGGGAGGGGGGGGGGGGGCAGGAGCAGGTGTACCACAAAACAAAAAAAAAACAGACAGAGAACAGAGGGTTTCACTTGACAGATTACAATGAGAGAGAGAAAGGGGAAACCAACACCGTTGCGAGTACCAATGACAACCACCAACAGACAGAATTGTCACGGAGAGCGTCTTCTCTTGTTGACACACGCGCTCAGCTGCAGGTGAGCACGGCGTGGCTTGCTCCTCTGTTTCCTCTCTACGAGTGTCTCTCTACGTCAGGCTTTTGCTCGTCTTGAATACGTCGATGGAGTTCGATCAATAGTTGCACCGGGGGGGAGAAGAGGTCTACAAATAGCCTTTCTCTATAGAGATGTATATGGGGTGCTACTTCAACGAACCAGCCGGAGAGGTCCTTGCCTCAAGCTACCTGGATCTCTCTCCCTCAAAGCAGAAGGATCGATAATGTATCACACACGCAAACACACGGAAAAGGGGGAAAAAAAAAAGAGATCCTACTTGCCCTGTGTCTACTGTTGGCTGCTGTGGCTGTCTCAGTTGAGCGATACTAACTCGAGTGAAGAGGCCAAACGCTAAGAATGCCTCGGTAGCCCCCTGGGCAGGTGCGCTGTGTGTTTGCTTTTTCTACCTCTCCACTTTGTAAGTCGAGAGAGAGAGAGATGTATGGATCTATCTCTACGTCCTTCCCTATCTCTCTCTCTACAGATGGGTGTGTCACTATCCCCTTTGGTTGATGATATCTTCTCCTCTCTTCTCTTCTTGCTCCGTTATTCCCCGCTGTGGGGAGGGGGCGGCGTGCGTGATGCCAAAAACTGCCGGCGCCTTTCAGCGATGGTACAGACGGCAAAACGAGCGAAAATAAAAATAAAAAAATGTCACGAGAAAAACAAAAAGGAGGAGGGAGACGTCGTACGCACA
>JAWNNR010000057.1:0-10809 GCA_035044725.1 Scaptomyza caliginosa | reverse complement strand
TAGTAATCCGGTCGTATTTGACCAACCGCCGTGCAGTAGCGACTCGGGTTCTCGACGTCTTCAGTGAGGCACCGAATCCGAATCGGCATCCATTCCTCCTCCGCCGCCGTCTCTGCGGTGCTCCGGTTCACGGGGGCGGCCTCCGTCCCACTGCTGTTGAAGTGCAGGACGGCGTGCGGCAATGGCGGGCCACCCACCGCCGCCGCCGCCTCGACGTGAGAGCCGGAGACGAGGGTACCGAGGGCGACCAGGCAGAGAGCCCCGCAGAGCAGCACCGCACCGGCGGTGTGACGACCAGTGCCCCTCGACATGACTCCGCCGCCCTGTGTGGCAGGAAAAGCAGAGGGGACGGTGGAAGAAGGGGGGAGGGATGATGATGATGGCGATGAGGCGGACAGCTGCCGTGGGAGGGGCGGAGGGCGGGAGTCGTGAATTCGCTTTTTTTCGTCAAGAAACGTTTTTGGGTCTTGAGTTTTCGTTTCGCAGGCGGACACAAAAAGAAAAGAGGGGAGACAGACGGAGAGAGTGGGAGCAGCCGCATCACCGAGGGAGATGCCAGTGAACAGCAGCGGCACCGCAGGCGCCTCAAAAGAAAGCGAAAGTGACAGTAGGAGGCGAGGGGCACCCAGCGATAGAAACGGAAGCACCACCGCAGTGAAAAGGAAACAAGGTGATAAAACTGGTCAGCGATCACGCAGCAGGCCACGTGAGTCATTGAAATACAACATGAGCCAAGGAGGGGTGTGCAAGAAGCAGTGAACGAACAGTGCTATGCATCTCGTCCGCTCCGTCACCGAGGAAAGGAATCCATGGGCACGATGTCAAACAACTGACGCAGGGCGGAGGAGGGACGAGGAAAGGAAAAAGAATGTTCACTTTTCCAATGCTGTCTGTGTAAATGCACGTGGAGACCAAGAGGCACTGAGAGAAATATAGGGGCAGTACAGAAGCAAAAAGAGGGAAAGCGATGGTCAGGAAGGCAAGCTGCGCAGAGAATAGACCCCTTCGAAGAGCCAAACACCCTTTCGCCTCTCCATGTCAAGTAAGACTCTATTTCAGCCGGACACGTGACATTCACAAATGCGACGCGGAATGTGCGAGGGACTAGGAATGTGGCCACGGAGTACCACAACACGTCACGCCAGCTCTTCTCTCCGGCGCTGTGCAGCAACACGGAGAGGCCCCTCTCACTTTCTACCCCTTCGTGATGTTTATCCAGCACTCCTCTCAGTCGTACACAATTGTAAAAATCAAGGACAGCTGGCAGTAAAACACAAAGAGCGCTTCAATAATACTGTGCGACGGCAAAAAACTACGCCAACGGCAAAATGTGCGAGGGGACGGCTCATTGCATCCATCGATCCAACCAACAGCATCAATGGAGCAAAGAGAAAGAACGCAGCAGCGAGGAGCCTTGCTGCAGCAGCATGTGTGTCCCCACCCCTCCACAACCCCAAACGTGCCACATCAAAAGATGCACCCAGAAATGAGCTTTGCAGCACCACTACCAGCAATACTTTTGAGGCATCGACCCAACGAGACACCACAGCACGTCAGCTGCCTGCCACTCCGTTTACTCTCAACAGACAGAATAGAAAAGCATCCCTCACTGAGAGGGAAAGAGGAAGTGTGAATGATCAAGCAAGACGACCATAGCTGCAGCTCCGCTTCCTCCCATTGAAGCTCAATGCGCTGCATAGGGAGAACGAGGCCGACCTACACCCCCCCCCTATGCATCTGTTCCGCAGATGGGAATACTACCCAGCGCAGCAGAAGCCTCACCGTTTTCGTGCAGCAGCTTCCGCAGTAGAGCTTAACGGAGACATGGTGGGGGTCAGTGGAGGAAATTGATGGGCATCCTCCACTTTGTTTGGCGCTCTCAAAAAAGCCAAGTGACGCACAGCGGCGGATCATCCGCATGGCATTCCTTGAGTCCCCATCAGACCTCCTCACCACATTCCCATCATTTTTAAGAGCAAATGAAACGGAGCCCTTCCTCTTTCCTCCTCCATTTTGGGGCTGGGACGGCCTCCGAACAATGACAAGACTCACGGTGTGCGTGCACGCATACCCTCCCCCTCCTTCCAGTGACGATGCGCGGCCATGGAGAAACCCCCAGTCACAGTCGTAACAGGGGGCGTGCTGTGAGATACCACGCAAGGTCCACGCCATCGCCACGGAGCAGAAGTACCGCCCCCAAAAAGGAAAACAAGGTCTCCAGATACCTCAGCAGTGGTAGGAATGCTGGGGCACGACTATTCCTTCGTGTCCACTGATCCACGAGCCCAGGTCGCCAGACGGCAGACTACCTCCCGTCGTGGTCACGAGAGCCGTCAAGACAGAACCGACGTGAATCCCACCATCGCAGAGACAGAGCAAGAACAGCTAGGAACAACAAACGAAAGCAGAGCAATCATTCCGGATTACAAGGGAAACGGACGCATTGTAGAGGAACCAGGAGTACAACACACTGTAGACGCTGTGTGGATCTCATACACATAGCAACACCAAAGACAAGGGAATGATCGTGACAGCCGTCACTCCAATCGTCCATCATGGCTGGCACGGCGGTGCTGGGGAATCAGGAGCCTCTTCTGCGGAGAAGCACTCTCTCATCTCCTCCGTTACGTTGCACTGTTTCTTAGCACCGGTAATGTAGGAGCTCGAGAACTCTACACGAAAAGAAATATGCCCTAGAAATGAAGAAGAGGGGAGGAGGGAAGACGCACAGTGTTCCAAGACAATCAGGTGGGGATGGAGAACCTGACATGGGTCTCTCCGCCGTCGCAGCGCACACGCTTGCTTTGGGTGGGGCACTTCATTTCATTCGGGGATCGTGGTCCCTGTGAATACCCATGCGAGGGCAACCGAGAAGGTCAGCTGAGAAGAAAGCACGCAGTCAAGGCAGCGCGAGAGGTCGCATGTTTATGTAAGTTTTCCTTTTTTCCAGAGGGGGGGGGGGTAGTAAGGAATGGAGAGCGGGGGAGGAGGGGGGGGAAGCTGTCTATTCCGCTTTGGTCCACCATTTACGCTCTTCGATGGCGGAGAGCGATGCCATTTTCCGAATATTTGGATGGCGCGGCGGTGGGGAAATCAAATTAAGTTCGTGTTTCATTTAGTTGGTTAGTTCAAAAGAAAGACAGCTTAAACAATAGTTTCAGTACGAGTGTACCTCATATTCTGTTTGAGAGTGGAGAGAGGAGCGAAAGAGTCGATGCTCGATAACAATCGGCTAGGACGTAAACGGTGCGCGCTCGCAGTCACACGCTCTCCGCCCTGCGTCCCCCACCCAGATAAGTAACAATCCTTTTTTTAAAGAATAGTGGCTGTGGTGCCACGAGAAAGCAAAAAAAAAGAAAAGTATATGCATCTCTACCTGTGGAAGCATATATCGATAAATACAGGTAGACCAAAAGATGCTCAACAATATTGAAAAGACACGAATAATCTGAAATCACTTCATAACAGGAAGGGGGTCCGGGTCTCAAGCCTCGACCACACAAGCCGCGGAGCCCCTCAGCCTGTGACGTACTTTAAAATACCATCTGCAGCACCTACACCAAATGGTCAATAAGAGCAATAGAAACGAAGCCATAGAAAACATACCGCAGCCTGCCTTCAACCCGACGGCGCAGCAAAGACGCAAAAAAAAAGGGGGAAAGTGCTGAGCGCCGCAGGTCTCCCCGCTCACACGAGAGGAAGAAAATAAGCCAAAAGCAAAGGGGAGCAATATGAAGCACAGTCACAACAGAATCAAATGCCACGCCCATGAATAAGGAAGCATACATCGTTCAAAGGAGAAGCAGCCACCCGGAGGGGGGTGCGTCCCCACTTGACGCTCAGCACCGACTCTCCCACACGTCACCGGAGGGCCGGTGCAGCGGCATTCCCCCAACGGAGCTCAGTAGGAGGGGAAATTGCAATACAAGAGGAAAAGGAAGAGGAAAGAAGAAAGAGAGAGGGGGGGAAGGAAGACGAAATGTGCCGCGAAGGGTTCGCAGCACCGTCGACGATCAGGTGCAAGGAGCAAAAAAAAAAGGAACAGGTATACGTTTAGGAGTCGTGATCGATTGCGGCCCTCCACGCCTTCGTGCTGGGGTGGCCGGTGGGGGTCTGGGCGGGATAGGGGGTGGGCGTCGGTACATCTGACGAAGGGACGTGGATGGCGCGTCCGGAGGCAATGGTGAGCGACAAAAGGAAAACAACACCAAAGTTCCCGAGCAGGGACCACGCGCTGCATCATTGAGCGAAGAGGCAGGGAGTGGATCACCTCCTGGGGCTTGCCCACCACCACCCCACCCCTCGGTGCTCCCCTCCCCTTTCCCAGCAGTGCCTCCACCCAACCGATTCCATCAGCTCAGCGTGGCGGTACCAGGGCATCCACGGCAGAGCACCACCAAGGCACTAGGCCACAAGCACGGCGCAGGCGGAGAGAGGAATCAACAGCGCGCTCAGCGAGCCAAACACCGCCTGGCGACCAGCGCCAGACCAGCAGCTGTCCTTGCCGCCCTCCGATGGCTTTGAGCTGTCATGTGAGCCGGCCTCTCCTGACCCGGGCTTTTCTGACCCGGGCTTTTCTGCCTCGGGCTCTCCTGCCCCGGCCTCTCCTGACCCGGCCTCTCCTGACCCGGGCTTTCCTGCCCCGGCCTCTCCTGACCCGGGCTTTCCTGACCCCGGGCTTTCCTGCCCCGGCCTCTCCTGACCCGGCCTCTCCTGACCCGGGCTTTCCTGCCCCGGCCTCTCCTGACCCGGGCTTTCCTGACCCGGGCTTTCCTGACCCGGCCTCTCCTGACCCGGCCTCTCCTGACCCGGGCTTTCCTGCCCCGGCCTCTCCTGACCCGGGCTTTCCTGACCCGGGCTTTCCTGACCCGGCCTCTCCTGACCCGGGCTTTCCTGCCCCGGCCTCTCCTGACCCGGGCTTTCCTGACCCGGGCTTTCCTGACCCGGCCTCTCCTGACCCGGCCTCTCCTGACCCGGGCTTTCCTGCCCCGGCCTCTCCTGACCCGGGCTTTCCTGACCCGGCATCTCCTGACCCGGGTGGCTTTGAGGGTGCCGGACGAGCAGGAGGCATTACCCCGGTTTCCTCATCTGTTCCCTGTGCCTCCACGTCCCCACTTCTCCCATTAGTGGTAGCATCACGTGAGGGCTGGCCTGGAATGTTCAATGTCGGAATGAGGGCCGGGTTGAGACTCGCGTTGCTGGCACCGTGTGTGGTAGCTGCGTCCGCCGACATCGCGGCGGTGCAGAGGAGAAGCGCCGCAACGGCTGCCGCCACGGCGGGAGACCACTTCTTGCAATGTGCCATGTGTGCAACGGCAGTGTGGGTGGTAAGTGCGAGATGCGGAAGGGCAGCGGGGAGAGGAGAACGTGGGGCTGTGTGGCGGGGTTCTGGTGGGTAAGTGGTAGCGTATGCAGTGGCTAAAGAAACGGCGAGAGGGGTGGAGACGGAGAGAGAGAGAGAATGAGTGACAGATGATGATGATGATGAGCAGTTTGGCAGGATGGTGTCGCAAAGTGGGTAGAAGGGAGGGGGGCGAGCAGAAACAGACAACACCTCGCTCAGGAGATGGGTGTGGTGAAGAGATTGTTGAGGAATGAAAAAGTGTCGCAAATAGATAGTTGTTTTAAAAAAACATATCTCCTCTATGTAGTTCTTTGGTATACATTCCGAGGAGACCACACCTCATCAGTAGACAAGCATTAGCCCACCACCTGCACAGCACCAAAAGGCAACTAACGCTGAACTCCTTTGCGTGGCCGATAAGCAACAAATGAGAACTGTGAGGTGGTGAAGAAAAAAAGTAATGTAAGACACAACAGTTTCAAAAAAAGAAGGAGGGAAGGAGGGAATGCAAAACAAATTGTTAATACTTTAGCGGAACACGTGTCAGCAGCGAAAAGCAAACGAGGCAACTTCACACACTCAAACACACCAACCAAAAAAAAAAAAAAAAAGTAACAGTGCCAGAAGGAGAAACTACCGAGCAGACCCAAAGAACTGGACATCAGACACGACCAGCACCGTCAATTGAAAAGCAGTAAAAAATACGTCGGCTTATTCCAGTGGAACAAGGTCGTCCCTTCAGAGAACAATGTTTCCATAGCACACTTCCCCGTAGGAGGGGCACGCAATCGAGCCGTCAGGTTTGAATACGGAGGACCCAGTACCCGCTGACTCGATAACGCTGGTGCAATTCACCCATCTCGTGGCACCCCTTACAAGTACTCGGTAAGTGTTTCTTTCAGGTTCACACCAAAACTTCGCACAGATCACATCCTGCCGAGTCGACGACGATGACAGCTCCAAATTGGAGGCGTCAAAGCAACGAGCATTGTCACCGATCAGGCCGCCAGGCATCAAGTCAATGTCACCATCGAGGCATCGCATGGCGGCTGTACTCGTCACAATGGGGCAGCAGTTCATGTACGCCACACAACCACCCACATACGGACTGTCAAAGTACTGCATCGCACCTGAGATCCTCTTGAAGTAGGTGGTGATGTTGCAATACCCCATGCCAAGGCGAGTACGCAGATACTGTTGCATCACTCCACCACGGTCGGTGCAGAACATTGACGGGAACTGGCTGTTGCCGTCTACGATGCATTTCTTGGAGGAGAGTGCAGCACCGGCACCGCGGCCCCACTCCATCGGCTCCGCCTTCTCGTACACCGCCTTGAAGAATCCGAGATCCTCCATTGCAGCCATTGTGATGGCACTGTAGCGGCCAAGCGTCACCTCAGGGGCCATCAGGTCATCACGCGCGTTGCGGCCCTTCCAAAAACCGACGTAGGGGGTAGCCCCATCCTTGTCCTCAAGTTCCATACCAGAGAAGGTGTCGGTGTTCAAGATACCGTAATGCGCCTTGGCAGCCGCAACGACCTTTGGTGTGTTGACGACGGTTGTGTATTTCTTTTCACGCTCTTTCATGCTGAAGGCAATCATCTTTTGTACCATAAAATCGTTAGAGCGAAAGCCGAGTGCGGTCAGAACAGACTGTGTAACGCGTCGCATCGTCCTCTCGAGATCATTGCTGAAATCCACTGCAGCAGACGCTGCGATCTCGGTGGGTAACAGACTGCCGGTGTCGGGGATAAGACGGGGGTTAATGTGCAGATAGCCCACAGCGGAGCGGAACGAAGCGCCAGAGGGGAAGTACATGCAAAGAGCACCACTGACACCGGAAGCTGACTGGTCAACAGTGGGATTGGCAGACACATAGAGAACGAAGTCCGCATCGGTGACGCCATCGGTGGTGTGTGATTCTGGAACCGAAAAGTAGCGGCAGTTTGAGAACTGCATAGTAGAAGCTGTCACCAAGATAGCGGAGCTGCTAGCGACTCGATGCACTTGAAGCCGCTCCTGGTGCATTTTAACTGCCTGTGGTAAGAGGTAATTAAAAAGTGTGTTTTTCTTTCCGGGAGTGAGGACATCCTCTGATGTACAAGTGACAGCGGTATTGCTGGTGGAAGTGCGGTCCGTCCGGACATCGCCTACTGCCGTGCAGTAGCGGCTCGAGTCTTCCAAGTCCTTAGTGAAGTAACGGATACGAATGGACTGCCACTCAGACTCAAAGAGTAGAGCTGCGGCGCGCGTCGTGGCGCGAAAGTCGTCCGGAGACTTGAGGGAGTCGAGGATGGCGCCACCGTCGCAATCGCTTGTGGGAAAAGAACCAAAAGAGGGACTTGGCACATGTGTCTCTTCCATGGTGCTGGCGTGAGAGATGGTGCATAAGCCCGTCAGGTAAAGAGCTCCGCAGAGAATCAGGGTGGCGGCGACGCGGCGCGGTGCCACTCCACCCCTCCTCCAGAAAGTCCGCATGATGTGTAGGTTTGTAGGTGTGGGTTTTTTTTTTTGGATGTGTATAGAAAAAGAAGCCGCAGTTGAGAGGCAACAGCTGATGGGCGGAAGTGGTGAGAGGGGAAGTAGTCCGGCGAGGCCGCGCAATGACGGTGCGCTTTCTTCTACGAAGGAAGGAAGGGGGGCTCTTTAGTGAATGTCTGTGTGAAGAGGCTTCGAGTGACGGCTGTGTGTCCTTTAGCGGTTTGCGAGTCAAAAAAGGAAATGAGGACGTCATCAAACCAAAGAGTGAAAAAAAAAGACCGGCAAGAAGAGAAGAATAGCACAAGGAGCGTGGCTACAGGCAGCATGTCGTCCACAATCAGTGGTGCACAGTGATACACATCTATATATGCACAGAGAGGAGGCATAAGGATGATGCAAACAAAGTGGGACATACAGTTTGTGCAGGTGAATGCCACACAACACAGCTTTGCTTTCCACTTTGTGGTGAATCGGTATGGTGTGCTCCTCCGACCACCATCGCCTCAACAGAGATAGCAACAGCGGTGGTCTAGCCTCCTTTCGTTACTGACGGTAGGGTTTCAGTAAATCACCACAGATACGTAACATGACACACATATATATGAGGTGCATACCAAATAAGAAAAGAAAAAAGAAATGAGTGAGTCTATGTAGCATCTCTCTCGACAACGTGGTGGAATTCTCACTACTGCCACTTCCATCGACGAGTACTCCGCTACTCCACATGTATGGGGCACAGCGAGCGAATAGGAAGGAGGAGCCCTCGTCCACTAGCCCTCCACATAGAGGCCCCTCCCTCCCTCCTATTCACCAGCAAACACTCTTCTATTTCTGAAAAGGGAAGAAAAAAGAAACGAAATGAAAATACTGAGATACAGGGGGAAAAAAAAGAGGGAGGAGTGAAGGGAGAGCAGAAGAGAGAGGAGTCGTAGCAGCCGGAGCAGTACCACACGACCTGCTCTACTGCCAGGCGCTGCATCACTCACAGTGATACACCGCTCACGCTCTCTCTCTCTCTCTCTCACTCCTTCTCCTTCTCCCTTCACACACACACACACACACCTTTCCCCCAGAGGTGGTGGTGGTGTTGTGGAGGGTAAGTGTGTGTGTGTGTGTGTGCATGTGTGTCTAGTAGGCCTCCTCCTCCTCGTCGTACTCGCCCTCCTCCTCAACGGTGGCGTCCTGGTACTGCTGGTACTCGGAGACGAGATCGTTCATGTTGGACTCCGCCTCGGTGAACTCCATCTCGTCCATACCCTCACCAGTGTACCAGTGAAGGAAGGCCTTGCGGCGGAACATGCCAGTGAACTGCTCACCAACACGGCGGAACATCTCTTGGATGCAGGTGTTGTTGCCGATGAAGGTGACGGACATCTTGAGGCCCTTGGGGGGGATATCGCAGATGGAGGACTTGATGTTGTTCGGGATCCACTCGATGAAGTAGCTCGAGTTCTTGTTCTGCACGTTGAGCATCTGCTCATCCACCTCCTTCGTCGACATGCGGCCGCGGAAGAGCGCGGACGCCGTCAGGTAGCGGCCGTGGCGCGGGTCCGCCGCCTGCATCATGTTCTTCGCGTCGAACATCTGCTGCGTCAGCTCGGCCACAGACAGGCCGCGGTACTGCTGCGAGCCGCGGCTCGTCAGCGGCGCGAAGCCCATCATGAAGAAGTGCAGACGCGGGAACGGCACCAGGTTCACGGCCAGCTTGCGCAGGTCGGAGTTCAGCTGGCCGGGGAAGCGCAGGCAGCAGGTCACGCCGGACATCACGGCCGCGACGAGGTGGTTCAGGTCACCGAACGTCGGCGTCGTCAGCTTCAGTGTGCGGAAGCAGATATCGTACAACGCCTCGTTATCAATGCACATGGACTCGTCAGAGTTCTCGACGAGCTGATGCACGGAGAGGGTCGTGTTGTAGGGCTCGACGACGGTGTCCGACACGCGGGGGGACGGGATGACGGAGAAGGTCATCATGATGCGGTCGGGGTACTCCTCGCGCAGCTTGGAGATGAGCAGCGTACCCATACCGGAGCCCGTGCCACCACCGAGGGAGTGAGACAGCTGGAAGCCCTGCAGGCAGTCGCAGCTCTCCGCCTCCTTGCGGCAGATATCGAGGACGGAGTCGATGAGCTCAGCACCCTCGGTGTAGTGGCCCTTGGCCCAGTTGTTGCCAGCGCCGGACTGACCAAAGATGAAGTTGTCCGGGCGGAACAGCTGGCCGTACGGGCCGGCGCGGACGGAGTCCATCGTGCCGGGCTCGAGATCCATCAGGATCGCGCGGGGCACGTAGCGGCCGCCGGTCGACTCATCAAAGTACACGTTGATGCGCTCCAGCTGCAGGTCGGAGTCACCCTGGTACGTTCCCGTGGGGTCGACGCCGTGCTCGTCGGCGATCACCTCCCAGAACTTGGAGCCGATCTGGTTGCCGCACTGGCCGGCCTGGCAAGAGACGATCTCACGCATGATGAATGTTGGTGGTGTAGTGACGTGTGTTGAGCTTGAAGCTTTCCTTTTTGAAGAAAGAAGGAGAGGCGGTTCGTTAACTGGCGATGGACGCGAATGAAAGGCGGCAAAGCAAAGAAAAAGACAAAAAGAGAGAGAGAGAGAAGGGGGAAAAGAAGAGAGAGCGATGGCCATTGAGTCAGTAGTAATAGTAGGAGGTGTCGTTGCAGCACCCTTGCAAGCAAGACTGATGGCAGGAGGGCGGGGAGAAAAAACCGCTTGGCATCGTCCAAGACTCCAAGAGCAAATCTTGCTTCATTCACGGGGCTATAGTCAGCCACAGTGTCCCTCAAAGTCACTAGGTGGGGTGGGCCTGAGGAGCACTTGGTCCCTGGCATGGATAAGGTGGCCAGTGGAATGCACCTTTCTCCTACTCATTATTATGATTCTGTGTTGGTTTTGCTGTTGTATGTCGAGGTTCATGACACCGATGCTCAACTCGATGGCATGAAATACATCGTTGTAGAAAAACAAAAAGAAAGGGA
>JAWNNR010000052.1:0-114842 GCA_035044725.1 Scaptomyza caliginosa | reverse complement strand
ATACGTAAGTATGTATGTAAATGTTTTTAAATATGTAACTAATTTATGCTGACAGAAAGGGGAATTATTCGCTCCTTTAATTCATGGCATAAACAGAAGAAAAAAAATGTATCTTAAACTTTCGTACTGTCTGGAAGGTGTTTAGCAAATTTTATAAACATAAGCAGATGAAAGTAAAAACAAAAGAGCTTTGTGAGAGAATCTTATTATATAGGCACCCCTATTGCATTCGATGTGGAACGGTAAGCTTTCAGCGTTCGACTAACTCATCACCGAAAGGGGTAGATAATTCGATGAGGAATTCGTTATTTATAAGAGTCACTCTCCCCTTTGTAAATGTTTCGTTTTCTCTTCCTTTTTCTTTTATTTTCTCTTTTACTCTTTTTCGATAACGGCTTATGGTGAAGGGCATTTGTTCTCTTAGCTCTATGTTAATCTAATATAAAATTAAAATTGTTTTCTTACTATCATAGAACGTTTAATGCGTGTGTTTACTTCTGCTACCGAACCACTAAGCAACAAGGAGTAGTACATAAATGCAGCTTAATTACATGAGTAGCTCTAGAGCAAAAAATGGAAAAAATACCTGTATTTCATTGGCAAGTTTCTCGTTGGTGTACTTAATGTCGGGCGTTGAGCTGCCGCCAGATGGCGTGATCGAATGCTGTGGAGATTGTAAACCTTGTGATAGAATCGGCTTATTTATATTAGCCAGTGTCGTAGGGCTATGTTCTTGCTGACACCTCTGCTGCTGTTGTTGTAAACTATGTGAGTGTTGTTGCTCTGGGAAAAATCCACTGCTGATGTAATTTGGTTCAGATTGTTGCGGTCGCGCTTCTTCCGATTGCTGCTGCTGTTGGCAGTGTTCCTGTTTTGGCTTAACATCAAAATTTGCCTTAGGTGGCGTGGGGCGTGTTGGCGGTGGCGGCGGAATGTCCGATTGATCAGTCGTTATTACACTGCTGCCGCTGATGCTGATGCTGCTATTATTCTGATTATGATTATTTAGTGCCGTTGACTTAAGGTGAGCTGCTGCTGCTGCCGCTGCGGCTGCATTAAATAACAACTGATGGCTGCTTGCTGATTGCTGCGCTCCTCCAAATGATTCGTTGATGTAGCATTGTTCTACATGTTGTTGTTGCTGCTGTTGTTGCAGCAGGTGACTCTCCATGCTGTGCTCTTGTGGATGCTGCTGCTGTTGTTGTTGCTCATGTACCTGGCTAGATTCCAATTTGCTATTCAATGGCAGGCGATTTATGTTATTTACAGGGTTGTCATGGTGCTCCTGCTGAGGCTGCTGTTGCTTTAGTTCTGAAGAATGTTGGTGTTGCAATGCTGCACTATGAAGTGCAAAAGGCGCTCGAGCTTGCTGCCAAAAATCCGCTGCATCCATATTGAACATTGGCAATCGAATTTCGGTGCGTAAGATCGCTTGAGCTTCCGGCACCAGTTGGCGTTCCCTGCCTAGGTACCGTTGCTGTTGGTCGTCACTGGTGAACTGCGATAGCAGCCACTCGTCGACCTTTACTTGCGATCGTAGTAGCAAATTTTCTGGACCCAGGGTGTATGCTTATGTATTTTGTTTTGAAACAACTACTAATGGGCTAGAAGGCAACCTAAAACCTAACCTAAAATATTTATATAGGAAAAGAATCATAAAATATCATTCAATAATTGTATTTGTATATTAGAGGTTATATACTTTGGACTGGATTTTTTGATTTTATATGTCTGATTGGTTTTATTGTTAAAAAAAAATAACATTAAGGTCATTTTTGTAAGCAAAAATAAGTAATCTAAATTAATCCAAAAAATTTTTTTTACTACGAACCATTTAACTTACTTATTAAGTTAAATAAAACAATAAAGCTTTAATAGACAATACTTTATAACACTAAACATAATCAACTGCAACCTTATCAAAAGGTTAATTAATATAACAATTACTTTGTGACGACGAAGACTTTGACTTACTTTACTCTGCCGCTGCCAACAACAAGGCGGCGCGCTTTTGTTTCTTATGACCAAAAGTTCTATTTCTAAGCACGCGAGATGTGTCCTGAGAAACCCTCTCAGCGACATTCATATTTATACTTGTCGTGGCAGCGACAAAAATTAGTTTTTCAAAGACTCGCGTGCCGCCAGGTTATCCTTTATCTGAAGTAGGAACAAACACTTCGTCGTTTTTATGTGATGTCGGATTGTAAAAGTGCCGCGTTTTCTAACATATTTAACTGCCGTTCGAAAATATTGCTTCCACTTGCCAAGTTTCGCATTGATCAACTAGTTTTCGAATTTCTCACAAAAACAAACAAATCAAAAATTTAACCACTCTTGTTTTTTTTGTTTGAAACTACGCATATATTTAAATAAAAAAAACATTAAACAAGCAAAACACAACAAAAATTTAAAAAAAAAATAATAAGAAAAAAATTATATCGCCAAGACAATATTAATGAATTAATGTGTATATATAAAGATATACCTAGAGCAACTGGGTAAATTTCTTTAGTTTGTTGGATAGTTTTATGTTTGTTGGTCTTAAAAAAATAATTGTTATATTAATTAACCTTTTGATAAGGTTGCAGTTGACAATTGCATTAAAAAGTCAGTTAGTGCCTTATGAAGATTTAAACAAAATATCAAAACAAAGCCACCAAAAACTTTTACAATTAACAAAACATAAAAAAATTATTTTGTATTGTAAAAGTTCTAATAGAAAATAAAACACAATGGAATTCGAAAGTTCAAACGTTGAATTCTTTCATTATGTATATTCCGATTGTAAAATTGTTTGACAATAAATGTTTTGACATTTTAACATTTTAATGTAGAATACATATTTATTATCTTATTTTTTTGATCTTTAACATTTTTTCTGTTAGAAATATTACTAAACTATTTAGATACAGCTTCAAAGCTGCGAAAGATGTTACAGAATGTGTTTAAAATGAAGTTCATACAAAACAATTCGCTTGGAAATATTTATTTATTTTTACCTGCTGTTTCCAGCGAAAAGGCTGCTAAAGTGGACACTGTTTAATTTTTAACAGCCTTAAAACTTCCATTGATCACACTGTGACTTTTTGCTCAAATACCAAAAAATAAAGTTTAAAATAATTTAAAACCAAAATGGATAATATTATTATATTGTCAATTTTTAGTACGTGTGCACTTTTTTAAGTTATGTTTAGTGTTATAAAGTATTGTCTATTAAAGCTTTATTGTTTTATTTAACTTAATAAGTAAGTTAAATGGTTCGTAGTAAAAAAAATTTTTTGGATTAATTTAGATTACTTATTTTTGCTTACAAAAATGACCTTAATGTTATTTTTTTTTAACAATAAAACCAATCAGACATATAAAATCAAAAAATCCAGTCCAAAGTATATAACCTCTAATATACAAATACAATTATTGAATGATATTTTATGATTCTTTTCCTATATAAATATTTTAGGTTAGGTTTTAGGTTGCCTTCTAGCCCATTAGTAGTTGTTTCAAAACAAAATACATAAGCATACACCCTGGGTCCAGAAAATTTGCTACTACGATCGCAAGTAAAGGTCGACGAGTGGCTGCTATCGCAGTTCACCAGTGACGACCAACAGCAACGGTACCTAGGCAGGGAACGCCAACTGGTGCCGGAAGCTCAAGCGATCTTACGCACCGAAATTCGATTGCCAATGTTCAATATGGATGCAGCGGATTTTTGGCAGCAAGCTCGAGCGCCTTTTGCACTTCATAGTGCAGCATTGCAACACCAACATTCTTCAGAACTAAAGCAACAGCAGCCTCAGCAGGAGCACCATGACAACCCTGTAAATAACATAAATCGCCTGCCATTGAATAGCAAATTGGAATCTAGCCAGGTACATGAGCAACAACAACAGCAGCAGCATCCACAAGAGCACAGCATGGAGAGTCACCTGCTGCAACAACAGCAGCAACAACAACATGTAGAACAATGCTACATCAACGAATCATTTGGAGGAGCGCAGCAATCAGCAAGCAGCCATCAGTTGTTATTTAATGCAGCCGCAGCGGCAGCAGCAGCAGCTCACCTTAAGTCAACGGCACTAAATAATCATAATCAGAATAATAGCAGCATCAGCATCAGCGGCAGCAGTGTAATAACGACTGATCAATCGGACATTCCGCCGCCACCGCCAACACGCCCCACGCCACCTAAGGCAAATTTTGATGTTAAGCCAAAACAGGAACACTGCCAACAGCAGCAGCAATCGGAAGAAGCGCGACCGCAACAATCTGAACCAAATTACATCAGCAGTGGATTTTTCCCAGAGCAACAACACTCACATAGTTTACAACAACAGCAGCAGAGGTGTCAGCAAGAACATAGCCCTACGACACTGGCTAATATAAATAAGCCGATTCTATCACAAGGTTTACAATCTCCACAGCATTCGATCACGCCATCTGGCGGCAGCTCAACGCCCGACATTAAGTACACCAACGAGAAACTTGCCAATGAAATACAGGTATTTTTTCCATTTTTTGCTCTAGAGCTACTCATGTAATTAAGCTGCATTTATGTACTACTCCTTGTTGCTTAGTGGTTCGGTAGCAGAAGTAAACACACGCATTAAACGTTCTATGATAGTAAGAAAACAATTTTAATTTTATATTAGATTAACATAGAGCTAAGAGAACAAATGCCCTTCACCATAAGCCGTTATCGAAAAAGAGTAAAAGAGAAAATAAAAGAAAAAGGAAGAGAAAACGAAACATTTACAAAGGGGAGAGTGACTCTTATAAATAACGAATTCCTCATCGAATTATCTACCCCTTTCGGTGATGAGTTAGTCGAACGCTGAAAGCTTACCGTTCCACATCGAATGCAATAGGGGTGCCTATATAATAAGATTCTCTCACAAAGCTCTTTTGTTTTTACTTTCATCTGCTTATGTTTATAAAATTTGCTAAACACCTTCCAGACAGTACGAAAGTTTAAGATACATTTTTTTTCTTCTGTTTATGCCATGAATTAAAGGAGCGAATAATTCCCCTTTCTGTCAGCATAAATTAGTTACATATTTAAAAACATTTACATACATACTTACGTATAGACGAGAAAAGGAACATGAGCGAGGGAGAAACTAGGAAGAGAGAGAGACAAAATTTCTAGCTAAGTTTTTTTTATATGTATATTTTTCTCAAGTAACCCCAATTCATAAAGCGTTTTCTGTTCGATGCCCGTTTTACATTTGCTTTTTCTCCTCCTTTTTTCTCTGCTTGCTGTGTATGTTTTTCTGGCTGGGGTGGGATTTCAATCAGTGGGTTGTTTTGGCTGTGGTAAGAGAGAGTAGAGTACAAGTTTAGTTTTATACCACTGCAGACTTACCCAGAAATACATAAACACTAAACACATACACACACACACTAAAACAAAATCGTTATTACTATTCTTGCGTCGGACGCTAACGCTACCCATCGCTGATTGTCGCTGCTTTCTGTTTTGGACTTGCCTTCTCGACGCGCCGTATTCCCTCAGCAAGAGGGACAGGGAAAAAGACAGAGAGCAAGCAAGTTTTGTTTCCTTTCCTTTTTTTTTTGTTTTGCGTGCATAACTCGCGCATAATTTCTTAAAGAAAACAATAATAGTATGGGACGCTCTCTCCTACACACAGATACACAGACATACTAATATCGACGAATTAGAAAGAGAAGAAAGCAGAGTCGCTGACGTCGACGACGACGACAAAATAAGACGTTTGGACACTGCTATCCCGTTTATGGATAAGGCGAAACAACGTCTGCCCAGCCAGAAGTTCAAAGGACATCGGGCCGTCAGGTTGTGCGATTTCGTGTAGTGAAAATAATACGCAAATGTAATAAAAAGAATACGTACATACATATGTGCGTATAAAAACTATTCCTTATTAAACGTGGTCGCGACCAAAGTGATTCTTTCTTTCTTCGATAAATTTTCGCAATAATATTACGTACAAGCATGTACTAACATGTGTTTATGTACTCATAATTAGTTTAGTGCTCCACTTCACCGCTTGGCCTAATACTCCATAACCTTACCCAGCTTAAGCCGGTACCCATTTGATAAAAAATACTGCCGAATATTGACAAACACACACACACTAAACACACATGCACATATATGCGTGCACTTACGCACGTCTTTAACTCGGTTTTAAATAAAATAAACAAACAATTTTAAGCAAAGAACGCAACACAAATGGCTCTGTCGACGCGATAATGAACCGTGATTTTTTTCATTTAGCCAGCCCTATATGCCCAATATTGCTTAAATTAGATACATGTCTACTTTTCGTACTTTCATTTGGCAATGAGAGAAAAAAGAAACCATTGAAAGCACTAAAAGCGCGCGCGAACTCTAAATCGAACAACAATTTATATATATAAAAAAAAAAAAAATTGTTCCGTTCCGTTTTCCTTTGATTTCACAAATCCGACCTGATCTCTCGTTTTGAATAAGAATGACACTTGACTGTGAAAAGGAGCACGATGTAATTTTGTTTTTCAATTAAAAAAATCAATGAAGTCAAAATTTGAAATTAACACCTTCGCGCTTTCTACTTTGGTTTCCTGTGTTTGTTTTGGCTCACAGTATTTTTTAATTATCGTTATTGTTTATTGTCATTACAACTTTTGATTGCATTTTTTTTACCTTAAATCATATTAAGGTAAATTTTTTCATTACCGAACTATTATGATAATATCATTATATACACATGATACTTTATATAGATAATTTAATGCAAGCCAGTCAGCAGATATCGATATTAGAGAAGTAAGGCCTGTAAGATCGTCGAGTGTAAAATCTGACTCGTTATTTTCTTTATCTGTACATATACTTAACTGATTTGGCTAAAAACTGACTTTCAAGGATTTGCTTTGGGTTTGCAAATTCGAAGTTAAATCGGTCAATAAAAAAGGTTTCTTACAAACTTTTCCTTAACGACGAGAAATATATTTAAATTCGAGAGCTAAAGAAAGATAAATCTGGTAGTTTTGTATAAAAACTATTTCGTATTTTTGAATTGATAGTACGATAAATGAGTTTCAAGGTGTTTGAATTTTAGATTAGATTATAAAAAAAAAAATTAAAACCACAACAACCCACATTAATAATTATACTTATGTTACGATTCTTTTTTGTCTTCCGGATTAAAAAGCAATCTTCATTTACCTATTCCCCATAGTTAACATTAAATCTTAACCTAATCTTTCCATTTGATTAAGCAAAAACAAAAAAGTACTAATTAATAAAGTTCGTTTTTATAAGCAGAATAACCCGATCGTTTGTAGCTTTTCAAATGCTCATACGCACGTAATGTTTTTTTAATACATTTAAAAATGACTAATGTTTTTCAAGGAGATTTTCGTTGTCTTTTGCCCATTTTTTATTAAACCTATTTCGTTTTACAAAAAATATTAACGGTTTTTTTTTGTAGTTAAACCTTATTTGCTACATTTGCAAATATTACAAATATTACTTTGTTTTAAATAAATTATTTAAAAATTGAAAGCAGGTCTACCTCATAGCTTTAGGGTGTAACGTTTTTATTATTATTAGTGTTTCTTTTTCTTCTTAAATCATTTGACGCTCAGCTAAGTTAATCAAACTATAAATGTCATTATCACAAACTCTTTGATTATATATTTACAGCTTCAGCTCTCCCGGTCCAGCAGCGCAGCCGCGATCAGTGAACGTACACTTGAAGAATGTTGGTCGACCCTGCAACGAGTGAGTTGGCATCTCTTCCGCTGTGTATAGTACTCTTCCACGATGAAGACACAAAAGTAGCACACACACACACAGAGATACACATTACACACACACATGCGTACATATTTCTACACACAAACACACAGAGAAACATCGTTCACCAAGCAGCTTCATAGGAAGTATCTAGGATCATTTAAGTTAACATTAAAAGACAAACTTTATTCCCGTTTAATGCTCTTCAAGTTTAGTTTAATAGTACCGATATTCTATTTAGTTAGTTAAGTATAACTGCTTAAATTTTAGCCGGCTAATTTGTACAACTGTATAACTTACCTATTGATGAGATTCTTTATAGTTTGGTGCATATCCGTTGGGTGTGGGGCAGTTTTCAAGCACAACCGTTGTTTATTCAATCGCTGGTTTCATGTTTTTGTCGCCAGTTAGACTCACCAGCAGATTAAAATATAGCTCGTTAGCAGTTTAGGTACTTGGTACTTCACCTAACGTGCTTAGATTTGTTGAAAAAGAAATATGAAATAAACACCTTCACACAAGCAAATATGTCTGAACATTTAAAAAAAACCGGCTTAGAAACACAATTCATTAAACAATTTCTTAAAATAGATTTTCCATGTAAAAAAGTCCGTTAAGTTGAAATTAGATTGTATTATAGCTATGGGATGAATATTATACTATTTGTTTGGAAATTTATTTATTTTGCAAACGTTTTTGGATAAATAGTTCTAAACATTATATTAGATTATATTTTTTGTACCTTATGATCAATAAATGTTGTTTGTTTTTAAATCCCTTTTGATTGCTTTGTTTGTTATGTATTTAATTGTTTTTCAGTTATGTTTCTTAGTTTTTTTTGCTGTTAGCTATGATTTATATAAGTTTAAGCGGTAAGTTTGCAATCTAGCAACACACACACATACACATAAATTTATAAATTGTTTTCTGTTCGATTAAAAGTTTTTGCGCAATATTTTTTAGATTGCTTCATAGCTAGCTCAGAGCAAGAAATACATTTTTGCAGTGAGCCCTTTCTAATTATTCATTTAAAGAAAACCTAAAAAATATATATCAAATGTACTTAAACGTATACGCTAACGCAGACGTGGATTTACTGTAAAGACGCTTCAAGACAATTTGAAATCGTTTGGAAAAAATGTTAAAACGTTTTATATATCCTTCTGTCACACAAAACCAAATTGCAGCCATGCATAAAGCTTATTAAGAGTCAATGGAGGCCTACACAATCCAACCGAACAAACTACGTGTGTATTTGCGTGTGTGTTGTTTCACCTTAACAATTCAAGGAGCACACATACAAACACACACACACAGGTAGTAACTGTAACTCAAACTTTTTTGCGACCATTTTCATATTGCTCGCCTTCGACCACTGTTATTTTTTTAATGTATGTAAGAAGTAAATTTGTTTATATCCGCACGGTCATACGTTTACCGGTAACTCCCCTTTTTCTGTTTTGCCTATGAGGGGTGTTCCATGTCTTACACTGGCAGAGACGTAAGCGGGAGCGCAGGCCAGTAGCAGAGACCCTTCTATCCAGCCATCCCTCCTACATGCGTATAAGGTATAAGAATCGAAAAAAAAAACACACACACATGAATAGGAAATTCAGATAAAGAGAACAGATAAAAGAAAAGAAAAAATATGTTCATGCATACATATGTAAATACGTATCTTATTGGTATGCATCAACGTGAAGGTATAATGAACCGTTCCGCAAACATTCGTTGTCCATGAACACATGTATGTACATATATGCAGAACTGCGATGATGGTTTTGTTGGTATTTTTTCTTACCTTGCATAAATTAATCAATGTTAATTCAATTTTTCTTAGCTCTATAATATTATGAAACTTATGTAGTGACCATTGAATTAAAAAATAAGAAACACCGTTTTTGTATACATACATATATAGATGTACAATACGATATGAAAAGTAAAATATAATTTGAAATTAAGATAGTTTTTATTTCTATTTCTATTAACACTTTACTCACTAAGCTTGGCAAGTTCTTAACAGGTTTTCCCAATTAAATAAAGGTTGAAAATACTAAATATTTATATGCATATATTATTTATGTCTATACATCTTAGTAGTACACATACTTTATTTATTTTTGTATGTGTGCAGTTTTAGTGATTCTGTTTTAGACTCGTCGCGTATTGCTCCGCTCAACTAACCCACGTCCATTTTCTATTTCCCTCCCAAACCCACTACAACGCACACACACATACAAGCGTCCCACAATAATATCGCAATCTCATTTGCTGGCGATTCGCAGAACTGCCGTTGGCTGGCGATAGCTGGATGGCTGGACACAACGGCACTTTGCACTCGCCTTTTTTATGTGATGCGATGCGAAGGACGCAAGAAGCAAAAGAAAAAAAGTTACGAACGAACGTAGGAGAAGCAAAGCAGGGGCCTGTGCAATGGCTACGCTTACAAAAATGAAATAAATGAAAAAGTGCAGTGGCAACAAAGAGTTTCGGCCAGCAGCGAATCGGTTTGAGTGCAAACAAAAAAAAACCGATTGGCGACCAACCAACCAGAGAACACTGCCCGCGGGTTGCCAGATTGTCTCAGTCAGTCGGTTTGTTTGTATGCTCTATCGTCTTCGTCTTAATCATGCCCTTCTCTCACACCACTCGTGCCAGGCTCCCTTGGCTCTACTAGCCCTACCATCAATTTTTTAATTTAGCATTTTGGTGAAATTCTTTGGTGCTATCAACTACGTTAAAGTTTTTAATAGTTTTCTTAAAATTTTTGTAAGGATAAAGTACAAGTGTGTAATATCCCGATAGCAATTGAATCCATTTTCAAAGGCAATCAAAATTGGGAAATCTGTCATTCCCAACTAAAATATATTTGTGTTGTGTTTTTATTTAGGACAATTTTTATAAAAATATAATATATGCAATTTAGATGACTCTTTGCTTATGTGTGTGTGCATACGTCGGAAAACTGCTGCTACGCTTTAACGGTGGTTCTTCTTCATTACATTAGTTTGTCTGAAGTTTTTGCAACACTATACATTATCCATAATTCACCGTTAATAAGTAAAGATTGTAACAAACTTGTGCTGCCTATGGCTTAAACCAGTAGTGTTTCTAAATTTCAGTGTGTGCTTTTTTTTAGACGCATTATTTCTTAATAATAATGTTTTTATATAATATATGGGATGGAATTGATTTCTTCTGTCTGGTTCTTGATTGATAATGTAGCTTCATAAAGAGTTTAGATGGAAAGAAATACAATTTCGTATACCAGCTTATTACAGAATATTTTTATAGTACTGTATAACATTTTTAGTAAATCAATTAATTTGGTATTTAAAGATGTACACATTCTGGGTGGTGATTTGGATTACGCTCAATTGTAGAAAGCCTGATTTGCGTTCGATGCCAGTTTCAAGCATTTAATATACTTGGGATTAAGTTAAGTTTTGTAAGAATTATTGGCTTACTCGATTGACCCATTTTACTATAAATATATCTAGGTTTTGGGCTTTTATCGACGGCCTTCAGCTGGAAAAGCAAATAATTAATTTATTGTTATTTAATTTCCCTTTATGCTTGCAAACATTTATGTTAAAATCAGCACAAAATTTGGACCCACTTGCACTTGACAAAAGTGTACAACTATTGTATGATATAAACTAACCTTATATTGACTGCGCCTAGTTGTAAATAAATAAAAAAATATATTTTAAAATTCTAATTAGACTTTACAATATGATTAAGAAGCTTCAGTACACGAGCTGTTAAGAGATCTAAATCTAAACAAATCCACAAGTAGGCTTTGCAAGTGTATATAAAATTCGGTTTGGTTTGGTTCCTCTTGGTGAAATGTTCGTTCACCAATGTGATTGTAAATAACTAGCAAGTTTTTTTACTGCTTGTAAAAAAGTAACTTTATAGACTAAAAAACTTGTGAAATACTGTTTTGCTGACTTGTTTTTGAGTTGTTCGACATGAAACTACACACAAAGTTTTAAAAAATAAATGTTAAGCTTAATTTTTTTTGTTGTGGTAAAAAGTCTATATCGTCTTTATAAATAAACCTAGTGACACAATCATCACAGCAGTTTGTGCGGTTAGATCGGAACTTAAGGTCTTCGGGAAAAATATTCTTGTGCCCAAAACAATTTTTATGAATTTCTGCCAACATTTTTTAAATTCAGGTGTAAATTCTTACCTAAATTTAGCGAATATCGTCTATTATAAATACATATAGATACACACATACATTTTTTGTTTTAAATGCATCCTATATACTGTTACATGCAGTATCTATATATATCATAGTAATATTGTGTGATCGTTTTGTAAACCGACGTGTTTTTCAATTCCCGTTAAATTTTTTAGCTTTTTATGCACAAAAGCGCTATGCAACAGATCCAACAACAAATTCCTCGTGTCGGACTTGGAGCGCACGGCGTATCCAGCACTGCTAGCATGGGCGGCGGAACAACGCCGGGTGCAGAGGCAAAGCCACATCAGTGCCAGCAGTGCATGAAAAGCTTTTCCAGCAATCACCAGCTTGTGCAGCACATACGTGTCCACACCGGGGAGAAGCCCTACAAATGCTCATATTGTGATCGTAGATTTAAACAGCTATCGCACGTCCAGCAGCACACGCGTCTGCATACCGGTAAGTACAAACGCAATAACCTAAAAGAACATTAACACATGTTCATAGAATGCCTATGATCACTGGTTTCCCACGTTATGGAATCAATAAGATAATCTTATTTGTGAGCAGTTTAATTGTATCATGGTTCCACCATGGTAAAAGTAAAAAATAGTTGATCTAGAGGAATGATTTTGTATATTCAACATGTAAGAGACAAAAAACATGCAAAGCAAATTCACCAAGGGAAGATTCATCCATTTTCGCAAAATTATTGCTTATTATTCTTGACCCAAGCTTACCCAACCTTAATAGGTAAAGGGAAATTATAAAAGCCAATTTGGCGTAGGGCTTTTCTCTCAACTATGAAGAACACTCGAAATAACTAATTTTTCTACTCTTTTTAATTTTAATTTAGAATTTATATCACTGGTTCAAGCTTGATTTCTTACTATGGGTCATTATTACTTATCATTTTTTCAGCAGCAAGTTCGTTTACTACTAAAAAAAAAAATATGGTCATTAAGTGATAAGGTACACATTATTTTTAGGTAAGGTACTTAATTACAATACTTACTTACTGTTAACAGTTTAAAATTGTATGATTCTAGCTTTTTGGTAAATATAAATAAATGCAATTCAAAAAATCTGCATTTCCTTGAAAAAATTGCTGTATCATGGCTTACACATTTGTAACACACCAACATGCAACTTATAATAGATGAGTTTATCTGTCTTGATAAATACTTGCCTTACATCTATTAATTTTGAAAGGGGTAAATGTTTAATTTGTCCCACTGTATCGGCCTGTCTCGTTTAATCTGTCTGTCCTGTCTGTAGTGTTGATTGCAGTAAACGACAAAAAATGGGAATACGAGTTAAGTCATATTTATCTTAGAAGTTTGGGCAGTGTACCAATGACAAAATGACAATGATAATTAAATAAACTTGAGTGTTTTTTTGTCGCGACTGTTTCGGTACAGCGCCAGCTGCGTCGACTGTTAAATTAAAAAAAAGTGAAATACCTAAAGCAATTGTAATAATAGAAATATAAACCGAGGTCGGGATAAGAATGAGGAAAGGGTTGGTTGGACTCGAAAATTATTCAACGTTATTGAATGCTTCTTTTATTTAAAAATTATTTTCACACCTGATTGAGGTATTACAATTCATCCTTTTTTTGTGTTTTTATTCATAGTTTCTTGTTTCATTTGGTATTTTTTTCATCTTTTCATCTATTTCTTATACTTTCTTAATGCCAAGCAAAGGCTCAAGCGCGTGCATTTCAATACAGTTTAATTAATAACCAGTTTTCACTGACAGAAACAAAACGACCTTCAGCTTTGTGTGTACGTTTAGTCTTTTTTCCTTAGCGATGCTTTGGCAGGGATTTTAAGTCCGCTAAGGTAATTAGACGTTGTAATGCTTACGCTTTCCTTGTTTCTCAAACGATCCTAAGAGCAAGCAGTAGCATCAGCATCAACAAAGCAGGATAATAAAGAGGCTTTAATACAGCCGGTCGGTCACTTTTTTTGTTCATTTTATCCGTTTAGCGTAAGCCGCAATAAACACAAGTTTTTCACCCAGTCTTACGTAGGTGTCTTAAGGGAAAATTAAAGTGCCAACGAAAAATCACAAGAAGGTGCAAGCGACATTCTTGCCAGCTAAGGGTGTGATGTGATTGTGCATCATCTGTCGCAACGAACCGAGTTTGTGTTGATAGGTGGGGCGGGGGGAATGTACTGCGCTAAAGGGTTCCTCGACCACAGTTGCATACTGAAGCTATTTATTTGCATTTTGTGGAAGGTGTTGTCGATGCCCAAGCAAAACAAAGTGAATGTAAGTAGCTTAAACGGTTTAGTCCTTTTGAGTTTTTTTTTTGCAAGGTTGTTGTAGAAACTTGCCTTGACCGACCGTGTCTCGCATCACTGACCTTCCTTCTTCTTCCACTTTTCCATTTAATTGCGCGTTCAAATGAAATTAATTTTCCTGCAAATCTTAAACACGTAATTGCATAGCTCTTAACTTTTGAGCGGCCCCATTCCTATCGCTATCCAACCGGCTGCAACCAACGCTTTGCGAGACCTCAACTGAAGTTGTCCTCTCTCTCTTTCTCACTGTCTGAAACATCATTTGCAAGCGCTTACTTTTTAATCTCGTTAAAATAAAGTCAATCAGTCAATTACACATAGCTACGTGTCTCTTGTTGCTAGTTCAAGACGTTTAGCGCTCAAGAGTCTCGAGAGCGCGAATAAGTAAAAATTCTACACAATTCTATATATTTCCAATAACAAAGTTTGTTTAAACGTTTATCTGGCTTGTTGGTGGTTAATTCTGAATCGAACTTTAGCTGCTTAAGCAAACAAACAAAATAAACATGTCATTTTAAATGCGTGTTTTGGTAACTTTTTAAATTTTTAACCATTTAAGGATTTAAACAGAACCCTAATTTAAACTCTTTCTATGTGAGAAAATAATTACCACTTGGCAAAAGTACATTTAACACCAATCTGTTGTCTTATTATTTGCAGGTGAACGACCATACAAATGTCATTTACCGGACTGCGGTCGAGCTTTTATTCAGCTCTCAAACCTACAGCAGCACCTGCGTAATCATGATGCCCAGGTGGAGCGAGCTAAAAATCGCCCATTTCATTGTAATATTTGTGGAAAGGGATTTGCTACTGAATCAAGTCTGCGAACGCATACGTCTAAGGTAAGTTATTGTATTGAAGGTGAAGATAGGATCCCTCTCACCTTATGTTCTTATAACAGATCACTTTAGCAGTAGATCTGCCAAGAGAGGCACACAAATATCTTTATAATATATGTAAATTATTGAAATTGTGAAATTATTTATAGTATACACAAAAAGCAAACAACAAAAACAGTTGTGCTAACAGTTGAGTATATTTTATATACCAAAGGTATTCACTTGCCCATTATTGTACTTTTAACCGATGAAACTGATAAAAGGGCTTAATTGTTTTGTGCAAAAGTATGTAACATGCACAGGAATATAAGGTATATATATTCTTGATCAGCACTATCAGCCGAGTCGTTTTGAAGATGTGCGCCTGTGCGTCTACACTTCGATCTCAGAGACAACACAGCTTAAAGAGCTCACTTTAAAATTTTAAATTCAGGAGTTGTTTGTTGATCTGTGCATTGCTTCTTCTAGCTTTTATACTATTGGAGATCGCAGCGTTAATAGAGGAAGAGAGATCTTCTAAGCATTCATAAGGAATATACATACTTTATGGACTCGCACATGATTCTTTCTGATAAGTTCATACGAATGCAAAAAAACAAAACATAAAAAGAGTAAAAAAAACAAAAAGTTGTATAGTGAAATAGGCTTTTTTCGAAAATGTCTTGCACTGATTTCACGACACAATCGCTATACTCGTAAGCCTACAACATCGACAAATCTGAACCCCATAATTTAAACAATTATTACTTCTTTTTTTTCATTCTCTTAGGAGCTACAACTGCATCTTGGTGTCCTGCAGCAACATGCGGCGCTTATTGGTGGGCCCAACGCCACGTCCTGCCCGGTATGCCACAAGCTGTTTCTTGGCACTGAAGCGCTAATGGATCACATGAAGCATGTCCATAAAGAAAAAACGCCATCGTCAAATGATCCAAGTAAGCATTATCATAACTGCATTTCCAATCACAAATTAATTAAATAACAATTGTAGCTGTTCAATTCGGTGATGGCACTCTCCATGGTGGTAGTGGTGGCACTGCTCCCTGTCCCTCACATGCAGCCCAATGCTCATCGGAGTTAAATTGCGACCAACCATCAATAACGACAACTGGCGGATCTAGTTTAAATGACAATTACCTCGGTAAACGTCGAACAGCAAATCATCCTTGCCCCGTGTGTGGTAAACACTATGTTAATGAGGGATCTCTCCGCAAACATTTGGCCAGTCATGCTGAAACGTCACAGCTGACAAGCAGTCTTCGAATGTGGCCATGTTCGGTTTGTCAGGCAGTCTTTACGCATGAAAACGGTAAGTAGTTGCTTAAATCGTTTGCTTATTGTTAAGCTTTTTTAACCAATCAAATATAATCTTTTTCTTAATCATAAGTAACGACCCTGAATTGGTTTGAGGTTGACTATAAATTGCTATATACATATGTATCTATTGAAAACAACTTTAAACCTGTTTAAATGGCAGTAAGAAAAATAAATATATTAATAAATAAAACGACTACGAGATTTCTCTGCCACAGCATTTTCCACTGCAATACAATATTTTACATTTTTTTATGAAGGCTCATTCGGTTTTATTTTTTATTGTAAATGTATTTTTAGGTCTTCTAACTCATATGGACCACATGCGCATGGATCCCAAGCATCAGTTTGCCGCTCAATATGTTCTGGTTTGTATGATTTTACGTTTAAGCTTACAATTTGTTATATTTAAGTTGAATAATATCCTTAAGACATTGAAAAAGTTTGTTATTCTTATGTTTGGGAAATAGTTATTGCTAGTGACCTTTGAATTAACTTTAATATACGTCTTTTGTTAAGATATACTTCGATTGGATAATGTTTTTCCCATATTATGACTTTCTTGACGTCTTGACCAGTAGGCAGTTAGGCAAGGAAAGTTGATTATCTGAACCGATCTGCACTGTGACTAAGAAAAACTCATAAAAGGCAAAAACAATAGAGCACATTGAGATTTTGGAGGAAAACGACACCAGGGCTTAGGGCAACCTAAATGTCTCTCATGTAGCAAGATACGTAGACACTAAGAGTACTTTACTAGGAACTCTAAAAGTCTTGCAGAATGGTAAAGAATCCTCTTTAAGTATTAAAGCTGAATGCCTTAAAATTATTATACCATAAAAAAGAGCGAATGCTTTTATATAGGACGTTGGTCTAAGCGAAGATATATAGATTTAGATGAGGGCAAAACATATGTTGCAACGCAGCAGCCTATCATATTACTACCGATAAGTTATCGAAAATGTAATGAAAAAGCATTATTTTTATATTACAGTCCCGAGCCGCGGCAGAGCAACGCGAACGAGAATCTTTATTGGCTGCGACCTTAGCTGCAACATCGACAGGAGGCAGTGGGATAAGAGATAATTCAAACATGTTACCGCTGGGAGTAGTATCAGCTGGCGGTTCGAACTCCTTGTGCCCATCGCCGTCAGCAAACTCCGAATGCTCGTCAAACGGACGGCTATCAACTTCATCCGCATCCGACCAAGAGCAAGGCTTAAGCGAAAATGAAAATATCAGTCAGAACATTAACAACAACAACAATAATAATAGCCTTAATAATAATAACAATAACATCAATTGCAACTCAAACAAAATGAATATGAGTTTAAATGAGTTGCGATTGCCCAATTCAAGCCAATATAGTATGGATGCTGCCGAGCTTCATGCTAATCGAATGTCTATAATGGCAGCTGCATCAGCTGCGGCCGCTGCTGTTGCGGCATCAGCTAGCTCTATAACACAAGATGGCGCTATCGATACATCAGTCGCTTCCGGTAGTTCGGGCAATGCTGTTGTTCAGGCTGCCGTTGTCAACTTGGCTGCCGTCATGCGTATAAACAATTCGGCAAATTCACATCAACAACAGCAGCAGGTAAGAGAAAGCTACACTTGATTGGTATCAATTTATTAAAAAATAATATATGCACCTTATATTATTTTATAGTCATAAAAACAGGCAATAAAGCTTTTTAATTAATTATATGTGTTTTATTTTTTTCTTGAAATCCATTTAAAGAGTACTAGGTAATACATTTTTCCATTTTGAAAATAAATGTTTTTGTTTTAAATTTGTGCTCTGTTAACCTGATTTATTACACATTTCCTTAATATTTATATACTTGAAAGGTGTATATTTATTTTTTCACACTTATTCGGATATGTTCATAAAGTAAATATTTATTGTAGATATTCAGTTTTTATGTTATCAAGCAGGAATATATTATTAGAGGTAAAATCTGCTAGATCAGATCACCATATCACTTAACTTAGCAAAAGAGTAGACGTTGCAAATGTTTTTTTTTATAAATTGTTAAAGCTTTGCATTAACGGTTTAGCTCTTTGGCATTACTACTCTTTAACTAAGCCTCATTTTCATTTTGCAGCCGAGCGAACACCATGTGCACCAGCAACAGCAGCCGCAAATACAACATCAACATCATCAACAACAGGTACCGCACCTGCCACAACAGACACATTCAAGTAATACTGCTAGCAACACACAGCGTTCGCCGACTATCAATGTTCCTAGTCTGCAAATGCAGACAGACCCATCCACGTCCGTAATGATGAGCATGATGCGAGGCTCCTTGGAGTCGGGCTTGAGTAGCATGCACCAAATAGAGGCACTACATCATCACCAACAACATCATCAATCATCGAATTATTCGCAACATGGAGTCACATCAAGTAGCTCCCAGCAGGCGTCAGCATCACATCCACAACATACCCACACCCACAATCCTGAGTCAGCATTGCGAATGCACCAGCAAGCTGAAGCCATATTGCGATCCCACACAGAGGCGGCATTTCGGCTAGCTGCGTCTGTGGCAGCCACAAATGGTGCTAATGCAACACCTACTAGCACTGCTGGCGCAATAAAAATCGAATCATCCTCTCAGCAACATCACATCAATGGCAGTGACCTTCATTCATTATCTCCGCATCATTTTCAGGCACAGCAATCGCATCAAGAACAATCCAATTCAAATACGCACATTTCATGAAATCAATAATAACAATTTTTGAAAAGTAAGTGTCAGTAAACATCTTGTGTGTCTTCAAAACCCAAAATACAGATTATCATCAGCCAAGAAAAACACCCAGTACGCGGTACAACGAACTGAATCTGGACCGTAAATTTGACCTTTAAAGTTCATCGAATAAGACAGACCTTAAGTTAAAAAATATTAACATAAATACACTAACATAATAATAACTCTCGGTAGGCTTATATACGTATACCATACATATATGGATGAATGTATTAAACTAGTATGTACTATGTACATATCAATGTTTGTAATGTAGTCTAAATACCATCGAAAAAATTCACCTTGTAGAATACAATAATAATGAATGACTTAAAATCGAAATTTTCTAATATTACATTTTTGAGAATGGATCTTGCAATTTTTAAGCACTTTAAATAGTGCTTTATATTTAATTCTTTTTTATTATTGATCTACTCCATTTGGTATCCCGAACAGAAAAACTGTTAGAAAACACACACAGAAAAGATTTTGTTTACATATTAAATTCTAAAGCCTTTTATTTTACACATGGGCTTTATAAGCAACAAATTAAAATGTGAATAACAAATTTATTATTTTTATAACCGCTAATATAAAGATTTAACCTAGAGAAAAATACTTTTTTGTTTTTAGGTTCAATTGAAATTACTTTAAATAATCTTAATAACAAGCTGAAAATAATGGAGTGACCGTCATCAAACCCAATACAAATTCAATTATTTAAATTATTTTTTATTTAAAAAATATGGCATTCCTGAATTTTAAGATGCAAATTTTCTGCGAAACTGGTACAGCGGATGTGTGTATTAACCTTTTAATTGTGTGCAACAGCCCACAAGTAACATCGTATGTATATACATATATTTAATAGGATCATAGCTGAGATCCATAACACGTGCCAGATACTAGATGAACTAAGTATTTTTGAACAAACATGGCATCGAAGATGGCCATATCATTTAGTTAAAACACGCCAAATTTGTATCGTGTTGTCCCTAATATAGTAAAATTTCGAACATATAACCTTATACATTATTAAATTGTATAAAGCGGATAGAGAAATAAGAATATTAAATACATGTATATACCTATAAGTATACAAAGTAATTAAAGTAAAAAAAATTGCAAGTTTTTTCTCTTACTTTACTGCATGAATAATGGAAATCTGCACAGATTTTAACTTATTTTTTTTTAAACTGTACTTAACTATACTAATGAACAGTACAATCGATCGATACTTCAAATTGGATGGTTAACGCTCGTACATGCACGAAGCAAACCACCTTCCATCTAACAGATCAAGGGCCGCCCCATTTAGCATGACACAAAATTAGGTAGGAAAGTTTAGAAACTGAGCAGAATTTGGTTAAATAACTTCGAAGAATCATTTACTCTATCAATTAGTTTGCAAAATTAACTAATTCTTGTTGTTCTGTAAATAAAAGTGTAATAGGGTAAGGAAAGACCGTAGAAGTTGACTGCAAACATTCCTTGCAAAAATTCTCTGTTATTCAGATAAACTTAACACATACTTTCTTAATTAATTAATTTATTATGTTTATATATTTTTTATTGCTAATTGGTGTACAAATATACTTACACACACTCTATGGTTGTAAATTTCAGTTAATTCATTTTTTTTTTTTTTGATACGTTATATCTTGTCAGATTAAAGTGGGTTTTGACCTTTGACTTAAAAAGCAATAAAGTTGATTAAATCTTATTTGTAAGGTTAAACTAAAACTACCAATGTCCACCATGTCCCTGATCGAATTGGTAGAGTTAACTTTATCCTGACAATACTACTGATGACACTGTACAAGCTATTATCCTTTCCAATTCAACGTAATTTTATTCATTGCCCTGCAAGGCCTGCGAACTTCTTGCACGCTTTTGTGGCGAACTGTATGTGTTTATTGGAGATAAACCTGTCTTTTCTTGACTACGCTTCAAGTTGGTGGTATTTGCAGTGCTTTGAAGCTTTGTTGTAGTAGGATCTAAAAAGTTTAATACAATTAAGTTGTTGATTTTTATAAGTTATGACAAAATACCTTGAAGCCATCGTACTTGTGTCGCTGGTCCGTAACCCTTCTGATTACGTGCAGCAATGCGAAAAATAATCGCTGGCTTATTGGAGCAATCAACATGTGCATTAGAGAGCGAAGCATTTGGCACTGTACATTGATTTGCTGCACCAACATAAACACGTACAAATGCTAATTGTGGTGATGTCACCTTATCTTTTGTCGTAGGCTTGACAGCAAGATATACTGAATACTCGACAATTTCCTTGGTCTTTTGCGCTGGCGGTGGTTCCCATGTTAAATGAGCACCCTCCTTAATATCTTTCGATATTTTGATTGCGGACGGTGCGCCAGGGAAACCAGGTAAACACGTTTTAAAGCTTGATATCTATAAACAAATATTTTAAAAATCTTTTGCACACGGAATCAATTACAATAACCTCAGGAATAACTCACCTCTCCCCACTCGCCACGGCCACATGTATTTAGAGCAGCAAGACGAAAACGATAAGCGGTGCCTGGATCCAAACTAATGCGCGGATATTGCGCTAATTCTGGCAAATGATCCGAGTCAAATTTCTCATGCTGTGCCTCATTAAAGTACTTGTAATCGATATAGCTAGTAACGGTATGAGAAAGTTCTTTGAATATGCCAACCGTATGCCATTTATCGTTGCCATCAATGAAATTGGGAACAGAAGTAACAGTTAGCTACGAAAATTAAAAAAAATATTACCAAATTTTATTAGCATATATATGTGCAACCAACGGATATAATAAAGTATTACATCTATCACATTGTTGCTGATTTCGTATTTGTGTATTAGCTGGTATCCCAGTTTAATGACAATAAATAACTACGCTATTCAGCATCTTTAACAACACAAACACAACATTGCTTCTAAAAAAAAAGCGTAATGTATAAAAAAATAAAAATTCTTACGTTGTGATTGTCCGTACAGATTTTGGTTGTTTGTTCATTTAATTTGCTTACTAGCTGAGTGGTTGTCGAGCTGTTATCCAGCAAACTCCTAGTTTTCTGACTAGAATCAGCCGTACAGGTTGCTGCCTGCAATACAGCTGCCGATGCCAACGCATCTAACTGTGAGCCGTCCACTAAATAAGAAAGCAGTTTAAGAATTAAAAATTTTAAATAAACTTCAAAAAGATGCTGTAAATACTGAAAACTGACCGTTTTGATGATGTTTTTGCTGCCTCATAATCGGTATCGCTATAAGGTCTCTCTGGTCGGCATCTTGTTGGCTTGTTGTCGATATGGTTGCGTCCTTATTGAGCACATTGCCCAAAGCCTCACCCGATTTAATTGTAGTTAATATATTAGCTGCCTCCGTCTCAGATGCTGTGGGCTGACTCAATTCTGATGCGCTAGTTACAATTGCCGGAATGTTAGTCTTAAAACAAAAATGGTAAAATGAAAGTACAGATAGATAAACAAATAAAAGTATATGTATGTACGGCCAAACTTTTATATAGCAATAGATAGATTCAATATATAATCCAATGTTCTTTTTTTAAGGTTCATTGGCCTTATTGTATTGTTTTAAAAATCTGAAATTTTGCCATAGAGATAGTTCAACTGCAATTTCCCTAGTTCCCTTACATGTAAGTCAATTGTATCGGTTGCACAATCTCCAGCAGCAGCCTTTGGTTTATTGTGTACATCTGTTGTGCTACTTACACCAGAAATATCATCGGGAGTATCTAATGCCATTTTGTTTTCCTGTACATTAAATGTTTTAGTTAAAGATGTCGCGCATTGAATAGAAGTGGATGTAGCGGCAGTGTCGTCATCCACATCATTAACATCATCATTTTCAATATCTTCTGATTTATGCGATTCATTTGTTGGCTTTAATAAATCATCAACACCATCTAACTGCTCAATAATATCTTCCATTGGATCGGTATCAACTCGGTTGGCAATGGAAATGGGATTTTTCTCCATTGTCTCTTTAAGCTGTACGGCACTCAATGTCGTAGTCATCGCAGACATCTTTACTGGCGCACTTCTTGTTGCTAATGTCAATGTTCGTTGACCTCCAATGCCCGCTGTTCCAGCTGTGACACTGCCAGCATTGAAAATGTTAACAAAACCTTTTCGTGCTGCCGTTGCACCTGGCAACATTACCAACTTATTGGAGCTGGTACCTGGTGGGCCGGTGGTTTGAGCGCTCATCACCGTCACAGGCTTGCCACCAATATAAACCGCTGTTTTCTGTGTGAGTTTTTGTGATGGATTCATGGCATGTGTAGATGATGTTGAAGTCGAAGTGGGCAATGTCAATGTAATTGGTCTACCTGCAATATTCGTTGCACCCGTTATGTTGCGCACCAATTTAACATTACTTTGATTGGCGATTACGGAACGTGATACTCCTCCACCGCCTCCTGCTCCTCCACCAACACCGGCAAGAGCTAATGGTGTTGTTGTTGTCCCGGTAGAACCAACAATGCTAACAATGTTTCCGGTCGAGGTACCAGCATTAGTCATTACTGAACCGGATGCTACTGTTCGTAAGTTGGAGCCTGTGGTAACAATAATTATTTGTTGATTGCCTAACTGAGCGCCGCCACCGTGCTTGTTGGTAATAACGAACGTCGGCTTTCCCCCCATCACATTTTGTGTTGTCATTTTGCCCATTTGCAATATGTTGGAATTTTTCATTATCAATTTGCCACCGGATACGGTATGTGGTGATACCAGTTTTAAAACATTGCCAGACACTGACGGCTTTTGATGTTGATTATGTTGCTGATGCGGTGATCCAGTTGTTGTTGTTGACGTTATTGTCCCGGACGCCATTACCGTCTTTGACTGGGTACTAGTGCAGCCAGATAACATCTAAAAAATACACAATACAAAAAAAAATAAGATAACAATTATTTTGGACCAGGTCAGCTTTTAGCCTACTCTTTTCATAATTATTTAAATTAGGTTAATAAAGGTTAATCTGGTTATGATTATTATGCTAAGATGGCAAATATTTGCATTGTGTATTTGTGTTTTTATTGAGAGGTTACACCGCCACAACTTAAACATAAAAAATCGATTTAACAGCTTTTGGTTTTCTAGTTTCGTTAACATAAAGTTTTGTCCGGATAGATCAAAGAAAAAAGGAACACCAGCCATTAATAAATTTATCATAAATAAACTTTTTATAAGATTGGATCTACGCTCAACACATATTATATTAGAATTAATATATCCTTAAAAACACAAAATTCTTAAGATAATTGCAAAGTAATACATAAAATAAAAGCCTCATAACTAATTCATTTATATTATATAATCTTACCTGTGTCGAGCCGACGCTGATCTGTTGTTGACAAATAGATATAGCTTGACCCTGGCTTTGTCCAGATGCAGCATTGCTTTTTGCAATGTTAAAATTGACTTTTGGTAGGGTCTGTACGGTCATGCCACCACTGCTGGTTTTAACAAATTGCAGTTGAACATTTGATGCCAAAGTAAGCGGTTTTTGTATAAAATATTGTTTGCCGCCAATTGATGTAGACGTTGTCAAGCTACCGCTGCTTGACGTTGCGTGTGATTGCGATGCTTTAAGTATAGTTGTTGTTGTTGTGTTGGTGTTGGTACCACTAATAATGCTATTGCCACTATATGTTGTGGCTAACCGAACCCCGGGCGTTGATGTAGCGCTGGGAATTATACGCAGTGCTGTTCCTGTTCCGGTTGTTGATGATTGTGTGGTAAAAACTATATTGCTGGCGCCAGTTGCAGACACCGCACCAGCAACGATGCCACTGTCTACCGTCGATAATGAAGTTACAGGTGTTGACGATGAAGATGTTTTCACAGCGGATAGATTGTGTCGAAACTTTTGAAGAATTCCACCACTGTTGCTGCTACTGATTAACGCATTACCTGACTGTGCTGTGCTGCTAATTATTGATAATTGTGGCTGTGTCGAAGCTGTAACCAAAGAAGGAGTTGCAGATGATGATGCACCCAATGCTGGTGATGAACTTGCAGCAGGTTTAACTTGTGTCTGGGCCACAAAAACTGGCTGGTTGGCTGCTATTGTTGGTTTGGCTAATGGTTGAACTGATGGAGGGGTATTTTCAAATTTCAATTCCGATCCATTGCTGCTACCTCCAGTGTTCGTTGATATTGGTTGTTGTTGCTGCACTAGACTTTGATTCGGTTTTGTAGCAGTTGCTGGCGGCGTTTGTTCGATTTTTTGTATTTGGAGCATATAGGCAGCTGCAAATGTTGTCGCTGTCCATGAAAGTTCTAATGCATGTGTTGATGCACGCACCAAAGCGACTTTGACAGCATACAAAGGTTTCGTCACCTCCAAGTACCATAAATCTTTACAGCATACCTGAGGTAAACAGATATTTAGACTATAGAAAACACACCTCATAGTTTTGGTAAACCAAAAATATTAAAAAACATAACGTTATAGTTACCATCTAGGTAATAGGTTAAGTACCAAATAGAACTGTACGAGAAACATATTTTTTAAATTTATGATACAAATTATATACATTTGAATAAGTAACGCATTTTATGCCATGAGTATTTATTAAGATTAATAAAATATGAACGTTACGATGTTAGTAAATTCTGTTTTAGTTTAAAAAGCTTTTTATGCCCTTTTAAAATCATAAATTCAAAAATAATATGTTGCAACTACGTTTTAATTTCAGACACTAAACACACACACACACACAAACATGAAAATTTCAAAACAATGCCATTTTTCACACATTGCTTTATGGATAGATACATGTATACATAAATATGAATAATGTGCAATAAACAGGAGATCATCTCACCCTAACCTGGTTGTTCCAAGCTTTGCGATAGCCATCTCTTCCCGACCACACATACAGGCGACTTTGTATACCAACTGCGCAATGACCGGCTCGAGCCCGTGGAACATTTTCTTCGATTGTATCTAATGTAACATTCTCCCATGACATTGAATCTGAAATAAGAAAAAGCATGAAACATGTTAATTATATTGTATTACCAGTATTATATAAACTTAAATTTTCTATGTACATTTTTCTGCAGTATTCATATTTCTTTATACTTCGAGAAAAAATTAAAAAATAACGTTAAAATTTACCACACGACAAGAACTTCAAACAGAATAATTTTACATATTAAATCCAAGTCGTTACCAGGCTGTTTTTTGACGGTTTATTATTAAAACAACGAAATAACCGTTCAATAATGTTACACGCAATGTGTCTTACTACGAAATTAAATTTTGAACGAATGTTTACTTAAATATTACTTATCAATTACAAAGAACTGAAATATACGTATTTAAATCCATTTTCGATAGTACATTCTTAAAACCGTTTTTTATTATACCTAAATCAAGAACAGCAAGTGTATTTGTGCATTTCCATTCCCGCTCTGTAGTCGCTTTTGAATCGTTAATTACCAAAGGCACCCAACCGCCAAAAACATACATTTTGTTTGCAATCATTGTTGAGCTATGTAAAGAACGAGGAAGTGGAGCCTCTCCTCTCGTACGTGGTTTTTCCCAAGTCATGGAATCTGAAGTTTGTACAGTAAGATTGCCTTTAATCAAAGAACTAGCAAATAGTATTTTGGTTTGTTTAATATTACCAGTGTCAAGAAGCCACAAATCGCCCAATCGGCAACCACTCATTCCACCATATACAAGTAAGCTTAATTTCCCAGTTTCTTTACTCATAAACGAAATTCCAGTGTGGGATTCACGCGGTGGCGGGCTATCTCCAAATGTCTTTGGTATTATCCATTTGCCATTGTGACTGTGCACCCCTCGAGTGTCCAATATATACAAATCGTTAAGATATCTAAATTGACAAATAAGTAAATAAGTCATTATTACTAAGCCCAACCAAATTGAAGGCGTATCAAATAAAATTTAGTACTTACTTTGGAATATTATTTTTTGGATCATCCGATTCGTTTGCCAAACCGCCAAACAGAAATATTTTCTCACCTACCATGGTAAAGCTGTGACCTAAGCGCGGACAGGGGGACATACCATTGTCTGGTGTCTCTGGATACATTTTTCTCCATTCCCATTTGGTCGCTTGAAGCTCGTAGAGCTCATTTGAATACTTTCCATATTCAATCATTCCACCAAAAACAAACATTCGCGTTCCTTCAACAACAAACCCATATGCAGCACAACCATTTGGCACATCTCCCTTCAGCACCGGCACATACCACTGGTTCGTAACTAGTAAGAAAGACAAATAAATAATGCGTTATTAATTAAGTCGAGCTAAACGCATACATATATATAATTTTTTATTGACAACACATTATTCCTCTTAAATACCAAAATACCTTCTTAAAACACCACTTCAAAAATGTTGCTAACTTCTTTAAATGACATACCGATAAATAAAAATCAATGGGCATAAAAGTACCTGTATTATAAACGTGCAGCTCATCAACAATTCCTTCATTGCCACCACCAAACACAACCATGAGCTCCTTTATGTTTATAGCGCGATGGCCATGACGCGGACGAGGCTGCGGTCCGGTTGGATTGAGTACGCGTTTCCATCTAAAACCGAACTGATTATTATTATTTGCATTTTCGGCTTGATATGCGTCCACGTTTAAATCAATGCGTTCCAAGCAATTGGTGTCCGATTTTATATGATCAGAGGTCATTTCTACATCAACACTAACTGCTGAAGAACTTTTAGATGCAGCGAACTCCGTGTCCTCCATAATACCTCGGAATTTATGAGAGAGTTTGAGATTCTGAGGGTGGTGGAATAAAACCTTTTTTTCTTTTAATGTATTTGTTTATAATTTGCAACATTTGCTAAGTGGAAAATGCATCGTATATTGTTAAATCTGCAATGTGAAAACAAATGAATTTATATTATATATACAAATTAAAGAGAAATTATTTCAATGCATATGACAAACTTGAAATACTTTTATTACGCACTGTAAATGTACATGTATGCTCACAAATTTTTGTTGGGCTGGCAATGCTGCCGATGGACGCTCCACAAATACATCAAATTTTAGTAACATTTAAATATTAATACAAAAGTTTGATCAGTGAACATATTAGTTGGCTTACAATGCAATCTTACCAATTAATGAATTGTTGTTTAATAGCAATTGTATTTTTAAGTCAATTAATTTAATACGAAGTACTCAACGCACAATGTGCAAAAAAAAGCCGAAGAAAACGACGACGCACACATAGGAAACTGTCTGAACAAGGGAATCGAACTAGATCAGTGGTCACATTGTCAGGGATGCTATGATAATAGTTGAATTTGATAAATCGAAATATCGATAGTGTCAACTAAAGGCAAATTTACGCACACACGTTCGGGTTTTAATAAAATAATTAAACAAAAATGCTAGTATAATTCATGCTTGCTACCCATCTATACATAATAATCAAATAAAAATAATGACACAACAACAGGATTAAGTATTTTATTTAATTGATGGCTAACCAAATGTTTTCGATATTAGTAGAACTGCATCTGTAGCAAAAAAAAACTTTACACATTAAAAACATCGATATATCGTTAAATAAAAAATCAAGCCCAAAATAAACATCGTTAACAGGAACCACAATGAAATAAGACAGTTGCAATCGATTTTTCTTATGCCTTAAAGTATGCTTTTATTTGGAAGTCCACTCATTGCAAATAATTACTGCATAAGTTAAAAATAACGAAAAGGACAATTATTAAACTTTTTTTGCGATCGGGCTGTGCTTGAGCTAGTCAACTATTTGACCAATTTTTTTTGCTGTGTGTTGCTTATGCAATTTAGAATCTTAGCCTTTTCGTTTCTTGTATTAGGTAAGAATATTTTCATCTTTATTAATATTTATTGTAACAAAAACTTCATTTAAAAAACTAATGAAGTGCACAATAACTTAAAAACAACATGTAAACACTAATTAAATATTACGTAATTCTGTTGTGAGGATGCTATCGTTATACCAATAAATAGTGTGAATTAAACATGTTTGTTCCAAATTAAATTTTAAGCTAAAAATAAAATAATTTTTTATCAGATAGCAAATTTAATCGCATTCATTTCCTATGAATATGCATTTCTAAAGCATTCATCGATGGATGCAAACACATTTGAGCAGATTTCTTATAAGCTTATCACTGGGGTTGAGCGGACGCCGCAGTGCTAACGTAATCAAGTCAAACATGCGACTGATAACTTTAGAAATGTAGTAGATAAGTAGGACAAATATCTCGACTACCTGTTCTGTCACTCCAGGTACGTATTTTCAAATCAAGATGGCTATCTGCGGACATTTTTAAAGGGTTATAAATAAGACGGTGGCTTCCAAAGCGCTGCACAGTATTTTGCTTAAGTTTGTGTATGTGCTGTTGGCTAATATTGTTTTCTTGGCAGTACTTTTACGTGAGTAATTTTGTTTGTAAATGGTTATAAAACACAAGGTTAATACTTTAGCGCATAGTCTTAATAGGGCTGTAGTTTATTTAGTGTGTTAATTTTAAAAGTAACTTGCACGAAAAATATTTAAGAGTCATAAATAGATGCAAACTAAAATGTACTCATTAAAAAAAAACTACTTTCAAGACATTGATAATTTTGAAGGAATCTGGCATCACAAAAAGTGTTGAAAAAAACGCTTACCGAATTATCGCATCGGTGTTTGTTTTGATTCATTTGTAATTTATAAAATTTGGTCACACAGTCTATTTGAGTATACCACTTTAGATACCCGTGGCGCTGGCAAAATAATAATACTATCATCATCTTCGGTAAAGGCTAGTGCTTTAACATTTCTGCAAAAGTACTTAAATATTAGAAAAATAAGTAGGTGTTATTGCAATTATCTGATATCTAGTATTAAATTAAGTTTTATTTTCTAACCATGTTGTGTTTGGCAACGTCGTTCGTGTATTTTGCCAGTGCATGTAAATTGCGTGGCAGCACCCACCTAATATTTCGAGTTTTACGCAAATAAATTTTATTGCTTAATATGTTATATGAAATTAGACCCTCATACTTTGCGTATCACACAAGTTTCTAAAAATGAACAACTGCGTTTATGGATGTTCTTGTATATACGCGTACCAGTGTACAAATATTTACTAGGGAACGTCTATGGATACATACACATGCTTAGGGATGTGGCTGCCTACATTGTTGGCATACATACATACATAGAAGCATGCCTGAGACTGTATGTAAAAAATGATATCATTTCGTGGCCTAAAAGCAAATAGCAATTAAATCAAAACTTTTGACCATGTTATTACAATTAAATCAATAAAGTTTTAAATATGTAGAGCATTAGGCATTGAACATTTTGTGTTTTATATGTGCAAGTATACAAATGTATACAGTATATGTATGTAAATATGTGTATGTAGCAATGTTTCTATAACAAGAATTAAATTTGATTGCCTACATTTGTGAAACAATAAATAGTAGAAGTCAATAAATTAAAAGTAAACATATCATACAACAAAATTTAACTATGTATTAAATCTGTGATATGTAGTATGACGTAATGTGTGCTCCAAATGAAAAAACTATGTGTAGTGAAAAAATGGTGAGGTAGTCAAGTATGTATTAAAAGTCTACGCAAACTTGATCGGCGCGCGCTGACACTAACAAAAACCACTTACATTGGCATCGTTCTCAATATTTTGGCCTAGCACCGAGCTTGTTTGTTTGTATTTGATTTGTGATTGTATGAATGGAAAGAGCTTATGTTTATGTCTCTGCGCGTATATCTTTTTCTCTTTCTATCTCTTTGTACTTGTATTTGCCACTCCCCACGTGTGCAGTTGCCAATTTTTTCTATTAACGTATTTACCGTTGATTCACAAAGTTTGGCTTAGGAGATATAGTAAAACACCAAAACGAATATTAATAAAAAAAAAATGTTTCAAACCCTCGCAGTGCATACATACATATATATAATTAACTTAAAATATGTAGTTGTTACTACATATATTTTATTTTTACTGCCCGAAATTTTCACATTGTAAATACATATCTCTTTATCAGTGACGATACCAATATTCCTAAAAATAAAGCGCAACAGTTTACGGGATCTTTAGGGTAGACAAAAGCCGGTTAAATCCAAAATTAAGTGGTGAAGTGTTTTGCGTCATGATGTTGACAAAATACGTCATTGCTAGCCTGAGACGCTAAAAGATAAACTTATCTTGACCGGTATTCTAACATTAAGTGTTTGACATTGGAACTTTTGTTTAAGTAATTTATGCCAGCCGGTACATGGATAGATATTTCTAAAATTATAAATTTTTACTTAATTCAATCGAAATATTCGTTTTGTTTTTCTTCCAAAAAAGAAACAATTAAAATTTTCCTTTGCCTTTCAACGTTTTTTAATGTCCGCGTACCCCTTCTTTTTGAGCTTTTCCTATTTTATTTTTGGGTAGGCTTCTTATGGTTTTGTCCCGTTTGTTTAATAATATTGATGTGCGCTCGCTTTTTGAACACATTTCGCCTGGGAAAAACGTATTTTAATTTAAATACATACAAACAGACATATGTATATATGTATGTTTTTTCAACAAAACTTTCACGAATCCGAAATACAAATGTATTTGTGTTTATTCATATAGACATACAAACCTGCATACATAAGAACATTCGAATATTAGATCGGTTATTAGTCACCGGTTGAGAATACAAAAACATCTAAATATATTACAGTTCGAAAAATGTGTGTTTGAATATAAAATTTTCGTTTTAATATCATTATTGTGATCTATCTTATCTATGCAATACAAACTCGTACTAGTTATTTTTAAAACTTTTTTTGATCAAAATTATTTAAACTATAAAACTGATCTTTTTGGCCATGTACTCGCGGTATAATCTTTAAGTAACGTAACATAAAGGTTCCTATGTTATAGGTAATACACGCATTGCACGACCCTGGATGCTACTTACTTCGTAAATTAATTCACCACAAATCAGTCTCTTAGTTATTGAATATAACGTAGCTTTCCTTGTTAAGATTTTTTAAATATGCTCAGTAGATGCAGGGATTACCCCCGACTACACCACATTTTTATCTGTTGATAAATATACTGGTAAATGATAAAAAAAATTGTAAAAATTTTATTTTACGGACATTGATTGTAAGAAAAATCTTTTACCCATATTTATTTTAAGTAAAACATCACTTATTATGTATATTTGGATTACACAGATACTACTACTTTAACCAATGGCGACAATCGATGGAAGACCAGCACAATATGGGATATCACTTAAGCAATTGCGCGATATCATGGAGCATCGCGGCCGGGAGGGTATAGCAAAAATCAATGAATATGGTGGCATACATGAACTATGCAAAAAATTGTACACATCCCCAAATGAAGGTAAGTCAATATATACTTGGTGTCGTAACCTATAATATCGTTAAGTACTTATAAATATTTCGAATTTTTTTCAGGCCTTAGTGGGTCAAAAGCAGACGAGGAGCATAGACGTGAAACGTTCGGCTCAAATGTAATACCACCGAAACCTCCCAAAACATTTCTTACGTTAGTGTGGGAGGCGCTTCAGGATGTTACACTTATTATATTAGAGGTTGCTGCGCTAGTATCACTTGGTCTGTCTTTTTATAAGCCCGCCGACGAAGATGCGCGTAAGTGTATTTTAATAAAATATAAAAAAAAAAAAAACGAAAAAGAAGGAAAGATTGCTGTAATACTATACGTTACTTTATACACCCGACAACCACAAAATCAAATCGTTAGCTTATCGGTTAAATATATAGCCCTGAAATTTTATTTTCAACAATGCCTTGAATAGCGCTCCTGTGTGTTTTTAATTTTAATTTCCATTTTGAATAAATGCGTTATTTTTCATTTTATATGTTTTGATCAATGTATTCGTATGTATGTGTATGACGCGCTTAAAACTATAATTCGCCAAAATTAAATAAACTTAACTGCGCCAGCAAAAGTTGTCAGCGGTTAGACACTTAGCTTTTTAATGCAAATCTTTTGTTAATGTGCATTTTGCTTTAAAACTGTAAGATTTTTTTTACATTATTTTTCATAAACTTACTATATGTTTCATACAAATTATTGTTAAAAAAAAAAAAAAAAACGAACTAGGCTAAAACATATACTTCATAAAATTTTCATTGTCTTAAGCTCTGGATGTATGTATATGGGAAAGTGAATTTAAATTTGTCATTTCATTTTGTACCGCCTGTTTCATCTTTTTGCAGATTCTGAGTTTAGCAGCGACAACCTTAGCATTCTTTATTAGTTATTAGTTTAATTAGTTTTGGTATTATATAGACATTGTTTTATTAAAATCTAATTATTTTGTATGCATGTAGCTTTACTTCAAGAAGAAGATGAACATCATGGATGGATTGAGGGTCTCGCCATACTTATTTCGGTCATTGTGGTCGTGATTGTAACAGCGTTCAATGATTATTCAAAGGAGCGACAATTTCGAGGTCTACAGAGTCGCATAGAAGGAGAACATAAGTTCTCTGTAATTCGTGGCGGTGAGGTTTGTCAAATTTCGGTTGGCGACATTCTTGTTGGAGACATAGCTCAAATAAAGTATGGCGACCTTTTGCCTGCTGACGGCTGCCTTATTCAAAGTAATGACCTAAAGGTAAGTATATAAAAAATAAAATAGTATAAATTGAATATCGGAGTCAGGGGTGTCCGCTTAACCCTAATAAAAAGTGATTAATTTGTTTTTAAGATCTGATATGCTTACCTGTTTTCAAATTATCGCCAAATGATTGAAAACTTAAACAAAAGTTATCTTATTTAGGTGGACGAATCATCACTTACTGGCGAATCCGATCATGTTAAAAAGGGTCCAGATACCGATCCAATGGTGCTGTCTGGCACGCACGTTATGGAGGGTAGCGGCAAAATGGTTGTTACCGCCGTTGGTGTAAACTCCCAAGCTGGTATTATTTTCACATTGCTTGGGGCCGCTGTTGATGAACAGGAAGCCGAAATAAAAAAGATGAAAAAGGGTTCGTAATTTAAATTATTTGTGTTTTTAAGTTTTAAGAAAATGTTTGGACCAATGCCAGTTTTATCGTCTTGTTTTTGGAAACACACAACAAAATGTTATAAATATTATTGTAATAGACAGTTGAAAATATAATTCTTATGGATTTTCGGCTTTCTAAACATAAAAATCGCAATTTAATGTTAAGATACATTTTCAATTACAACATGAAATATTTTTTTATCTGGCATTTTTAACCAGTTGTGCTTTCAGTTCCCTTAAGACAATATTCATGCTCTAATTACTGATTAATGTCTTCGTAAAAGTCGATGATCTTGTGTATGTTACCTTAAATACAGGTTTTATAAGTATGGAGTAGAACCCGTACTTTTTGTACAATATTTAAATTATTTCTTACCTTAGTAGACTTTTACTAATAAATCTTTATTTTTTGTCTAGGAGTGGATCAATATAAGAGTAATATTTTTTACAAACCATGTATTTTTGGAAGTTATTCTTCTGAATAAATCAAACCAATTAGCTTTGAATTTTCTAATAATAATACTAAATTGTAATTTTAATAGCCATTTTAGGATTTATGTTTTATCTATAACGACATTTCCCACGTAAACTATAGTACCTACTTGCTTACTTAAAAATAAGTTTTGTGTTATTTGTTTACGTGTTCACTCTCTTAATAACCTAACTTTGCGCTTGGGTCTTTACAGCCAAATCCTTTTTGTGTAAATACGTGCGAATGTGAGCAGCAGGTCAATTTTTTTTTTTGTTTATGGCGAATCTTCTATAATGTGAAAAAGCAAAAAGAATATGTAACCATTTTTGTTTCAATTCCTGTTTACTTTTATCGGCTCGTACGAAAAAGGTACGTGCCGACGAGGACCAAACCAAATATGCCAACTTGGTGCTTAAATAAGTACCTCTTTTTTGCAACAGGCAATTCCTAAGCGGCACCTTAAAATATAAAATAGACTTAAATGCAATTTAGATTATATTATCTCAAAACGTTTTCCTACATCTTTTGTAAAATGCGATTTATGTAGCAGGGAGTTTAAAATCCATTTAAAAAAAAAATGGGAATCCAATCATTTGTCTTATTACATAATTTTTAAGACACACACAGCCATACCTTGTTTGGTTTTGAATTTAACCTCTGACAACATTTCGACCTATAAAGTCAATTCAAGGCAAATAACTATTCAAATTGCAATAAGTTTAAATAACTCGCACTGTTTACAAACCATGTTGATCTCTTTATTACATACAATCTATATACATATATATAATAATTATTAATACATGTGAGTATTAAACATATATAAGTGTATTTATTTAAAACTTGTGTAAACGTACATATAAATCACACGCACAATATACAATGTACAGTAAGAATTCAATTACCAATAATCTTTAACTATATTTATTATGTTTTACTATTTTTATTTTTCATATTCCAAATGTCATACGTGAATTGCATGACGTGAATTGATTGACCACCCATCTTTAAAATCCTTCATCTACCTCAATAAATAAAAAAACAACCAATCAATCAACCAAACAATCAATCAACCAATCAACCAACCAATCACCACCACTACCAAAAACACCAAAATACAACAACAAATTAACGAATTAAATGAACCAATGCAAAAATTTTAATAAATATATATCAACGTGTTGTGGATCCAATTTTAATTGAAACGCCAAAATAAAATTTTCGGTTAATCAGAAGCTAAAAAGGCAAACAAACAAAAAAGCAAAAGTCTTACAGGTGAATCAATTAACCAGTATAAATACTTGTGTATAGAGTTAGTTTTGAATTTATTATTAAAGAATAATCAAAAGCAAGTTGAATCGTTGCATTCGGACGTAACCGACTGCAAAATACTTTGATACCAGTATTTATGTGGTAAATATTTGGGACCCTGGCCTTTAAATTAGTTTTTACATATCTTTGAAGAAATGCATGTATCTTCCCACCCACCTTTGCTTTAGCTGTTAAAATGTGTTAAATATATGACCACGAGTTGCGTCGGTTTTCAAAGCGAAGCACATATTTATTAAAATGTATGTGACCAAATCATCCCTACAAACTTTCAATGTTCTAGTTTTAGGGGCAGAAACCATGTCGGATACTGCACAAACACTTTTTGCTCTTTACCTTTGGTATCAGAGTAAAAAAAAACGGAATTTAGAATCGCTGCAAATTAACATGCCCTTGCAGACCGAAATCCAAGCTTAAATTTGTTTTGTTAATTAGGTCGAAAGATAAAAAACGATAAAACGAATTATACATTTTATGAATGGTTCTATTACTCACAGAAAGCAATTCCAATATTTTTAATTTTTTTTTGTCAAAAACAAATGGTTTTTCTAATGAGAAATGATTCATAGGAAGCTATAAAAATAAAGAGACACTCTTAAATCGAATTTGTTTAGTAAGTAAATGCAGAATCGATATTATTTTTTAGTTTCAAACCCCTTCCCTAACTTACCCCATCTATGCAAAACAATTTCAGATATTTAAATAAAAATATTTTTCTATATAAATTTGTATTCAAGCAATATCATGCAATTTCATGATAAGAGTTTTCCCCATACAATCCATCACCTTCTTAACCACTCAGTTTGGATCAAATTATTGGTATGCAGCTTTAAGTTTAGTTTGTCACTATATAGTCACATCATCGTTATGCGGTATTCGCATCTTTGTACGTTGTATAGAAGTTACTGTTCATGAATAATTAATTAATTAATCGTCAGTTATATATAATTTATCAAATAGTCTTTTGACTTTCAAACCGCTAGAATCAAAATTTGTCTGTGCTGTTAGCCCCATAATTTAATCAACAAGCAATAACTTCTTTTAATGTAATTAATATGTCTATGGCACGTACAAATAATGTAGCTTTTTATACATAAAAGAATTTTAAAAAACTAAAAAAAAAAAGTAAACCCCAGAATCTTTCAGTCGTACTCAAGTTTCTTTCAGCATGGTTGCTTATACGTTATAGCCTTTGCAAATAATTTAGGTTAATCATTTTAATTAAAAACAGGGCACGCAGCTTGAAACAAAATTTTAAACGGTTCTTGAAAATCTTTTTTTTTAAAAAACTCAGCAAAGCGAAAAATAACGTTGTTATAAACATAACATAACAAACATAAACATATGTTTGACAATTAAAGCAAATTGTATGTAATCTGCTAAGGAATGTTATGGTCTGCAAGGGAATTATAATAAAACAAAATGTAATATATGAAATATAGTACTAAAAAAACAAAATATACAGGTGATAATGATGGTCGCACCCCAATGAAAGCAACTGGCAATGCTCCAACACCACGAGGTCCTGGTGAAACGGTCAAATCGGAATCCGATGGAAACCACGTGCAACAATCGTCATCAACGCCCAGTGCCGCAGAAACCGGACACAAGAAGGAGAAATCTGTGCTGCAGGCCAAGCTAACAAAATTGGCTATACAAATTGGTTACGCCGGTTCAACCATAGCCGTTCTTACCGTAATTATACTCATAATACAATTTTGTGTTAGTACATTCGTGATTGATAAGAAGCCATGGAAAAACACCTATGCCAATAATTTGGTTAAGCACTTAATTATTGGTGTAACAGTATTAGTGGTGGCAGTGCCCGAAGGCCTTCCACTGGCCGTCACATTATCTTTGGCCTATTCGGTGAAGGTGAGTAATTTATTCCATTTAAAATGTTTTTTTTTCTGCAATTTGGTGTGAGTATATTTGAAAGTGATAGTAAAATGAAAGGGCCTTTTAGGACAAATTTTTGCTATTTAGAGTAACTTATATGCTATCGTTAACAACATTTGTTAATACTACAAATGTAGTAACATATTATCGAACCGAAACGTTTAACTTTCAAAATTTAACCAATTTTCAATTAAAACAAGATGATTGTCTTCGTTTATTTAAATAATTATAAACTACAATCTGTTTTGTAAATAATAATGATATATATATCTAATACTTAACTTTTAACAGAAAATGATGAAGGATAATAACTTGGTACGACATTTGGATGCTTGTGAAACGATGGGAAACGCAACAGCAATTTGCTCTGATAAAACTGGAACGCTAACAACAAATCGAATGACCGTTGTACAATCCTATATATGCGAAAAATTGTGTAAAGTTTTGCCAACGCTTAATGATATACCACAGCATGTTGGCAATTTAATTACTATGGGTATATCCGTCAATTCTGCGTATACCTCCAATATAATGGTAAGATTATACTGTTTATAATTGCATGTTTTAGTCTCAGTTTTGTTTTTAATATTTTCAGGCTGGTCAAAATCCTGGTGATCTGCCTATTCAAGTCGGTAATAAAACCGAGTGTTCGCTTTTGGGCTTTGTGCAAGCATTGGGCGTGAAATACCAATCCATTCGCGATGAAATTCCTGAGGATAAATTTACACGCGTTTATACCTTCAACTCTGTACGCAAAAGCATGGGAACCGTCATACCAAGACCAAATGGTGGATATCGATTGTACACAAAAGGAGCTTCGGAGATTATTATGAAGAAGTAGGTTTTAGTTGTCCGTCATTATATTTATTGAATATTTTGCTAGCGCTACAGGAGGTACTACCGCATAATGAAATGTATATGTTCACATTTGCATTTGAATTTTGCTGTAAAGTCGGTATATATTATTTTTAGATGTTCCTTTATATATGGACACGAGGGCACATTAGAGAAATTCACACGGGACATGCAGGAACGATTAATACGTGAAGTGATTGAACCAATGGCATGTGATGGCTTACGTACTATTTCAGTGGCTTATCGCGACTTTGTTCCCGGCAAGGCAGCCATCAATGAGGTTCATTTTGATGGTGAACCTAATTGGGACGACGAAGAAAATATAATGACCAATTTGACCTGTCTGTGCGTTGTTGGTATTGAGGATCCGGTGCGTCCAGAGGTTCCCGATGCCATACGTAAATGCCAACGTGCAGGCATCACTGTTCGTATGGTCACGGGCGACAATATTAATACTGCACGGTCCATTGCTGGTAAATGTGGCATTTTAAGGCCAAACGATGATTTTCTTATACTCGAGGGTAAAGAATTTAATCGGCGAATTCGTGATAGCAATGGTGATGTAAGTTGGGATAATGGAAAATTTATGAAAATGTACTCTTTATTCGTTAATTTATTCATTATAGATTCAACAGCATCTTCTTGACAAAGTTTGGCCTAAACTGCGAGTACTTGCACGTTCATCGCCCACCGACAAATACACCCTAGTCAAAGGTTTGCCACGCTTGAACTGTATATAATACAACGATGCATACTTTATAATTTTTATTTATATTTAAAGGAATGATTGATAGTACTGTTACCGATAATCGCGAGGTTGTTGCTGTTACCGGCGATGGTACTAATGATGGGCCAGCTCTTAAAAAAGCTGATGTTGGTTTTGCAATGGGAATTGCCGGCACCGATGTTGCCAAAGAGGCATCTGACATCATTCTCACCGATGACAATTTCAGTAGCATTGTCAAGGCTGTGATGTGGGGACGCAATGTATATGATTCGATCGCAAAGTTTTTACAGTTTCAATTAACAGTGAATGTTGTTGCCGTCATTGTGGCATTTATTGGTGCTTGTGCCGTTCAGGATTCGCCGCTTAAAGTAAGTATTGGTTTCCAAAAACTTTTAGTTGAATACTCCAAAAAATAGGAATAAGATATAATAATTATCGCCGACTCCATAAAGTTATCATATTACATATTCTTGTTCAGAATCAATAGCGGAGCCGACTTCTTTTTGAAATTGTTGGCACCCACAATATTTATCAAATAAATTACTTTAAATCTATTCTTTTTATATCAGTCACTTTTCTCTTTTAAGCTTCAGTATTGTATATGTACATAAGTTTAATATGCTTTCTCTTTAGTAGAAGTTGTTATGTTAGTTACACTATCCTGTATAATGAAATAAATGTGAAGGAAATTCCTTGTTTCTTAAGAAATTTAAAACTGTTTAAAAAACATCAATAAAATATTTAAAATATTAATTATCCTTAACTAATTTTTCCCCCTTTTTCAGGCAGTGCAAATGTTATGGGTCAATCTTATAATGGATACACTAGCATCGCTTGCGTTGGCAACCGAAGTGCCAACACCCGATCTATTGTTACGTAAACCTTATGGACGCACAAAACCACTCATATCACGCACAATGATGAAAAATATACTTGGACAAGCCCTTTACCAGTTGGTTATTATATTTGGTCTGCTATTTGTCGGTATGGCTGGTCGTTGTTATGTTGCATAGCTTGCATATACTAACCAATGCAATTTATATTGATAATTTACAAATAAAAGGCGATTATATACTTGACATTGAGTCGGGACGTGGACAGGATTTGAACGCAGGACCAACTCAGCATTTTACAATAATTTTCAATACGTTCGTTATGATGACATTGTTCAATGAGATAAATGCACGAAAAATTCATGGACAACGTAATGTCATTGAAGGACTTTTCACTAATCCCATATTTTACACTATCTGGATATTTACGATGATATCACAGGTCTATCTATCTAACCTTCATTAGTATCGACATACAGAAATAATACATTTTGTTTATTTAGGTTGTAATAATCCAGTATGGTAAAATGGCATTCTCAACAAAAGCTCTGTCACTGGAGCAGTGGCTGTGGTGCATATTTTTCGGAATTGGTACACTTGTCTGGGGTCAACTTATCACATCAGTGCCTACACGCAAATTACCCAAAATCTTATCGTAAGTAAATATGAGCAGCAATTAAAACACATTCACATTATTAATGTTGTACAATTCTAAGTCATCATTAACATAATTTAATATATTTACATAACCTGAATTTATGTTTTTGAGCCTGCAAAAATTTAAAATATGCTTTCTCCATAGCGCATCTGATGAGTAAATCGCTTCATTACGTTTGCTTGCGGCTTGCACACACGCAAACATATTTTAAATATGCATGTTAATTGCCTTCTAGTTTCTAATTGTTAGTTTGATGCTACAATAGTTAATAGTATCATGTACGAAAAAATGTAATTTATGCGTGTTATTACTACTACTATGCTATAAAGGATATATTAAAATTAAACTAAACAGTAAACTATATTGCACTATTGAAATGGATAACTAGTTTATATATAATATGCTATAACAGACATAGTTGTATATATTTAAGAACACGTATATATAAGTATGCATGTACATACATATGCTATACAAGTCAAATTTATGATCTGGTATAAGAATATTTTTATATTTAGACCTAAAATGTGTTTTTCTTTTTTAGTCTATTAATAAATTTTTTTTTTGTTTTTTGTTTTACAAACAAGTTTACAGCAAATATAAATCAAATAATAATAATATTTAATATGAAGGATTGGGTAGTAGTAAAGGTCATAAAAAACATATAAAGGATTGGGTGAATAATAAAGATAATTTAAAATTTAAAAGCGGTCAACAAATTTGATAAGTACAAAATTTTTTTTTCTGATAAAGTTAGAAAATATATTAAAATTTCTTTTAAATTAACATATATAATTCTTCGAGAATCTAATAATGGTGAATTTTGATAAGGTACAAAATTTAAATGTAAACCATTCCATTTTTATATGTTGTTTACGTTGTTTTTAGTTTTATTTTTAACCTCTACGGATTTTTAACTTATAGGATCAAATCTTAGGGAGGTCTTTTATATAACACACAGTTTGGAGTCTTCGGTTGACTCTTTGTATGCAAAGCAAATTTGCTTGTTATTCAATCAAACGAGTTTTTACCGATCTTATCATGAAAAAACGATGTGTTTCAGCTGCGTAGTGAAAATTTGGGGGATGGGATACGAACAAAGTAAAATTTAATAAAATTCTATGTTTTTTTTATACACTATGATATTAAAGCATTAAATATATAAGCACTATTCTTCTGTATTTAAAAACAAAATTGAAAAAAAATTTTAATTAACATTAATTTGCTTCAGGTGGGGTCGCGGCCATCCTGAAGAATATACGGACGCCATGAATTTGGGTGAGGAACGATTCGATTCTATTGACTCCGATAAAAAACCAAGAGCTGGACAAATTCTATGGATCCGTGGATTAACTCGCCTGCAAACTCAAGTAAGTGTTTCGCGTCCCCCTTTTTATTAAGAGTGCCATTATATCAAAAAAAAAAAAAAAAAAAAAAAAAAAATACAGGACCGAAAACATATATATACATAAAGAAAAAAAATAGTTATCCTTCTTTTTGTCAATGAGTTCAAATATTGAAAATTGTAATGCTATTTTGAAAGCTAAATGGCACAATTACTTAAAAACCGAATTGTTACCCATTCATTATGCATTTTATGATTTTGATTTAACCAATAGTTTTATCAAAACAATGTCATAACTATATATAACTATATGTATATATATAAAAATATTTTGCGTTTTTTCAATACGTATTTTAATACGTACTAAATTGTGCGATAAATGGTCGCATGCGAACGTTAGGTACAACATTATTATAATGTAACCAATACAGCACCTGTACCAACTGAACTTAAAAATAACAAGTCTCATTCAAGGTGATACCTGTGTCGTTCGCATGCACCATTAAACCATACATACTACATATTATTTGTTTTCCGTTTCTAAATTTTGTTAAATAGTTATATTGATTAAGTTCGGCAACATTGATTTGTGAAATACTTTTTAAATTTAGTTTCGTTAATCTTAATATATTAATTAAGTCATACTTTGCTTAATTTTGTTACCAATGCTTTTATGTGAAACTTTGATAGAATATCGCTCAGTTCTGACACAGCTGTGGCATGCATTTTGATCGGCTTCGAGGTTCTTTTATCCCCCAACGAATTTACATTATTAAAGGGTGGGAAAATCGTTTACAAAATTGTTGAAAAAAAATTTAAGCGAAATATAAGTCTTAAGAGTTTGTAGTATTTGGGGTTGCGACAGTTGTATAGATGTACATATATTCATACATGCGGAACTTGTTTTAAAATTTACCAAAGCAAATACAACAAAACTTTGATTTAATTTTATATTTGTATAAACACGAAATTTGATTTTTTTAATGATATAACAGATATAATTTTTTATTTATAATTTTTATTTTTTTAATGCAGATATGCATATATGTACACACCTACTTTATACTTAATGGTACGAACGGGCTTTTGACTGTTGCAATTTTCTGGAAAATGTTTTTCCTCATTCGTAGTTAGTTATTATCGTTAATTGCTTTGTAGTTTCACAGTTTTAATAAAAGGTTTATGTTGTAGAACTACCAAACCACACAAGTACTCTTCTTTCTATCGATCTCTGGCCTTTCTCGCTGTCACTTTCTCTCACATTTTTTCTTTCTCTCTCTATGAATCAGTTTCTGTATGTTTTTATTAAAATCTCTTGTTAAATATTCCGTCTTCAATTCCCACATTTGGCCTTAGTACTCCGAATTATTCAATGTCCCTAACATTTTGCCGTTCTTTATTCTATCAAACGTACTGTTGTTGTTTGTCTTTAGAATCCGACAACTCTTCAAATTTTACCGTGAATGCTTGTAATTATTAAAATCTAGATTTTAGTGTTTATGTCGAGTGTGCGTTGTGTATATGGAATGGTTTTTTAAAAGTTGTAACAATTTTCGATGATATTTTTCTCCTATTATTCTCCCATATTTTTGTCCTTCTGAAGATGGACAATATAAAATCTCTTTCTACTTACATACAATTAATTACTTTCAGTAGTTATATAGCTTCAACACAACAACAAACTTACGAATAGAAGTAAGTTATAAATAAAACAACAACAAACAGTGTATTTGTGATAAAGTGAAAACAAGAGAATGGTTGCAAGACAGTTAAAACTATCGGCATGAACCTTGTTTAGCGGTCAGTTGAACAGTTGCTGTATAACAAACCATTGTTCACTGTTATTATAGCGGGAAACTGGGTGAATTTTGAGATGCCCCATACTAGCAGTGTAAAAAATGCATTTCACATTTTGTTAAGGAGTAGTAATTTACATTTTTAAAGATACATTTTTAAATTAGTGCTATAAATTATAATAAGGGCTATATAGTACACACACGCACAACGTATAACAATGCTGATCTTAAATTTCATATATTAACTTAAATCGCTTCTTTAAAGTTGCAGGCCTCGCAATCTCGATAGTGAGGACATTTGTATAAAGTTTACTCTTCCGTAATCTTTCCATAATTCCCCTTTTAGAAGGATTTAATGTTTTTAATTGTGTTTTTTCATTGTTATGTTCTTGTGTCCATTGCATTCTATTTACTTAACTTCTTTCTTTTTTTGGGTCCTTACTTTAATATATATTTTTATCCAAAAATTTTTTTTCTGTTACACTCGGCATGCCAAAAACCTTAAATCATTTATTTTTTAAAGGCAAAGTAGTTTGCTATTTACACCCCAAGTCTTCTCTATAAACTACCAAATAAACATAAATATGTACGTTTGTATATATATATGTGAAAGGTCTACACAATATCACTCTGTCATATTTTCAAAGATCAATTATGTATTAATTACTTCGGTTTATCGAAGCTTTAATTAAAAATATGTATTGAGATTTCATTTGTAACTTTTAAAAAAGTGCTGTGAAATGTTTTAAAAATGTTCACCACGTAAGTTGTTAACTTATTAGGTGTAAAATAAGTTTTTCATAAAATATTATAAACGATAGTAATTTTTTTTGTACTTTCAAGAAGGTCGAAAAATTTTCATAAAGGTTTGCCAATTAACTGCTGGCCCTAAATGAGTGAAACTATGTAAAATAAATTTTCAAACCACCGCTTTAATTTTATTGTTATTTATTAAATACAGATAAATTAGTATTATTTTCCGAATGGTTATTTAAACCATTTGCATTAGGGTTTGGAGTAAAACATTGATTGCAGCTTAATATTATACTTAATGACCACATATTTTGTTACTTTAATTTTATTATTATGTATAAATACAGATACAGATCTCATTCTACATAACGCAGCAACCAATATTTAAAATATTCTAAAAATTTATAATACTCATTTCATATTTTTCGCCCTTACTTAAAAATAAATGCTTATAACCAATTCCAAAAACGATTGATTGAATGACGCAACCAATATAAAAAAAAACTGAACATAAAAAATTAAATCTCAACCATTTTTGAAAATGCGATACAAAAATCAATTTATATTACTATATATATTTCGCGCAAATATCCAAACTCACCTCCAGATTTCCGTACCGGTAAGAAAAGTGTATGTTTTATGTTTGTTTTTCTGTTATTGGCAAATAGACAGTTTTTTGTTTTTGTCGGATTCACAATCCCAACTCCTTCCAAACCCCCACCCCCTTTTCAAACAACACCAAACATAAACAATCAATACTTCTTTAGTAAAAAGTTTTTACTTAAATGCATTAGAGTGTCGCTTAACATAATAATTTTTCAGTAGTTCCAATGCTTTATATTTTCGTATCACAATTGCAAGGCATTAGTTTATAACCAACCTTTTAATAAAATTTAAAAACCTCTATATATATATATATCTAAAAACAATGTATAGACATTTAAATAAAAGTAAGTATAAACGCTATAAGCAAATAAATGTGTGTGTGCTTTAAAATTAACAATAGCACTATTATTTTGCTGTATTCCACTTAATAATACCCAAAGACGGTTTTGTTTAATGTAATTTTGGTTTCTAAAAATTGAAATTGCTAATTTTTACTTTATATTATGTGTATCAAATCTAGGCACTCTAATAAATATATAATATACATTTTATTTCTTATTCGATGTATGATCTCTAAATATGTGGTTTTTTTTTGTATAGACTTGAAAAGTTGATATCTACTTGGTCATAATATAAAACAATATCCGAATCGAAAGAGAATAAATATAGTCGATATATATCTGTCTGCCTATCTGTTTTTGTGCAATTGAATCAATCAATTCATCAGTTTTACAGTTAGATTATGTTTGAAAATCGGCTAGTTCGGACTACTATATTACAAAAACTTTTATATAAATCGAAATTTTTAAAATGAATGTCTATTGAAAAAAACAAATAAGTTTTTCAAGTGTATATATTATTCGGCATGTCGAAGTTAACTTAATTACTTAATTTTTATATTCCATTGTTACACTTGGCAATATTCACAAAAACCTTCATTGATGTTTTGACATATAAAAGTGATAACACCTAGAAAAATATATAAGCGATATGTTTATCACATATTTTGCAAGATTTGTACTAGGATTTCAATTACTTAGGCTCTTGTTTTTAAATAATACATTAATTTTGCAATGTCTACATCATGGCAGTGTCCACAACTACATAAATTGTTTCGTCAGCTGAACGCACTGATTATTGCATAAAGTCAAGGACTTAAGAAGCGGTTGTTATTGAAGATGTTGTTGTCGACCTTATCAGGTGATTTTGATTGTCACATTTATTTGTTTCATCATTCGTACGAAAAATATTGCACCAATATGTACATAAACTTGCAACCGTGCGTTTTGAACGGCAAACAAGAGACTCACTTCTAGTAGCGATATATTAACAAAAATATAAATTACTTACAAAGATATTTGCTAAAAATTATTTAACTTTTTCCAAAGGTTAGTCTGCGAATAGTAAAGTTGGTTAGGCGATGCAGTTTTTCTTTAACTTTAAGCTTTCGAAGAACTCTTTTTCTTTTCTAACATCGTTTACTGTAAATAATATACTGCTGTGTAAATAGTTTTGTTTGATTTAAATGTTTTTGTTTTTTTTTTCATTATCATTTTCAATGTGATAATTAAAGAGCTGAAACAGAGAATAAAATGGATGCATCTCTGATTTTGAATTACTTAGCATCAAAATCCGAACCCACTTATCATTTTCGAAACATAGAGTTGAAAAGGCATAAAGTTTTTCAGGGTCTGATATACAGACAATAAAAATATTTTAAGTTTTTACGTCAGTTTGCTTATCAAGTCAACTACTTCTAATAAATAGTCATGCATTTTGACGGTGTGGCAATATAGTTTTCCTAATTCAGCAGAATAAAAAATTTCTTTTTGACAAGATAGAACGCAATGCAAAACTTAAGTTAAGGACAGATTTGCCTAAAGATAATCAAAAATCAGATTAGCCACTTAACGTTTCTCCGCTGAATTAAAATAATTTGTATATTTAACGTTTAAAATGGAGCATAATAAAATAAAGTCGATATACCACATCCTTCCGTTTCTATGAAAACAACAATATCAGCTTTTAAACTAAAACTTTAGACAAGGTCATCTTTATGTAGTATATATATATATATATATATATTTATATTCTATATCAAATAAATTTATTTTGACCAATAAATAGGTTTGGCAAGTGCAATTTATTTTCGTCATGGCGAAAATAGCACCTCCGTTTTTTACTTTTAAATTTGGGATTTTTCGTACACATTTTTACCAATTTGTTTTCCTATTGATGCTTTAAATTTAATATCCCTTTTTTAACGTTCAGTCATCTGCGCATGTGTATATTAAATATTCTGGTTGTCAGAAGGTACTTTTATTTTCAATATTTTTATTTTTATTATATATATATTTTCATAAATATATTTATGTAGTATGTATAAAACAGAATATTATCTTTACTTTTTTTCAATTTGTGTTGGTGGCATTTTTAAACATATATATTTAGCTTTCGATTTGCTTTTATTATTACAAAAGTAATTATGAAAGATATGTGTTTTAATTTCTGTAATTTTAAAGCCGGCGGAGCCAATGCGGGAGACTGAAGTGTAATTGCAATAATAATAAGCATCAAGTACTTATGTGTATGGCATGACGCAAAACCCACACACAAACAGACACGAATACACATATTCACACATTCGAACCAAATGATTTATTTTTAATGCTGAAAAGCAGGAAGTGAACACAAATCGGCATATGTATGTGTAGTTATACAGCTTCAGGTTACAATTTTTTGAAGATAGGATTTTACGGCCCTTCTTCCTTTCTACCTCCCTGTGTGTGTGACTGTGTGTGTGTGCAAATATGTATGTGCATATGTGGTTTGGAATGTTCATACTATACTTTTTTGACAACATAATTTTGATATTCACGGTGTGTATTTTAAGTTATATGCAAACTTTAAGGTTCGCAACTACCGTTAATCAAAGAACTATACAAAATTCAATGTTTTAATGACAATTATGTATATCTGTCTAGAGAACAGTTATTTAGAAATGTATACCCATCATGGAATTGTATACAAGCTGACGTACTAGTATTTTAACAGTCACAAAAAGTCCTAGCTAGGGTTAAGATTATGATGAAATTAACAACCTGCGCTTCGAAACCTCGCTCATTTTGGGTTAACAACGGTCCATGTCGCTTACCTGTTCTTAGTGCTGGAAGTCAAACTAGTACAATACTTACACTACTCAATTGGAGAACAGCTATCAACATTACGCTCCGTTTTTAGAAATTCTTCGCTTACAACGTATGCTTTAAGGATGTACCTTAAGTGTGCAGTTAAGACAGAAACACAGCTAGTCTGCCTTGCTATGCTATGAATACTTGCAGCTCTCGTGCAAGCATACAAAATCTCAAATCTTGTAAAATTCCACCATGTATTTACCGAGCGAGCACCAGACCCACACACATATAAAACACACAAACAACCAAGTTACCAACACACATATACTTACACAGCCAATGTTAAAATGTGAATTCATCGAAGGGCAATCATAACTCAAATTGGCAAATAGATAGCGACTCGTGCAACCACAGCAACAATATGCAGTTGCCTATTGTGAATGACACTGTCCATCAATTATTAGTCTGCCGACATCCAACGGAGCGGCGATAAGAAATTATTTTATAGTATCGCAAAAATAAATCAAAAAACAAAGCATCTGTAACAATCGATAACAACAAGAACAATCAACAACATCAAAAAGGTCTTTCTTCTACTACTACTACCACTTTCTGCCTATGTCTATGAACTACCTATACTCTGCAACAACTACCAACAACTACTACTATCAACAACACTTCTTACGAGCATTGAAACGTATGTAATTTGATTAAACTTTGAATTTTTATACAAATCGCAACACCACCACCCTTTAGAATAGTTAGAAAACAATTTAATATTATTATGTGCACGTGAGAAAGTAATAAACATGTATAAATAAATAAAAATAAATTGCATGGTAACTGTTCTAGCCCTCATAATAAATGAAATGAATACTTTCACATTTCCATTATACATTACATTTGAATAATATGCGTTATACAGTATTTACAATGCATATAGACTCTCCTTTGCGGTTGATAAACATAAGAAAGACAAAAGAAACTTGTGGCATCATGACCTGTTGATGAACCCATGTTGAATGCTAAATTTGTTCGGCTATATACAAAATATTTGATATAAACTATAACAAAATGTAATTTGCACTCAAAAATTAACAAAACTTAGATCCACCTATATTTATGAGCGATTGCAACAGGGTGGCCAGGGGGACTAAAATTATTAACAAATTTTTTTTTTGACCTTACGCTTGAATTGTTTTTTTTTATTTGATTGTACATTGTTTTTGTATCGTCATACTTTTATAGACTATTTTTTTGTTTGTGTGCTTCACAGCAAAGAATACAGTTTAAAATCACCTAAATTCATGTTATTCCATTACAGCCGTAAACAATTGAATTTGTACGGGGTTAGTCCCGTTTTTTTTTTCTCTCTCTCCCTCACTATATATTTTTCCCCCACTCTTCTTCCAATCATTGGATTTTAAATATTAAATATCTTAATGATTTTGATGACCCAATCACTTGATGTTTTGTGTTAATGCTCTTAATTTGGCAAAGTACACAAAAGAACCTAAGTTTATTTCTAATTGTGATCAATATTAAATTAGTGTAAAACATATTTTGTTGTTAAGGATTATACTTACAACTCTCAATTGGAATCGTCGAAAGTTGTGAGTCATGATATTTTTTTATAACAACTATTAACTTTACTATTACAACCCGCTTATGTGATCGCAAGTAGGTTTTTTTGTGACCCACTGTGTACCCTTTTTAAAACTAAATTCCTATAATAAACGTTTGCGACCTTATTGCTGTCAAACTGTATGCACAGTGACTCACAGTTCACTGTGTGCTGTCTTAAAAAAATGTTTAAGTGCTATAAAATCAACACTAGAAAAAAATCTTAAAATTTATTAACACCATATGTTTGTATCACAATTAAAAAAGTAACTTTATTTGCTTCTTGGTTTTTAGCTGATTTATAAAATAACGCAATAATTAAAAAAAAAAGATACTTTTTAAATGTGTACATATATTATACATCAAAGTGGCGTTTAAGTTTTTTGTAGTTTCGGTTTTATAGCAATTTAATGTTTTTTCTAGACACCACATCATTTGAACTGTGAAACCCTGTATGTATTTAAAATTTTATTTCAATAGGACACAGCAATGATTTATTGAATATACTCGCTAAAAAAAGTACTAAATAAATTATAAGCTTTATAAAAATGAGAAATATTAAAATGCCAAAATAAATGAAAGATGTATGTGTGTATGTATCTGTGTGTTTAGCTTTTAGGTGTGTAAATATATAAACTTGAGCTTATCTATTACGATTGCCGGTAAGAATGCTATGTATGGTATGTTAGCATTTAAGTGTTAACATGTGTTTAAATTTTTTGTTGGATTATTGCTGCATGTTACGTGTGTTCTTTTTGCTTGTAATATGATTGTGTTACGATAAGCAACGCAAATGTTTACATGGGTTTGCATGCCAGCTCTCGATAATATGCTTTCTACTTACACACATAAAAAATAAACATTCTGCCATCAATACAATAATAATTTGATCCCAAGATGCTTACATACGTCATCTTGGAAATAATCTGGCAACCGCGTTTTACTTGTTCTAGTCTGCCAAACGCTGCTTTTACGTACGAAGTCAAAGAAACTTTAAATTTTCTGCTCTGATATTGATTTGATACGCATATAACCACATAAATTAAAGTTATTACTACGAATGGTGTGTATAATGTGTATTTAATTGACCAAGCTTAAAACCTTATAGTTGAATGATAATGTTAAAATTTCAATAAAACAATACATCCTATGCACACCAAAATAGGCAAAATGTATTCCAAAAATGCTTACATGCCTGCGTATGCATGCTTCATTTTGTTTGAATTTTTAAGTACATAGTTGATTTTTTATTTGTTCCTCAACTTCATATTTAATGTATTGCCATGAATATAAACAATTTTTCGATTTTTTACTTTTATGATTTGGCAGTTGCCACAGAGTTAACTGTTTCCACACTATAAATGTATAAACATATATGTACATATATTAATGTTTTTACATTTTTCTTTATAAGTCTTTTTAAAAAAACTATACAAAATTTTTTTTAATAATAACAACAGAAATATAGAGAGAGCTTAAAAAGGCTCTCGATTAAATGGCTAAAGAAGAGTAATTGGCAAGCGGATTGGTCAAAATAGTAAGTTTTGTCTAAATATATCTGACCTTATTTCGCTCGACCCTCATGATAATAGTCAGTGGGCAACCAGTTAATGGCATCGCCTTTAGCCTTTCTTCGTTTCTTACGCAGTTTGATGAAGCTGTAATATATCAACTAGTTAGATAAGATAAGCACGCTTACCTGGCATATTAAAACTGTCTATAACTCTCTCAATAGGTATCCTTACAATGCCTACAATTCCAACAGTTTCAACTGGTTTGGCTTGGTTATGTTCCTCTATTCTATTTAAAGCTATTTTGCCCTTGGATTTATTGCAAATTTGGCGAATTAGATTGCATGTGCTAGAAATAACAGTAATAAAACAGGCTTTTCATCTAGTTCTGTCTGACTGGCACGACTGACTGTACTACAAAGATGGGAGTTGACTCAATTTGTATTGAATGTTTAATTTTTTTAATTTTTTACTTAGTAGCTTGAAAAAAGATTATTTTTATTTGGTTATTAGTTCCCACATACACATATATAATTATGTACTAACGTACTCACATACGTTGCGTATGCGTATACTTTGTTTTATTTGTATTATTCTGTGTATGTATGTTTGTACATGCGTACCTACGTATATATATATTTATATATATATATACATATGTGTTTGCATGTAGTCTGTAAATAGCGAACGTTTTATTATGCTACTATTTATAATTATGCTTTATTGTTTGTTTAATTTTATTCTGTTTATGTTTATGTTCGTTTGTTGTCTAATTTCGTTGTGTTTCAGTTGCGCGTGATTCGTGCATTCCGCTCGACCCTGGAAGACCTAAGCGAACGTCGCTCTATGCACAGTTTGCATAGCTTACGTACCCCTCGGACGGCCATGCCAACAGGCGGTGGTGTTCACCCCGTATACAATTTAAATCTTTTGAGCCCCAATTATGGCAGCAAGCAGCAGCAGCAATCGCAGAAGCCGTCATCAAATGCAACTAATCTGCCTGCCGACATATCTTACATTGATGAAGATCCACATCAGCTTCGCAATTTAAAAAATGGATGCACTACAACAACCTCTGCATCCACATCAACACCCACAGCCTCATACGCTTCGCATTCACATATAGCATCACATGCTTCGCCCATTCGATCTGCTGCTGGTGGTTTCTCAGATGTTGTTCTCAACTTGCAGTTAAATGAACATCAGCATAAAAATGGACAGAACGAAACACGAATTTAACTTAAAATCTGGAAGAAACAAATATACATATGCCTATATTTTGATGTATTATGCCTTGATAATAACGATACACTAAAAAATGATAAGCCACCTGACGATGACAATCAATATAACATACATGTGTATGTTTATATGTATATTGTATAATTGGCACGCCCTCCTCAACCATTCTCGCTAGCTGTCGCTTTGACCAGTTTATAAGCATACAAAGAAAATACCACATATATGTATGAAACGTACTAAATCACTCGCAATGAGATTCAACACATGCACACATCATATACAAACAATTAATTGATTTACAACTTATTGCAGAGAGTCGTCAAGTCTGTACTGTTATAAGATACTTAACGATTAATGCTTAGAAAAATGTTATTTAAGCGCATGATTTTTTATCTTTTTAACCTTATAATTTTTGTAAATTATTAATATTACTATTGTGGTACTCGTATTACTAACTTTATGAACCAACAATATGCATTTTTTAATGTTTGCCTGGTGCGTGTATGTATGCGTATGAATGAGCTAATGGAATTTGATATTCTGCGTTATTGTAAATTAAGCCCCGAGTACATAAAGTATTCTATGGTTGGTGTGGATTCCGAAGTTATGGCAAGTACCAAAAGCAAATCATTAATAGACATTGTCTTACAGTTAAAATTATGTGGTGTCTCAAATATTTTGAAGTGCTATAAAAAGTAAACTAGAAAAAAAACGAAAAATGTTCATTTGATGCGGGTTTAAATAAGTTATATATTTTGTGTAAAATAGCTTTTTCATGGAACATAACCGCTTCCTGGTGGTTTCTGGCCCAATTTTTGCATCACTTATCCGGCTAATCATTCTTAAGATGTTCTGTTGTGATGTTAGTTACCAGCAGCGCACACAAATTTGAATTGTGGAATTAGCACATGGGGCAGTTCAGATAAGCCAAAACTGTATCATTCCGACATTATGCTATGGGTCATTGACCTGGTAAAAATAAGGTTCAATTCCCAGCTTCTAGCCACTTTGGTGTAATATATTGAATTAAATATTATGGTCTCAAAAATTGCCAGGTTTTTACGCCGCCTGTCGGCATTGACTATTGAAATTATGTGTTTGGGATCCGAATCAGTATTGGGCTGTCGCCTCTTATAATCTATAAAATTCTTTTTACGATTTACTCGGGCATTAAATTCACTGCTTTTGTACAGCACTTTGTCCCCCGCCAGTTAAGTCAATTTATGGGTCAAGAAGTTCCTTAATTATCTGATGATCCTCAAGTGCTATTCTGGTCTTGTTTTCTATTCGATTTTCGATATTGAAGCGCTCAATTTTGTGTTGCACTGTCGATCGGCATAGTTAGACCATTTAAGATATTGTGACCTGTGAATTTTCATTTTTGAAGTGTTTAAGAACGGTTTTCCGTTGCTCAATTGAAGTCTGCGTATAGTCCTTATTGGCATGTTTTGACCGGGTTGATATAACATAGCTTACAAAGGAATAATCTATTTTTGCTAAAACTATTCAAATTTAAAAAAAAAAAACACGTTATCTCTTACCATATTAAATGAACTGAAAACTTTTTTTTTTTTTTCAATATTTGTTAAGCTTTTAGCTTATTATTAATACTTTACGTACATATTGAACAGAATAGAATGATTGGAAATATGTAATAAATATTGAGAATCATATTCGAATGCATTAATGACGAAGTAAGAAAAAATACAAGTAAATATTCAAATGTTAATACATAACATATTTGGTAATACATTGAATTAGAAACTATAGAAAATCAGCCATTTTTTCATTTTACATCCACAAGTTGAGGATCTCACTGTAAGCGAGTTCAAAAGAACAAAATTAATGGGCATTTTCGCAGTAGGCATTTAGATTTACATTTATATTACTGCTAATACTATATACACTTTAAAATCAGCCAACAAGCTCAAAGCTTAGATATTTAACATAAAATAAGGGTAAATTGTTATTTACAGATGAGCGCATTAAAGGATGTGATTTGGTGGCATTTTTCTTCCTCTAAAAATTTAATATCAATCTTAAATAGAATTGCAAAATAATGCATTTTAATGTACTGAAGAAATTCTGTAACTTCCAGCAATCATAGCAATAAAGTAAAGTTTAAACTGAATATCGCACTTATTTTATCCAAAGCTTTAACACATCAATTCAATTGCTATGCGTATCATTTGTCAATTATATCATTTTCATACATGCAGCTGGCTAGTATGTACGTATAAAACAACTGAACTGTTGTTTTTAGATTCAAGTTATCTAACATGCACATTCTAAAATGAAATAATGTCTTATCTGTTTTGACTTGCAAAATAAAGGTACTTTTAACCGAATTATTTCTTTTAAAAAATAATACATATTTTTATGAAACAATTTATTGTCTACGTAATTTCGATACATGTGTATTAAAAATATAAAGACATACATTTGGTTATAAAAGAAGATTATCAAAATACAATAACAATATTTATGTTTAAAGAATACAAATACATTTACAAAAAATTATAATAGCAAATAGTATTTGGTCTTTAAATATTTATTGTTTCCATACACAGTTAAAGATAAATCAAACTTAGCGTATTAATTTTTTAATTAATATAAAGAAACACATCCACGCGACCATATCAACAGCCAAACATTAATATAATATTACAGTTACAAATTATCCAATCTCGATTATCCGCTTATGTATGTACTTAACGTTGTTAATATTTGATATGGTAACATGGAAAATATTTTGAGCATTCAAACTAGTATATTTGACATTTTGTACACACATATTGTCACATTCCCGCCAAAGTATCGTATGCCAAAAGTAGCAATAATGTATGGTTTTTAAGTACTATTACATAAAATGGTAAATCGTTCAGGTTTTTTATTTATTTTCGCATATGGCCATTTTGTGTATGGCCAAACTGATGTTTAGTATGATAAAAGTTATAAATACGTTTACTTCTGCCTTCATTTGTATATACATTTTAAAGCCGCTTGTTTCTGTAATTAAAGTTTTTCTGCTCTTTCATATTTATTATTTGTTATTTCATTCAAGCATTTACAAACATAACCCTTCTGTACCTTGTACCTAAATAAAATCCATAACCCAAAACGTATTTCATAGTTTATTTGTATGTAAGTATGTATTTTTACATGTATTAACGTACAAGTGTGCATATATGTAGCTGTGGACAAGTAAAAGATCGTTCAAAACAACACAACAATTGTGAACGCGAATGTACACACATTTGGGTGGTTCATCATTTAAACATTATTATTAAAGTGTATATATAATGAACATTTTCCGATTTAATTAAAAAATCTCAGACTTTGCTTATATGCATGCATATGAACGTATATGCATAATATACATACATAAAATTTTTTTTTTAATTGCTTTTTTTTTAATAAATACTACGTGCATACATATGTATTTAAATTTATATTTATTTTATGTAAATAAGTATAGATAAACACCATTTATATATATGTATGTATGCAAGTAAGTATATAAAATATAATGCCCATTCTAAAACTGAAACTATTGAAACTATTTTTATCACAGTACTTTCTTAACTGACTCCAACCTGTATATTTCTCTTCCCACTTATCGTTTTCATTTTACTTTCTCTCTCTCTCTCTTTAATTTTTAAAGGTAATAGGCGGCGAGTTGCAAGAACGCTTGATACCGGTTCCATATAGCAAGAGCAACACTGATCAAGCTGTAAGCCTTCCTTTCTTCACTTTTTTTAAACTAACACGATATGTACAGTGGGCAATGGTTTAGTAGTAGAAATTTTGCAGTCGGATTTTACCGACTTTCCAATACTCCGTAGCATTTTTGCCGAAATTAAACAATTATATTGACTTTTTGTTGCCTTTGGTTTTTGCTTTGATATCCACATCAAGTAGGAGCTACTAGTATTAACGAATAGTCGGTCCGTTTGTTAAAATTGACATAACCGAAAATATGAAAAAAAAATGTTTTGGCACTGAAGCCGATAGAAAAATAAAATCATTTATATTGGGTAAAGGTCTTTAGAATCGGCTGTTTTTTTTTTTGTGTACTTATGTTCAACAATACTTTTTTTTATCTGGTGCTTAAAGAAATTTTTTCTTGGACCATTCGAACAATGTGTATTTGCAATTAAAGAACTCGAGATTTTGCTTCTACTAATTAGGTCTTCCTTAATTGCTTAGCTTAGTAAAAACATCAAATGACGGAATAAAATTTTTATATTTTTTTGTTTGCGAAGGCGATGCAAACTGTGTCTAAAAATTTTAATAGCGAAAGGCTTAAGGATACGAGGTATTGTTGTTGAATTGAGTTGCTGTATGCGAATTTTCGCTTTCAACAGATTACATTTGAGGTGTAGGTATATATACTTATGTAAATCAACAAATCATCAACGTTGGATCTTGTTTTAAACCCAACTAATATATTGTATAATCCAATATTTCTATTAAAAGCTTTGCTTGATTGCGATTTTGATGTTTTTATAATAATTCGTTTGTTATTTTGCTTCTGTTAGGATATTTTGCATGTAATTCATTTTTAAATTTTACACTGTTGAATTTGCATGAAACAGCATTGTGCACACATCCATGTGTACATAGCATGTATGTATTTTTATACAAAAATTTGTTTTCAATATCATTAGGCTATTATACACATACACACACCCACATTTTGCATATTTGTGTGCCTCTGTGTCTCACTTCCGATGTCGGTCCGCCTCTTGCGCGTTTTCCCTTGCTATTGATGTATTTACATACATATGTTGTAAGAACATTTAAGTGGCATCTTAAACATCTCATACCGACTGCCTAAAACGTACATGCTCTATTATGTATGTTTTAGCCTGTTTAAACAAATTATGGTCTGCCGCTCTTAATAGTTTCTTGTATATCCTTATAACACACACATAAACACTCACACATACCAAAATTAATGACATAGATATTTGCAATCAAAAAGCTGCTTTTTTTTAAATTACCGTTTATTTTTTTCCGTATACCGTTGTATTTGTATGTATGTACAACGAGCAACTGTCATATGTACATGTGTTTGCATTTAATTTTCATTTGACTATAAATATATTGTAACTTATATTGTTGTTTTTGTCTATCTTGTCACTGTTTTCGGTGTTGTTATTTTCTTTCTATTTTCTGATTTGCGCGCTTAGATTCGTGTGGTGAACGCCTTCCGGCAAGGTCTTGATGCCCGTTACGGGGAGCATACAAATACTTCGCTAGCGGAGGTGCTGCGCAAGCAGACTTCGCTGAGCAAACGCCTCTCGGAGACATCTTCCATTGATTATGCCGATAATATACCTGATGAGCTGACCATACCCGAAATCGACGTTGAACGGTTGTCATCCCACAGTCATACTGAAACTGCTGTTTAAAAACAAGGCAAACCGACAAACAACCAACCATCGATTAAATCAAACAGCTGGTCACATACTCACTCAGTTACAAACATATACATGCATACATACATGCAAACTTATAAGAAATTTACATACTAACAAATATATATATACATATACACCATTAATGATTATGACAAACAACATTAAAATATGAAAATGTCATCAGTTTGCAAAGAGTAACCAATAGTAAAGCTAAAGAGTAGCGAAATAGAAAATCGAACCTTGACTAGAAATGTTTCTTATACGTAATACATACATACATACAACCATGTATTTTTGACTAAACATTAAAGTTGTGGACTTATGCTTATATGTATGTATGCATGTACATATATACTAAATTAGCTGTCAGGCAAGTGAACGTTGTGCCCTCTGTTAAGATTATGTTAATGATAATATTAATAAAAACGAATATAAATCGGCCTGTCTCACTATCAGATTTAATAAGATACATATTTATGTACCATTTTTTGTTTGTATGTATTGCATATTAGATAAGTGTATGCTTATGTATGTGATTGGTTGTGCGTGTGTGTATGTGTGGGGTTTGTAAAAGAATAATAAGAAACGCTTCAAATCTGCCACTAGGACTTTGAATTTAATATATAAGATATTTATTTCATGAATAAAGTAAAACGAAAACAACACTCATATAGAATTATGTAAGGTTCATAATACCTATTTCGATTGGCTTAAAGATAATGCAAGATGAAGTTATTATACTACTATAGAAATATATGAGGGTATAGTTACATATATGTATAATCATGCAAATACTTGAGTATGTATGTATGTACGGAAACTGTATCCCCACCCCTTAAGGAACACAGACGATTATACACCAACTGCGTTAATGTCAAGTCGCCTATACTCAAGTCATTAATATAATTATTTTTATTAATATTATTACATACATACATACAAATGAAAAAAATTAAGTATGACAAATAAAAGATCAAAATACGAATTATGTTTTTCTTTTTAGTCTAGTTTAAATGAAGCATAAAAAACTGGCAGTTTTTTTTTAATTTAGAAACAAGCATACAAATGCGAAATTTTCAGTTCGTATCACTTGGACACTGTTTTTATGATAGTATTTTTTACAGTGCTGAATACTATGTATATATATGTATGTGTACATACTTGTACATATTTATATGTACATACATATATGTATGAAGATAATACATTTTTCAAAAGGTAGCAATATTGCCATGCTCTTATCTTGTGTCTTAAGTATGTATGTATTTATTTCATACTTTTGTTTGCTATTTTAATTTATTTCCTGGCTAACGTATATCATATATGCGTGTATCACAATTTAATCGAAAGTTAAAAACCAAGCTGTCCTGCTGAATATCTGAATATAAATCATATCTTAGAATATATTTAGTTTGATTACTTACATGTGTATATTGCGCGTAAGCCGTAGGCTATATTTATAAATGTACTTAGTAGACGGTTAATGCTGATGCCCAAATGTGATAATTAACGGTAATAAAGCGCCACAGATCATAATAATGAGCTCGCTATACCGCAATCCCTGTTTAGTGTAAGATTGAGCCGACTCATTTAAAGCTGCATCACGAGATTCCTCGAGAGTGTGATACTCATACTGCCCATGTCCACCAGCAGCTCGGTGGGTTTGAACACCACGATGATGATGACCACCCTGTGTTAATTCGGGTAAAACGTGAACTGTGGCAACATATAAGAAAGTTCCTGCTGAAAATAACATTGCAATACCAGTTGCGTTAACCGAATTAAGTGTCTCCTTTTGCTCCTGTCCAATGCCAAAGTAAGTAAGCAGCGTTAATAATGGTGCCGACAGTGAGAATATGCCAAGATGTTTTCGTATTTGTTGCCGTTCAACTTTCTCGTGCAGCAGAAAGCTTACCAAGCCAAATGCTGCGGGTGCCTTATGCAGCATTATGGCGAAAAATACAATGATTTCGACATCCTGATGACTCGTCGTTGCCGCTGCACCTAACGCAACTCCGTCAGCTGAAAAAATTAATGGTCATTATTTATATAATAAAACATGAACAATAAACTTACCTGCCGCATGCACAACTAGTCCAAGGGTTGCAGTTATGTTCTTGTCATTTTCAATTCCGTTATTGGTTTGTCGTTGTGAAACTTGATCGACAAGCATCATAAAAACAAAACCGAGCACAAGCGATAAGCCAATTGTACGAGAATAATCATGTGCCTCAATGCCGGCGGCAACAAGTTTGCCATCTACATCAGTTTGCGGTTGTTTTTGATTTTCCATATATAATGAGCGTATGCCCTCTGGTATAATAACTGTTAACGCTGTGCCCACCAATAAACCAGCGCCCAATACTGTGACAATTTTAAGTTTTTCCTTTAAATTTTTATGACATTAATATATATACAACGAGAATACAATACAAGCAGCGTTGGTGATATTATGCATACCTCACTTAATTTCATAACTAACGGTATGCTTCCTGATAAATAGGACCCAACCAACATAACAATTACTAACAATATAAGAATAATTGTCTCCTCAGCCATCTTTAAGTGTTTAAGTGCTTGCCAACTCAACTATTTATTTTCAATAAAATATTTGTACTACCAAAATTTAGACTTAGCTTGGTATTTTTTATTGCAAATATGGTATTTTATTGCTTACTTAATACCGTCACACTGGTGTTATAAAGTATATTTATATGTACACATAAATTCAGACAGTGATTCCCATTTTCACCAAAAATTCTAATTAATAGGAAAAGTTCCCCTTTTCTTGTTATCAAATATGTGTGCACATATAGGCTTAGTTTTTTTGCAATGCTATTTTGTTACTTTCAATAATATCACCACATAGTTTCATCCCTATTGTGAATACCCTAATGTATATTTTTATCGATATCACAAACAAAAATTAACAGTGACTTGAAGATTTATTTTCATTACAAAATAAAAAAAAGTAAGAATTAATGTGTAGATGCACTTCATATTTAACATTAAGCATATGTGTAAATGGCAAAATGTTAACAGATTGAAATTAATAACACTTGAACGGAATGTCAAAAGATGTACAACGCAAATTAACTTGTGTGTATTTATTTACTGTTTGTGTTTCTATTATGAAAAGTGTTGTCTGCATCTAGTGAACAGTTACAATTGATACGGGAGGTACCAACATATGAAAGAGAAGGCCAAATAACTTGCCTACATATAATAAAGTGTCATAAATCAACCTAAAAATACTTCTTAACAAAGTGTATGTATCCCTATACACAAATTCATTTACTTACTATTTCCATATGACTGTTGCAGGCAAATAAACAATGGGTAATTGTCTTAAAATCAGCAATCCTGATGACATCTCACTATTACGGGGCAGCGAAAGTATAAACGGACAGGATGGCGGACCAATGTCACTTTATCAGGTACGTATTGATACGTAATGTACATTGTTAGTTGAAATTTTTTTTTTTTTTTCATTAAGCAGGAACCATTGCCACAGCTATTCTATCAAACGTCTTCGGTCAGTAATAATACAGACACTGCTACTCACGTGTCAGAGGAAGAACAATTAAAAATTGCAAAACGCATTGGACTTGTACAACACTTGCCAATTGGGACCTATGACAGCAGCTTAAAAAAAGCAGCTCGCGAGTGTGTCATTTGCATGGTTGAATTTTGTAATGATGAAGCTGTACGTTATCTGCCATGTATGCACATTTACCATGTACATTGCATCGATGACTGGTTAGCTCGTAGTTTAACCTGCCCCAGTTGCTTAGAGCCTGTCGATGCTGCATTGTTAACGAGCTATGAAACTACATAGCACACTCACTTTTATACATCTTACCTAGGTTGCGTAAGCTTTAATTATTCAAATTAAAATGGGCATTATTAAAAAGCAGCCGTGATCTGGACCACACGTTATAACTCGATACGATCGGGTGAATGAAATGAACATTGGTCGCCTGCTCGCTCCTTAAAGAAATCAAACAAAGCAATTGAGCTGAGATCGGGACATTTTTTAGGGGGAATATTATCTGCATACACTTTTATATTGGTATAAGCAGTGCAACATTAATTAGTAATTTTTTAAGTTGTTCAATTAAATATGAAAAAAACTTAATGTATAAATTTCAATAAAAATATCGATGTTAAACAGCTATGTTTAGGTATTTGCTATATTTATGAAACAACAATTCCAAAACCTAGTGTATTTACATGAAATTGCACTTCCAAACTCTAGTGTAATTACATATTTTTGCTTTTTTCCGTTTTTTTGCTTTTATGATTTATCGTAATATGTGTGGAATTTATAGAGTTGCTACTTAGGCTTCGGACATTTAACAAAACTTCAAGGGATATATATACTTCATGAAATTCTTTACTTAAGTAAACTAAATTTGCTGGAGCAGGTTAACTTATAGTTTTATTTAAATTATAAAAATAAATATCGTTTAAAACAATATAATTGCGTGGAGTGCTTGATATCAAGATACAATCGGTTATAAAAATATAGACTCCTAAAAAGGTTTTTATTATACAACTGAAATACTTATATAATTTAATTACTAAATCATCATCATCAAGCCATATTTGGTTGATAGACTCTTTTTTCTACAGCGAATTTAATTTTTAATAGACCAGCAATTTTTTTTATTGTAACGCATCAACATTCATGTAATTATTTCAATGGAATGCTTACACAATTACTACTATCATAAAATTTCTATATTTTCTGGCATTCAAGAATTAACGACAAACGTATGAAAATCTTTGGCAAGTCAAGCTTTGTATGATTTTAATTTTTAGGTTCTATAAATTTGTTTCCATACGTAAAAGCATATGAAAATTTTAGAAGTACATTAATTTAGGCGGCTGTGGGAAGCAGAGTAAATAATCATTAACAGTTTTTTCTACATTTTAAATTTTTTTTTGATTTTTAAAACTTTACGTCTTTTGTTAATTTTTTCCAGCACTGTAAAATACATTCGATGTTCAAGGGTGTAACTGTGATTGCAATATTAAAAAAATTTTTTACAACAAGTGGCTGACGTTAGCGCGCCCGACAAGCTCCTAGTTCGTGGAGCAAAAAAGGGCCCGCTTAAAAGCATACTTCGGTTAGTATACAAACCATAAAAAACAACACCATACATATGTGATAAAACTCAGATTGGTCGTTAGGAAAGCAAGATAGTAATTTTTAACATCTGACAATACAAGCAACTGAAAAAAAAAACTATCCTAATTGATTCAATTTGTAAAATTTAGTCGCAATATATTTTAGGATAAGGATCGAGTGTGCCGATTTCAAAATACCTATATAAAATACATGTTTTGTTTTTTAAAAAATACCTTTTGTAATACTTAATTAGAGAGGATCCCTGAGTCAATATCTTAATCCAAACATTTATAAAAAGAGTTACACTGAGTGATTTCATTTAAATTTACAGGCGTCGTTTCACTTCTAATGTCTATGAAAAGAAAAGTTTGCATCTATCGCGATGGCGCATGTGACACTCGACCAGGCGATTGCTGTTTTAAAAGTTCCTGTAGGTGTAATTTCTTTCAAAAGATGGGATAAATGTTGCAGTTAGCCGTAAGCAATATCTGTTTAAAATTGGGCAAATCCATGGACAGACCCACACCTACACAATATACGCAAAAAGAACTCATATATACTAGTTGTATGTTAACAGCTTGTTCATTTATATTCTTGTGTTTATGTTTTCTTTATTCCCGACAAATAAAAACTACCTTGCCGGGTCACTTGTATCCGATCGCTATATTCTTCGGCTAACACTTTTGGCGTATTCTGAGGGATTGATTGGAGTTTTTACAATATATAAGCCGAAAAGCTCTAAATTAAATAAATACTATATAAACTATGTTACTTACAAAGCCTAATAGTGCCAAGTTTAATTTTCATCTAATCCGGTAGACTTTTAAACATTTTTTTATTTTAAACAATTCGGATCCACCGAAATTCACGAACTTGCCTTAAGTTCCGACATTCTTGCAGGACAGTATAGCATATTTCATTTAGATAAATGAAGAAAACAGATATTAAGGAAGTAGCCAACTCAATGTCATAGATTTATCATTTCAAATTTTCGTTTACAAACTTATTTTTAGTCAAAATACGCAATTATCAAGTAATTTTTGAATGACATTAACCTAATATCAAACACATACTTTAAAAAGAGTATTTATATAGTTATTTTGTAGTTGTTTTCTAAAAACTTCTTATTTTTATTATAACGACCATTTGAATGTGGTTATATTTGCAACGTATCAGCAAAAGTGCGATTTTAATCATCGAAACTAGATGAAAGTAAGAAGTTTGCAGCCAGTTCCTCATCTTTTTCACATGCAAAATATGCTTGCAGTACCAGAGCTTCAGGAAATCCAAGCGCTTTGAGCTGCAAAATGTGTAAACAAAAAATCAGTAAGTCAGCCACAATCATACCATATCCTTACTTACCCGTTCAATAGCATCTTGATCTTGCGGGGTTAGGCGAATAGTCGCATGGCTCTCTTGTTGTACATTTCGTCCAGTTTGGACTGCTGTACTGGCACCATCTTCTCCGGGAGCAATTGTTAATTGCTGATTATCCGACCCAGCAGCAGAACGTTGACCAGTTGAAGCTTCAAGGATTGCCGATGATACCGAAGTTTCTGTTTGTCTTGGATTTGCCTGGGCTCGGCCATGCCTTTGAGCATTGTCGTCAACCTCACCTTCCAGAGGCTGGTTTAACATATTAAGAAACGCATCTTGATTCTCAGAAATCAGTTGCAGGAGAGCTGGATTCGTTTGTCCAATCTGAAATACAGGTTAATATAATACAAAATATTCAAAATTACAAACTATGAAAATGACTTAGGCGTTGCATCTACCTGCTGCAAAACCGCATGTAAAAGATGAGGATTTTGATAAATCAAAGAACGCATCTGTAGGAATTGTGGCTGACTGCGCAAGAACTCAAACGGATCTAATGAATACATGATTTTCGTGATTATATCCGTTAATTGATCAATATATAGAAAAACATTTACCAGCGGCTGACTCAGTTGGCAGATCGTTTGCTGATCCTTGTAGTAAGTCTGATGCCCTTGATGATTCCCCTTCATCCCCTGCATTGAATAAATTATCTTCTTGCGGTATGCCCGTAATTAAATACTCAACAGCACGCTCAGGATTATTAAAACTGGCTGCCATTGCACGTTCAACTTGCTCACGTGCATAACCCATTTCAATCATGGAGGTGACCGTGCGATTATATTCTTCACCCATCAACAAATTCGATTCAGCCCGTGTTTGTAAAGAGGCATTTGCCAGTTCACCAACCAAATCAATGCTTAAATATTCTGCGCTACCTGTGGCGGACGCTGTGGAGACGGCTGAAACAACAGAAGCAGAAGCTTCATTAATTACCATTTCAACCCCACCATCATCGTTCATATCGTCCGTCCTTTTGACAGTCTTTGATCCCTTTTCGTTAGAAGATTCATTTGATTTTTCCGCCGATTTACTTTCCACTACAGGCTGATCGGCTTTCGTTTTTTCCTGGTGCTTTTGCGATGGCAGCAATCCAGCTACTTCTGCATTTGTGTTGCTGCTTGATCCAACCACATCTCTAGTGAGCATTACCACAATAAATTTCTTTTCATCAACTTTGTATGAACTAACGGATCGTTCATCAGTTAATATGACGCCTTGATTAAAACAACTTATTATATTAAGTAAAACCTCAAAGATAAATATGTTTTTTATGTACCTGCATAAATTAGTTTTTGTTTTTCCACCAAGTATTCGGCACCACGCTCATTAAAAATCGTTTTTTTCAGTTCCAAAACCTACAATTTATATATTAATATGTTTTTCGAACACGCATATATACGTATACATGTGAGTACACTCGTCTCTAAGTATATCTTTATGAATGTACATACACAGGTCAAAAAAATGCAACCTACCGTTCTTTCAGGATCAAAATCAATTGTAAATGTTTGTTGCTGTAGATTTTTAACCGTGATAATCATTTTGTGAGCAAATTTTCTAGGTTGAATGATATTATTAACCCCTTGCTTTTTCTTGTTTTCTCACAATAATGTTTGTCATCGACACTAGAGAGGGTACAATATGAAATATCTAACTATCGATAAGACAATTAAACCGATATTCAGTTTAATGCTATATTTAATAATGTATTGGATTATTTTCTGCTACAGCGGATACAACACTTAGGAAACAATAATAAAATTGATTATTGCTCTATTAAGTTTAATTTAATTTTCTGTTAATCGATTCTGAAGATTCCCCAATGTTTTGGTAAATGATACAGGACAATTTCAAAAAATGATGTGCAATATATATTACTGGTTAACAACTTTTGCGCAACGCTTGAAACGACGTAGCCCTGGCTTATTATATATCGAAAAACCGATTAATTCTTTACGATCTGGCAGCTTTATAGTAACGAAGATAAAGTCCTGTTATTGTAAGTTCTGCGCATGACCTCATTTTATACTCACACGGAATTATACAATACAAAATAATTTTTTCTATCGTTTCCAACAAGTGAAAAATATAACTTATAAGCTGCTAACAAATAAAAAAAGTGTAATAAAAAAGATAGCAATTGACTTAAGTAATTTAACGATTTACATAATAGATTGCTAACAATTAAAGCTACATTACTGGATTTAAGAATCGAAATTTTGATACACAAGTTTGTCCAGTTAACAAAACAATTTCAGAATTGTGTGTATTAAACCAAACAAAAGTGTAGGTGTAGAATACAGTTTGTGAAACGGAAACAACATTGTTAAACAAAAATCCGTTCGAATCTTTAAAAAAAGCAATTATTTATATGTGACTAAATTAAAAATATCTCTACTGGTTTGAAAAAATTTCACATACATGTGTGATTTTTAAATATAAGTAATAAACGAATTATCTTTAGCACTGAATTACCCACATAAATATTGGGCCAAGGTTTTATTGGTATAGTATTTTGAGGTAATGTTTTTGCAGGTAGATAAAAACAACACAACAACGGTTTGCTTTTGTTGTAAAAAAGCCAATTAGCGGTATTGAAAACTAAACAAAAACAATAGATTTTAGTTTTAATATTATTCACTATTTTTACAGATAGAGTGTTCTGATGTCGGCGAGATGATAAGATGCTATACATTGAAAAATATTTCAGTCAAAAACAGGGTCTGAAAACAAATCCGAGAATTTCGCATGATTTTAAAGCAAGTACGTCATCAAACATCTGTACATCAATTGAACAGCAACTACAGCATAAAACATGACGGTGAGTGACGAGTTTATAATGTAATACAGAATAAAGGAAAAACTACTATCTTATTGTAATAGCATTATGCAGCAGACAAATGCTTTTATAATAATACAAACGATGCCTTATCCACGGACAACAGTCGACCAATTATTAACACCACAACTAACACTTATAGTTATAATGATGGCGAGACAAGACCAAATGCATTTGCATATGATGAATATGGCGTATCTTTTGAAGATTACGCTACTCTTGGCGTGGATTGGTCTCGCAATGACAATGGAGATGACAATCAAACAATCAATCAAAACTATGTGCACGGATATATGGAGGACAAGAATTATAAAACAGATAATCGAAATTTAGCAGGCGAATATTGGGATGGTAATGAATATGACGATGGTGGTGGTATCAATTATACAAAAGTGCAGCCACAAACTTCTACAGTCTTACCGAATGGTTGTGGCCAAAATACAAGTGAAGGGACGGACGTAAGTCGAGGCAGTCGCTTTGGTATCCGTCTACCTGCTGCCCCTTCGACGACGATAGATAGTACCACATATCGTATGTTGCCACAAATGGTTACCTGTCCGGATGTTCACATGCACAATCAACAACATTCGAATGGCCATTCCACTTATGCACCAATTGACGAGCGAATTGGGAGTTTTATTAGTATTCCGACTTCAGAATCAATGCGTATACTACCCGAACCACATAAGCCAAATCGCTCCCCACAATATAATTTAGAACTTGACGGAAACTTAGCCGAACTCCCCGCAGCAACACTTCAAATGACCACCTCATATGATGTCTTCTGCCAAATGTCTAGACCGTATACATCAATGTTGCCGCTGGATTATACAGATTATTCAGAATACGGCTGCAACTCGGATAATTTGTCCACGTATAGCGATACACCGCCAATAAGCAATGCCCAACAGCAAAAGCTGCAACAGCAACGTAAACTTTCCCTAATGATGGCAATGACAACAGCATCTGTGATAGCATCAGGCGAAACAAGAGTACCAGTAATGGAGCAGCAAACCAATAACAAAACAGTCTCATCTAATATTCCATCATATTGTGAAACAAATATTAGCGATATATATTTAACGTCTTCGTCGATGGTTGCATTTAGTAATGCGAAAGCTTCAACACGATGGACAAATTCAGAAGCGATGACGACGCTAACTCCTCCACCTTCGACGACAACTAGAAAATTGCCAAAACGTCTACCATCACCTCAGTACAAATTATCATCAACATCTGAAGGGATTTTGAATTATAATACTCCATTGCACCCGCATACCGAGAAAAATCATCGCCCAAAGCAATTGCCAAAGCTACCTATACCAAAACCAAAAGCTAACAATGCAAATTCAGTTCCTTTTAGTTTCGATATTCATATTGAACGGCAAAAAGAAATTGCAATCACTGATACTGATGCTAAACCCACAACAACAACAAGCGCGTCAATAGCTTCAAGTTCTAATGCCAAGAGTGTTTCTGTTTTTCAATTGGATACAATTGAAACATTTAATCAGCATACCATGAAAATTAAACCTTTCTTCATCGAATCACACAGATCAAATTGGTCACCATCGTCACCACTTGTTGATTCGCAATCATCTTATGCAATTGGTTTAAATGATGGCAAAGATATTGAAATACCAATGTATTCAGTGCCCACTTCACCCATTACCAAATATACATTATATAAATCGGAAGAAGTCTTAGCATCTCCTTCAGATCAAGTGTTGCCAATTTTAAAATCAAACAATTATCATAAATCGTCGCTCATCACAACACCAACAACTGAAGTTAAATCACCATTACTTGATGTATCGAATTATCTGAAACCTTACTCATTTGATTCCCTACAACTTTCGACGAAAAATCACAATGATCATAGAATGGAAACATTGAACCTATGCACATATTTAGAATCTGACTTGCCTAATTCAATTACCACATGGACAACAACAAGTCCCATCAATAATAATAAAACAGTATCATTGTTAGGTGTTGATGTTTCTGTTGCTTCCGTACCAAAACTCGAAACGATTAGTGACACTTCTTCATCCACGGTGTCTTATTTATTAGGAGATCAACCAATTGTTTCTCACGATACGATAATCACAACTCTTAGCCACTTTATGAACGTGTTCACAACAACGACACCTGTAATTGCATCATGTCAGTCGACGGGTGTCACCACTACGAACGTCACTAGCATTGCAAGTCCAGCTGCAACGCTTTCCTATCTGGATTATATGAAACAATTTGATCTCCCAGAACTGCCACCCATTATAGATATATGTAGTACTGATAATACAGAAGCAAACATACCAAATGTTATAACTACTACAACTGAAACTACGAGCAAAACTCAAAAATATAGCAGTGAATATGTCGCAAGTACACTCGCAATTCATGTTGGAAGCACTGAGTCTCAAACTGATCAGGAGCTGAAGCACGATAATGATGAATTTGGAGCACAAAGCTATGAAACAACAAAATCATTCCAAAATGAACCTTCATTGACTACAGGGTTAATTCCGATTGATGCTTTTCTGGCTAATCCAGCAGAAGTAAAACGAAATACATCACCTCAATCTGCAATCCAAATGGAAGTGGAAGTGGAAAATAAATCATCAATCTCTTTTTCAGCAGAAGAATCTTCAATCAATACCGCTTCAGCATTTGATGATAGCTTCTATGATAGTTTTAATGTGGATCTTTCAGCTTTAACTGCAACGATAGCGCATATCGAAAGTGAAACAACTTTAACCACTGCGATTAATCCAAACAACGTTAACATTGATAAAACTTCAATGACCAGCCTAAATTATTCTACAATCGAAGTGAATAAGAACTTGGTAGTTGGTGGTAGTCAGGGCGCCTATAATAAGCCATCTCAAAAACAACTACAGCAAGAACAGATGACGTTAAGCGTAATGAAAACGCCATCGAACAGCAAAGTAGTCACGTCAGCGTCTACTAGTGTATTTGGAGGTTTATCTAAAGGTATTAAAGGTGGATTAGACGGAGTACTTAGTGGTGTTAGTTCAACAATTGAAGCTACAAATACAAACAAAAAAGGATTTGGCCTTAATTTGGCATCAAAGCTTGTCCCTAATGTGGGTGGATTACTTAACAGTTCAGTCAACAACAAGCAAGAGCAGCAGGTAACAGTGCCAATGACTTCCGCTATATCGGAAGTGGATATTACCCAAAACTCATCAAGTGCATATGATTATATATACGATCAATTGCCAGCATATACTAACACAATAATTGACTCTTCGGGAGAGCCTTTGCAGGGAAATGACTCTAACAATCAATACAATACATTTGACTATCTCGATAGCTATAACGACGACGTAGATAATTCAAGAATGGAAACTTTGGGATTTAATGACGCATATAGCTATAAAAATACATATTCGGCAACTTATCCGATAGTATCGTGTGAAAAGGGTCCAGTTGAGTTATATGGCTACAGCAATCCAATTGAAATAGAGCAAGGATCAACCAATTCTATAACGATTAATACAGTTTCTTCCAACGCACAATATCAATATCAATCTGAAATGGCCGAATGTAGTGTGCCTAAAACTGAAACTATAATAAAATCAGAGAATATCAAATCACAACCATTAGTTTCTCGTATAGGTCAAAAAAATGTTACAAATAGCAATGCAGGCAGCGGCGGCGGTATGTTAGGTTCAATATTTGGGAAGGCTGCCGCAGCGGTACAATCAGCAACGCAGGTTGTAAATCAGGGTGCCTCCTCGGTTGCCTCAGTTGTAGCACAGAAGACATCGATATCAACAAAAGGCATGTCAACTTCTAATAAAGTTCTACCACACAATGAAGTCCCAGTTTCAACGCCGATAAAAGCATTAACGGATTTTCCCGTTTTAATGGATAATGATTACAATGAGCTAGTAACAGATAATCAGGATTCATTAGTTTCAAGCTATATAACGACAACCGGCGATGATTACGAGAATAGCAATGCTCATATGCTTAACTACGAAATTGGCAATGATAATAAAGCATATTCGATGTACTATTTGGATTGTAATCAAAGTCAGCTGACCGAAAGCACAGAAACGAAGGCGATAGGACAGCAAAAATTGCTACCGACGGTGCCGTCAGCAGCTGGTTCTACTGGCAAAAAACTACCCACCATTAATGGTAAATCAAGTATATTAATTAAACAACAGCCAACAGAAATTTTTGATGATGATGATGAAGAATCTATCATTGACGAATTCATTGATGATGATTTTCTGGGGAAACAGCACATAGCAAAGACAACAGTTGAACACAAACCTCCAAATTATTGCATTGATAGTGAGCAGAATGATTACTATATGGATCCACAGCAGACGACACCATCATTAAGTCAAGTTACAAGCGATTATTATGAACACGCTAGTACAGGTTATGATTATCGTGAGGATTACTTTAATGAAGAGGATGAATATAAGTATCTTGAGCAACAAAGTCGGCAACAGTATCAACAACATCAAACAGACCAAATTGTGTTAGGCCACAAGCAATCATCATTAGAATACATTATGGATGATAGACACAACGGTGATTTCCTTCTAAATGATCACTACCAAAGTGATGAAGACTGTGGTAATTATCTAGATGAAAGTTCCAGTGGTAGTGTCGGTATTGGTATTGCTGAAGAACGAAAAGGGTCGCAAAAGGATGATATCTCCTTCCTAACAGTGATTACGAGTGCAAGTTCAACTGAACCAATGATTCGGAATTCTACTGCACATTTTGCTGGCGTACATCATCAAATTAAAAAGCAAGATAGCATTATTATTGAGGAAGCGGAATCAACCCTGGAAAATGAATGCGCAAATAAGCTGCGAGTGGTTACAGCACAGGAGTCGCCGGAAAATGATGGAGACGATAATGATAAATTAGCTGATCTGTTGCCTTTACGAAGTAAATCTGAAAAGAAAAAAATTTTATTGCGTGGTGAAACGGAAGAAGTGGTTAGCGGTCATATGCAAATATTACGAAAACCAGAGATTACGGCTAAGCAACGATGGCATTGGGCTTACAACAAAATTATAATGCAGCTTAATGTAAGTATAAAATTTATTTAATCTTATCCTTATTGATTTTATTTCTGTCAGTTACCTTCAACAATTACTTTAAATTTTTTCCCGACGAATAAAAAACTGTTATATTTAAATGAAATAATATTAATAAGTATTAGCTATGTTGTACGGAAGATCAAATTAGAAAACTTTAATAGAATCAACTCCATTTGATAAGAGTATTGCTAACTTATATGCTTGACGAGTGTGAGTGAGTCCCGTATTCACAAACGGTTGATAAGCACCAAACACACATTTACATAGATGATAATTAGGCGCAGTACTGTGCCATAAATATCTATTTGTGTCAAATTTGTATGTATTAATGCCAATTGCCCACATTTATTCGGTGCTATATCGAATTCGTTGCTCAAACCGCACGGGTTGTTAGGTAAAGCTTATTAAAAAACACTTGATGCTCTGGATTTTTAGTTTGTTTGGTGGCGATCGCATTGGTCATCGTGCTACAGGTAGTAGTTATTGTCAAGACATGTCGTTACAGTCTAACAACAGCGGCAATCAGCACCTCACGACAACATCGGTGGCAGAACGTACTCGTAAATTTAGCTGTCTTCTTAAGCATCAACGTGACGTACGTTTAATCCGTGGAAAAGTTCTTGTTTTAAAACACATACTTTAACAAACACAAATTAATTTTATATCAGCAAGAAAAAAGTGTTTTATATGATTCTCCGATAAGATTAAAGTTACATATTAAAGTGTCGCGCCAAATATTATATTTGCTCCCATCGCAGAAATAGTAATAAAAGTAACAATCGATATACTTCGATTTACAAATCTATTAAAAAGTATATACGAGGTCTGATCAAAAAATAACCGTTATTTTCAAATTTAGTGAGTTACGTATGTTCGATTTTCGCATTTTTTCTGTTATATTGGTACACATGTCTGTTATAAATGTTGGTAATATCAGCCATTTTGTATAGTCAGTTTGTTTTTGATAGATAAAAAGATTAATCGTGTTTTGGTGTGCTCTTCGATTTTTTACTATTGGAAAAAATGGATTAAAGAATGTCAAAGCCATACACCCATGATTCGTCACCAGACCTTTTTGAGGTAATCTGGATCGTCGTTGACGATGTTACGATTATCCAAAATTAACTTCTTTACTGTTTCAATGTTTTCATCGGTTGTTCATCGTGCTCAAGCAGGACGAGCATCGTCATTGAAACCTTCTCGACCTTCCTTAAACCACAATTGAACTTGTGAACATAGTAGAACATAGTAGACTCGTCAAAGTCACAGTCACAATTTCAATTGTCTTTGCGCATTTTATTTCATTCAATTGGCTGATATTACCAACATATATAACAGATATGTGTACCAACAAAACAGAAAAAAATGCGAAAATCGAACATACGTAACTCACGAAATTTGAAAATAACGGTTATTTTTTGATCAGACCTCTTATATTCCACGTTTAAGCAGCTAGAGTATCCAAATTAAAGGGGAAGAAAGCTTATAAAAGCATCAAAAGTTTGGATAGCAAGTGTACACATACCACCTCTACCCATTCGCCATTTAAAAACTAAAATAACTGTACCTTTTACAGTTTTTAAGCTAAAGTCACTAGATTTGGTAGCTAACCTCCTACCTTGTAAAATTTCTTATGCCACCCGCCCTGTCAGAATCGATAATCTCTTTGTCTTCCACAGTTTTCAATCTTGGTTGACCAAATTAAATATCAATATAATCATCCTCCAAAAGAGATTCATTAAAATATCTTAAGACACTAATTTTTTGTTCAAGATAAGTGTGACCCAAAAATGTATAAATTTTCAGTGTTCTGTAGGTGACTAGATGTATAAAAATCTTTCTCTTGTGGAAGTTTGACTAAAAAAAAGATTTTTACAAAAAGCATGTTCACAGTAGATATTTTATGTGTGTCAATCTCTAACACCCAGTATATACTTTTAAAAAGTCAATATGTGTATGTAAAATGTTTGTGTCTTGGCTTTTATAAAGCTTTTTGTGAGCTTCAACTTCTGCGCAACAATAGCTCTTAGGGTCAAATGACATGCGCGTTTGCCATTCCCTCTTTAACATCGACAGTGAGCCGCTCTCTCATTCTCGTGTCCCGCATATGCTACTACTTTATTAAAGGTTCTGAAGGAATCTCACACACATTTATACACTCTTTAACAATTTCGCATGAGAGAGCATATACGTGTGTGTTGGCAGCATAAAATACCAAAGAGTACCAAAGGAGATGTAGTATACTTTCCAACGTTTTTCAATTCACACCATTTTCCGCGACTGAATTTTTACAAAGTGTTTGATTTTGCGTAGTTATTATATATTATATATTTATACAAAAAAACTTTATTACATATATTTATGTAGAGACGGCTAACGCTAACAAACTTGGGAATTTCGAATTCATGTTCCCATTTACCTAAGAATATTTATTGAATGACAGGCACATACGGCCTAAATTCACATTCACCAAATATGTATACACATTTTTATAGATGTATACATATGTGTATGTGCATGTGTATTTTTGTATGTGTTCGATTTATATTAAACGTAAAAAATTATTGTGTCAAAAGAATACATAATGAATACAAAAGGGACTATGACCAGGATGTAAATACATATGTATGCCGATTTAAACATATTAGAATGCAGTATGAAAATGTTTGTCTGCTGTTTATATAAACGGAACGGTTATTGCTTTTGTCTAACAAACACAGACAAGCTTGTTCTTTATGCAACCATTTATTAACAAATTTTAAAAACTTTTAAAATGGTTATGCGGTTTTCGAAGTTAGCAGAATTTCAGTTTGTGGTTTGACGAACATCTTTGGGTAAAACTTCTTTGTGGGTATTAAAGAAAAGAGTTTCTTTTAGCCTATGATACTTAGGAATGGATTAAATATTTTTCAATAATAATATTATGTTAGTATAGAAAATTTTGTATTTGATCAACAGGTGTATTTACGTGATTAAAACCAACAAGTAATAATTGCTGTGTATGTATTACCATTAGCACACATAGTGATTTTTAGATAACTTGTAAAAAATAAAAATTTAGATCACCGTTGTAATTGAAAATGTCTATTGTGCGTTCAACATCAACACCAATATCACCGACAAAAGTTTTGTCACATGCAGCGCCATTTGCTAATACCCATACAGAAGGAGTTTCGCACGAATATTTGTATAATAATGAAAATAAGAAAGAAGATAAACGGTCAATAACTGAAATGCAGCAACAGCAGCAATATATAGAAGCCGCAAATGCTGCTCTTCACAGTCAGTTTAAAATTAAGCAACAGTTAAAACAACAACAGCTCGAAACACCTCTTACGCAGAAGCAGCTTATAATACGTTCACAAAATTATGAAGAAAATCAACAGCAAAAGCAGCGACAAGTCACACATAAATCACAAATTAGTTTAGTCCAAAGCGACACGATATCAATGTCAATGTCTCGATCGAACCTAAATAACGGCAGTATGGCCTCAATTCGTAGCGAGCAACATTTGTGCCAGCTCTATAATTCACAGCAACACTCCGATTACATTATTTCTGATTATATGGATAAGATAGCGACGCGCATAAGTTTACTGGAGACCGAGTTGAAGTTTGCATGGCGTGCGTTAGATTTGCTATCGAATGAATACGGGAAGATTTGGACAAGGTTAGAAAAATTGGAGAACATATCGATGGAACAGCAATCGGTAGTTGGTAATTTACTTGGTCTTATCACTGCTGCCGGGCAAGAACACCAACAGCTGGAGGATTTGAATATTAAGCATCAATTTGCTGACTGTTTGCCAGAGAATCATCTATTGCCAGAAGAGTTGGACGTGGAGCTACCCCAAGGGACTCAAGAACAGAATTTCCAACATGTTTTAGAGGAAATTAAGCGATGTCATGAAACAGAAAATCAGTTGAGCAATATGAAATTAGTTATGGGTTATAATGAGCATGATGACCTTTCCTACTACGCTAATGGATCTCCAGGTCTTAATAAAAATGAATCAGAACAAACTAGGATTGAACAGCAACAGCTTAATATTGATGAGCACGATTGTTCGTGGATTTTAAAGACATGTCCAAGTATCGATGAAATTAACAAACCCTCAGCATCAAAAACTCAACCCGACGCAAAACTCTACTCTGAAACGAACTTACTGATGTTTGAACAGCAACAGATTATGGCCAATAAAGCGCGTGCGGAATTATTGCAAGAGTTTTTGAATGGACACCGAGTGCTTCAACAAGTGGCAGCTGGTACGTCAGCGGTTGCTTGCACATCCGGTAATGAAACAAACACGCTAACCTTGCCCACTAGCAATGAAAAGATAAACGAACTTGTTGATTGTGTTAGGTTTTTTCGGTTAGCCGCCGTTAAAACTGGGCAAGGCGGAAATGAAGTGGTACCAATTGAAGATAGCGGTGGAACCACTGTAAATTGTGAAATGAACGAAAGCTTTTACAAGAATTTAAATGAAGCATATCGGGAAAATAACTTATCTACGGAAATATCTAACTTAGAGCGATTACTTCAACAGGCTGACCATGTCACGCCTTTTACGATGATAAACGAGAGCCACAATGATGAGAAGATAATAAAACCTTCTAAAGAAACTATGGAAATATCTGCCGGGGAAACAAAGAGGACTACATCAATGATAACAGATTCCGTTTCAGTTGTTTTAGACAAGAGCAAAGAGTCCTCTCGAAAGCATAGAAAAAAGAAACATCATAAAAATGAGATGGATATGATAAATAATTTAAAAAGTCTCCTCGCTCAGGAATCCAGTACAACAACTAAAAAAGACTCAAATGCTCAAGATTACTGTAAGTCAAACAAAAAAACGGATCGCTTAATGGACAACAATCAATATTTATCATACTTTGTGTCTGTGCAAAATGATGAAAAAATTGATGTTTTAGATTGTATGACTGACGTTATAACGAGAGAAATCAATAAAATAAACGAATTTCAATCCTTATCTGCATCACAAATCTTTCAGCTCCGCCAGGCCGTCAAATCGGAGCAAACATTTTTTGAAAAACTAAATCAAGTTGATAAAAATCTCACACTCCTTTTGTTGAACCCTGTCACCATATCTGAAGAATTGCGTCGACTTCATATTATTGCAGATGATGAAAAATTTAATTTGATTATGAAGAAATTAGATAAAAATATTAATACTCTTAAGAAATTGGTGGGCAATTCGTTTGACGACTATAAAATAACAAATGCAAACACAATTACTAATTCAAATTTAGCAACAAATAAAAAAGAGGACCTGACTCGACCCAATGATAGCCAAATAAGCTTAACGACAACTTCGCACAGAAATGATTACAGTGCCCATTTGCTCCGCAATAACTCGGATTTAGATGAGCAACTGAAACTCCTCGAGACTCAGGAAATCGAAATAAATCGTAAGAAAAATATTGAAAAAATCACACACAGTCATGGTTTAAAAGCCGAAAAATTTTTTGATCTCAGTCCCACAATAGACAGCGGTTCCCAAATTTTAGAGCATAGTCTTAAAGCAGATGCAATGGCTTCCAGCTCAACAAATAATATTTACAGCCAGGATGAGTATATTAAATCATTAAAAAAAAGTTTGGAGCGACATAATAGTATGTTATTTCTGTTACATCTACAAAATCCTGAAAAACACAAAGTTGTTGCCACAAGCAATGAACTAGATGATATTATATTGGGAACCAACGATACAAGTCCACCACCTCCAGCGCCCAACGATAATTTAAACGAGAACATATTCGACATAAATCTTCAAAGGGATCATCAGAAACAGCAGCAACAAGGTAAATCAGACTCAGGCTTATCCTTAATGACTGGATGGTCACCAAAATCCCCCGAAAATGTAGCGTGTAATAGCTATAACAATAAAAGAACAGACATGTTACATATGATGATGGACCTGACCACAGGTACAGACGCACTACCAGCGACATTGATCGATCATTCTCATGAACAGCAATTCGAGTTGGCCAATCAATACATATTGTCCGAAGAGAATATTAATTATATACATGAACTTTCAAAAAACATACCAATATGTTCAGCGTATGAAAATAAGTCAATATTTAATTTGCTTTCTTCGAAGGTCACATCAAATGATAATGATTTCATTTCCACTGTAGATGATATGCTTAAATGGGATCAATTTCAAATGGAACAAGCCGAAACTTCATCATCAAAAACTTATCAGTTTTACGAAAGAGAAAACATGTTAGCAACAAACCTTGTGCCTGATCTTTTGACTAATAATACGACAGAAAGCTCATCAAAAGTTCGAATTGCTTTAAGAAAAGGTGCTAAACTGATGTCAACAATGTCTGATTATGAAAAAACCGATATTGATATTTTTGAAACACAAAAACCCTATTTAACTGATCGTCTGGTTTTTTATCCATCATCAAGAAGTACCGTTGACTATAATAGCAGCAAGAATTTAGACTATATAGGCATGAAACATAATGAACGCCATGAAATATTAAATGAGGATAGGGCGGGAAATTCTCGACCGGTTGGGCAACAAGTTTCATTAGTTGACTCGCAAACTTTGCGTTCAAACGGGTCATCTAATAATCATGCTAACGATGAAAAGCCACCTTCGCAGCTAGCATTGAGTAAAACACCTAAGGTATGGAGCAAGCTAACAAATTTGCTCGCGAACAACCTAAAGCCTAAGCGTTCAATAAGGTACAGTTCCCGCTCTCAGTCTCTAAGCAATGGTGATGCAGAAGTACAAAGATCGTCTCCGGGCTCCCAGATGCAAATGCGTGGCCAGGCTGGGTCGTATCCGTTAGTTACGGTTTCCCAAACTACAACAACAAGCTTGAGGCACAGCGCAAATAGTAATTTGGAACAGTCAGAGCGTATTGAAAAATTGCCCATGCAAATTATACCACGAGGTAATACATCCTCTCAAACGCCAGATCAGGTGAGAGTACATAAGCAACATAAGAAACGTTCATTTTCAACCAAAATGAACAATTTAATGGAAAAGGCAAAAACGTATCGACGGCACAGCTTTGGCCTGCGCCACGGATGTAGCATCTCTGATCCGGAATCGATCGATATTGATATCGATTTGTCAACATTTACATCATCGGATAATGAAGATTCAACAACGAGCGACGTATTTAATGTCAGCAGTCAGCAGCAAGTTTCTAATTTTAATGAAAAAGTAAATGATTATTATTGTGATTATGATGCGGATCAACAAGAATTCCTTAATCAAGAGAATAATAATATATTTTCTGTTGTTGGAGATATAAAAAAACATTCGCAGAGAAGTTCAATTTCGGTTGTTGATAACGATTTTGGATTAGCAGATGAATTTAATTTTAAAAAAGTCGATCAAGTTCCACAAATAATTGTGGAGAGCATTATGCCAGCACAGCAAGCCGTCAATAATACAATCGTTCCAGACGGAGACGTAATTAGTTCTCACGAACCTTTACCCCTAATATCAACGGTCTTGAAAGGTTCAAAAGAATGTAAAACACCATTACCATTAGCAATACCATCACGGTTAGAAGAGAAAACGTCAAGTACAACTACTACAAGTCAAGTAAAACCCATTGATTTGAATGGGCTACAACAATATCGCGACAGTATTTGGGGCGCACAACAACAATCATTAGACATACCAAACTCAAACCTAAGTTATCTCGGCTCATTTCGAGAGGACGATGATAATCGCAGCCAGCATTCGGCGCGAACATTCTCATCGTCACGTCGTCAAAGCACCGAGGATAGTATTGATACCGATGACGAATACTTTTGCTACGAACTACGACAACTAGAGGAACTTGAACAGCAACAACACCAGGCAGAAACACAGGCAAAACACCCAAAAACACAAATCGTTGTTAAAAAAGGCGAAGGCAACAATGACGACGAAGTGCTCTTTTCACAAATAGGTCAGTTAGCTTTGGTTGGTGGTGACCTAAACATAAACGGTTATCAAAATTTGGAAAAAATCAGTGACTATGACGTACCAAATGAAATCGTAAAACGTCAAATGATTCAAGTACTAAATGAGCTCCAATGCGTTGTTAAACTCGAGCCGGATATAACTTCAATTATAAGCTGTTCAGACGCACAAGAACATAAATCTGTCCCACTCAGCAAGCAAAAACATTTAATACGTGATAAAGTAGTAGATAATTTGATAAAAGTCTCTGATATGCATAGTGCCTGGCAAGACGCGAACATTAATGAAATACAGCTATCATGCTCGTATCAAAATTTAAGCATGGATGCCAATGATATTTATCAAACGGTTCAACCAAGCAATTTAAAAAGCAGCCGTCACAAGCAAAAAAAACAACGCGTACGAAGGGAATCAAGAGTGACGAGTCACAATACGACTGAGCTGGAAAAAGTTTCCAGTGACTTGCTATTAGAATCTAGTTCATCGTACACATCGGAGGATAATGAGTATGAAAAACACAAGCAGAAAGAAGACGAACATTTTCGGTCAAACACTGCATCATCTGTTGGTGATCTCTCAACAGAATCGGACATTGTGCACAACAAGTCATCAAGTGCCACATCGGGTCCAGATACGCCTGCAGCACTTAGTGATGAAGATATGGACGAAGTTTTGGAAGAAAACAAACGTACAGAATCTGGACTTCCAAATTTAATCACTAATACATATCCAGAGCAAACAAATTCTGCAGGAACCGACGAAAAGTGTAAATCATCGCATTTGGCTACAACTCAAGAATGTAAGTTGCTGCAGGAAACAGATCCAGAAACAGTTTATTCGACGACTACCGAACACAATACTTCAGCGGCCTCTCGTGCTTTTAAATTAATTAGCCAGGATTCAAGCGTTGATGGAACTCAAGGAACAGTGGGTACAGCAAATGGTGCAGCGGCAAATTTAGGCAGCAGTAAATGGAAATTGCTTAAGACATTAAAAGAGCGTAAAATCGAGGAGAAAAACAATCTGGATAAAATGAAGGAAGAAGAACTGGCTAAAGATAAGGATAAGGTAACTTCCTCGCTTATTCGTGCGACGAGTAGTTAAAAATAAATTTAACTCTTTTTATTTATTAGTGATACAATTAAAAAGGTAATTAAGTAAGCATTTTGATTTATAGGAAATACTGTTAACATAAATGTATAACAATATAATTAAATTATACTATTTAATATTAATATTTTTTCAGAATGGTACAAGTACAGGGGATGTTGGTCTTCGTTCGAACGGTCACCCGAGCGATAATCCGTTTTATAGCAATATTGATAGTATGCCCGATATTCGACCAAGGCGTAAATCTATTCCCCTTGTATCTGAGCTGGTAAGTGTTGACAGGCAACTTATTAGTTTTAATATATGTATATACATCAGAGTTTGCAGCGGTGCACTTTATACTTATATAGAATTTTTTTTCCCAGTAATATAAAAACCGTATACAGAATGTGCGTTACACTACTCTCTCTTTTCTTGTTTGTGTACGTTAAAATAAATATACTCTAACATTGTATGTGACGTTCACGATTTAAGTAGATGCAATGAAAACAACAAATTTAACCAAAATCATCGATTTCATCATGGGCATTTCTATTCACGTTTAGTTGAGAAAGGGTTTCTATTGGTGTTTTATAATTTAAGGTTTTGTGCAACGTATGTTGTATATTTTGTTTAAAGCTGTTTTCGGACAACCGCATGCAGTGCAACTCCAGTCGCTACATGCTTGTAAAATTAGCTGCAGCATAAAAAAAGCACAAAATCAATTTACGTATTTTTTTTATGTGAATGCTAGTAGTGCTAAAAGATAGCACCGCTGCCGTCCTCTGAAATACACATACATAGATTATACATACATATGTATCTTTCCAATTTTTATATCAAAAATAAATCTTTTATAAATATATACATACATAAGTTTGTTATTACAGACATTTCATATAATTATGCTATCCTATATATATTCTATACGATGATAAACATTTATTTTCCTTTTGTACAACGAAAATGATTTTAATGGACCGCAGGTACTCAAGGTATTGAAAACGATTGTCGATATCTCTCACATACTATTCAAATTTCTTACTAATTATTTAAATACACCTAAGTTTCACAATAATTAAATTCTAAAATGTTGCAAAGTTTTATACACAAATCTTTTCTTAGTATGTGTGAATTTGCCCTAAGCTTTGCGTTTACTAACTTTGTAGTATTATGCACATAAATATTTAGTTGAAGCGAATTTCCACTGTGATTTTCAAAAATTTAACCTATATGCACATTTGTGTTTTAGCTTTTAAATATATGTTATTTAACAACACAAAGCATAATATTATTTAAGTTTACTAAGAAGAAATAACTATCTGATATTTTTTTCCACAATTTAATAAGTTAAGACTTCACCACATTGTATAATAGAATGTTTACTATAAATTTGACTTTAAGTTAAAATAGGCCTACATAATAAAACTTACAGAACTGAGTCAAACAAATTATAAGTACTTAGCTAAGAGCATTTAATATCTACTTAGTTGCTTTAAAATAAAATATGGTAGTAAAAAATTGTTAAACCCCGGTAGAAGGTTACCTATATGTTTAAGGGGGAGATTACAGAGGATTGCAGCAATAGTAGAACGGAGAAATATAAAAATTTTGTTTTTTTGGAAGCTATTTAAATTTAGTATTAAAAGTAGAAAAAAATCGCGGAAAAAAAATTGGCATAATGCCAATTCAATAGAACTATTAAAAACAAATGTGTTTGAAAACAGACTAACTGATATAGAATAAAGCTTCACCAGCGCAGTTCAAGAATTGACTTTAATTCAGAGCCGGGAGATTTAAAATTTTGGTGTTCTTTTAGTCTCGACATGACTATACCTAACTTATAAAGGGTAATGAAACACGTTGTGTAAACAAATTGACAGGAAAGTGTTATTTAAAAATCTTTTAGTCTCGACACGACTATACATAAATTATAAAGGGAAATAAAACACGCATTATATAAATTTTTTAACTGAACTAATTTAGTTATCTATATACTTATTAACTTATTGTAAACTAGGACCAATCGACTTAAAATTGACGTTCATTTTAAATTTTTTTTAAATAAATATAACAAGTAAAAAAAAATTGCATTTCAAAATAAATATGAAATGATGGTATAGTAAATTATAATGTTCTGGAAACTTCAACATAAAAATATGTAGTGGACCATATTTTATTTAATATATAATATTAATGGTTGATTTTGATTAAAAGCAAACTGTTAAATATTTTTTTAATAATTACACAGTCAGTAAAGAATTTGGCTTGCATTGAATCTTAAGTCGTAAATTTTGCGTGCATTGCATTTTTGTTTAATTACAGTTACAGCTTGGCTTACGTTCCTTATTAGTCTTCTTTTCATCTAAATGTGTCATCTAATATTTAATTTGATTATTAAACGATTTAATTTCTTGTTTTATTTTCAATTGATAAAATTTTGTGTTATTTTTTGTACAATACAGACAATGGCAGCTACAAAACGAAATGCTGGATTGACATCGGCAGTGCCACGCGCAACGCTTAATGATGAAGAACTGGTAAGACAGACTTACGGTACAAATTTTGAATTTTGTTTTAAATAGATAAACTATTTAAAATATTATTCTTTCTGGTGGTTGCCATTTTCATAATTATTGATGTAATCGAAATATGGTGACACTAAGCTGTTTACTTAACAATTGTCTATATTCATTAAAATGTATCACTTTGTCATAGCTTCTGAGGCTACCCTAATTATTTTATTTTTATTTAATATATTATTTGTACTTTATATAAACAAAATCTGTTTAGAAAATGCATGTGTACAAAAAGGCACTTCAGGCACTAATCTATCCAATTTCGTCGACAACACCACATAATTTTGTTCTGTGGACCGCAACATCGCCAACTTATTGCTATGAGTGTGAGGGATTGCTGTGGGGCATTGCACGGCAAGGTGTGCGTTGCACAGAGTGTGGCGTCAAATGCCATGAGAAATGCAAGGATTTGTTAAACGCCGATTGCTTACAACGTTAGTTAACAACACTTTTTCCTTGTTCGTTCGGTTTTTCAAAGAGTTTTTAATAGGTGCCGCTGAGAAGAGTTCAAAACATGGTGCTGAGGATAAGGCAAATTCAATTATAACTGCGATGAAGGAGCGCATGAAGCAGCGTGAACGTGAAAAGCCCGAAATATTTGAATTAATCAGGTAAAGAAATCAAAAACATCTCCTTTTGGCTGGTGCGGAAAATGTATGCTTCCTCATGTGTGATTTGGATATATAATCTTATCCTTTTGAATAATAGCAAATATTTTAAACCATAATCTAATTTGCCTTGCACACATATGTGCCGTATGCATATTTCCATAACTTTATCCTTCATCGATATATATCGTATTTAGAGCCGTATTCAGTATTGAAGAGAAAAGCCATACCGGCCATATGAAGGCTGTAAAACAAAGCGTCCTGGACGGCACCAGTAAATGGTCGGCGAAAATCGCAATAACAGGTTTGAAACAAATGCGCGCAATGCTAATTGATTTTTTCGTGTTTTAGCGAGAGTTGACTTATTCCTAAGCTTATCGTCATGTATGTATTATGATTGTATGTATGTATTTCTGCAAATTTGATTTAATTTGTTTCTCTTTTATATTGTGTTACACTTGCTATTTATATATGTATGTTTTAATAAATAAAGCCACAGCCACATTATATTTAGATATGCAGTGAAAACTTACTACGCCGACTATTTTCCTTTATGTTATACCATTAAAACGTGGATGTCTCCGCTTAAGAGAACGGCTTTTAGAAAGGAGTTTCTGTCAAATGAGTTTTCACTGTATACATATTATATATATAAATATTCTTATATGTGTATATGTTATTATAGATGTATGCATGTATAAATGGCTGTAAACTTGTACTTGTACACATACTTGCATACAAATTGACAAACACAAACATTGATGTATAATTAGGTAAAAGACAACTTTTTGTTTCCTTATGTGACTCATTAATTATACAACCAAGGTATTTAAAAATTTGTTAAAGTAGATAACGAAAATTGCTTCTCGATTCAAATAGAAATAAAAAAATAGCATATTCAAACGATAAATAGTAATCACATAATGAACAGTAGGAAAGTAGACATCTGGTTAATTTTATATCATTCATTTTTAAAGTTCTTTGATAAAAGTACTTTAGTTAAATTATATAACATAACTCTGTTCTTTTTTTTATTTTATAAATTTTTTTGTATTTGTTAACAAATTTTCCACGAGAGTTTGCTCCAGCAAAGCTTATACACCATTTTTAAGGTTTGATAAATACATATATGTATAGAGAAAATCTATTTGCTCAGTCCTGAGATTAACAACAACAACTTTATAAAGTTGACCTTAATATAACATAAGCATAGAAGTTAAGATGTATATATGTGTTTTAAACGTCAATGTATATAAAAAATGTACATGCAAATGTATAATTTATAAACGTATTATATACACAAACAAACTTTGTGTATTTGGTTTTGAACAATCCTTTAAACCATTGCGATAATATATTTTTCATGACATTTAATAAAAAATATGTAAATTATTATTTTTGTCACAGACAACATATATTACTTGACTATGGATTATTAATTAGGCGCACCAGCCTTTTTTTTAGGAGTTATTATAATTCACATATACACACATGTTTTTTTGTTTATCATAAATTTATATGCATTCAATTCAAGGATGACATTCGGTGTGGATCCAGACACACACATAGATTCATTAGAACAGGCTGAGCACGCAACTGTTGAGGGAACATCTAAATGGTCATGCAAACTAACAATTACAGGTACACGGGAAAATGTCAATTTGAGATTAAAACAACTTACTCTAATTGTTTTGTTTTTAATAATATATTTTATACCTTCTACTGTGTACCCTGTACAAAAAACTAATTCTTTAAATTGATTTGGCTTAACCACTTAACTACATTTATTAAATAATTGTTTTGTGTAAAGCAAGGCAAATGCTTTATTTATCAGGATGTTCACTAACCACACACGAAAATTTTTTTTATTGTCCGATATGTTTGATTGACGACTGAACTAACACCCAAGGGCTTTGTATGCATCTTAAACAATCAACAAAAAATTTTTGAATAGCAACAAACAAATTCAACCGTTTTTGTTCCGATACGATTATATGTTTGAATCTGTAGTCTATTTTTGTTTCGGTTTTGAATCCGTTTTGTTTTTGTTAAATTTAAACTATCTTACTAAAACCTGTATTTTTTAAACAATCCGTTTAAAATCCCTTTTAGTAGCCGCAGGAAAGAATTAAAGTTATAAGGCCAAAGAACTTCAAATAAAAAAACTACTAAAACCTTTTTAATAAAAGTTTCATTTGAATAATTAATAAAAATAAAAATAGCTATAGGCATGTTATTTCACACTTTCTCGCAAACAACACACTTTCCCACAAACAACAAGACAAATAAATAATGCAATCTTTCCTCTAATAACAAATAGTGTAAAATAATTTTCCAACTTTACCTAAACGAAAATTGAAATTTTAAGCCTGTTATTAGTATACTTAAATTTTTGGTTTATTTTAACTTACCTTGTTTAATATGTACAAGTAAACAAGTACAAAATAATTTAAATATTTGAATGCACATTAAACAGCGACAAAAAACAATAAACCATTTCTATAACCCTTAAACATTAAAATAAAAATATTATTTTATCACTTCTGAACACGATACTTACAGAAATATCAATGGTTTATGGACATCCTTTACAGATGTTTCCTTTCATAGTTACGCATAAGTTTTCGACTCGATAACAAGTGCAATTTGCATAATTGCCTTAAAATAATTTATTTATTTTTAAAAATGCTCAGAGCATTTCCTTTAGGTCACCCACATGTTTGTATTATATTATTCTGTTGATTATTCAAAAGAAAAAAATAATATTTAGCTTTGCAAAATTGCACCGATGCAGGGTATCAATCGATTGGGCTTCGCGTTAAATCGTCAATTTTATTATTTTTACTTAACAGTCGATTCATATCTTTAGAAAATAAATTTTCAAAAACTGAAAAGGGTTAAAATTTTAAGAATTATCATATTTTGATAGACACTGACCAATAATACTTGCCTACCCCAAATAATTAATAAATTAATACGTGACAGTAAAATAATATGTTTGTTAATAGAATATATTGTTTTAGCTGTATTAATTATATTAAAAATACTATTATTTATTTATAAATATTTCACCAACCATTTATCAAGGAGTAAAGCAACTAAGAATCCGTTTTGCTGATGGCAGCATAGACGTTTCTGAATCGACTTCAGCATTCTTACTTGTAAATATATCACAACTTGTGAATATTAAACTTTAATTCCAAACCGATGTAAAAAAATGTGATTACTTTTTGTCATATACGCATGCCAGTCAATCAAATTTACTTTATGTGTGTCGTTCATGGATTAATAAAACGGTTGCGAGAAAAAGTAACCATCTAATTTATGAAATTAGAAAAATCTCAAACAGCGTGCTCAAACATATGTACATTAAAAAAAAAATATATACTATTTTTACGATGTTTTAATGTATGTCATATACCCATTCATACTTTTTCTGTTTATGCTTTTCAGCTGTCTTTTGTCTTTTATTTAAAATTATCCCTTGTTCTTGAACGAATAAAACGTATTTAAATGTATTGAGTATGTCTAAATTATCGTAAAAAATAAATCAAAGAATTTATCTGACTAATCAAGTGACTTAAGCTTAGCTGTGGTCGTTTTTCTTATTTCATAAAACAACGAAAATCTGATACTATTTACTTTTATCTACTATTAGGTGTCTCTTGTAATTAATAATCGCAGACAGTTATAGCTGAATATTCGAGCTTGAGTAATAAACTTTTTTCTTGGATGAATAGAGAAATGTTTTTTAAGGTGATTTGGATTGGTGAGAGATAATAATTTGCAATTTTTGTACATCCATATTTTAGTACTCCAATATTGGATAACCTTTCGGTAGGATAATAAAAGAAAAATATGTATATATCAATAAAAAATGCGAACATTCATTTAAGATTTTTTTACGGCCAACGAACACAGCAAAACGCACAAGCTTAACTCTTCCCTAAATGTACCCACAAATCTATTAACATATGTGCCACTACACAATATGTATGTATATATACTTACTGAAAACAAAACATAAACTGATGGACGTATACCACAGTCAAATAAAATGTAAATTAAGCACTTTTTAAATATTAATTGATTCTTTTAAAAATTGATCTTAAGGCTTCTTGTTTTTGTTTTCATTAGACTGTTCACGACTATACATAGTTTCAGTAATCATTTTTTATGTTGTATATTAAATTTGTATCTTATTATATTATTTTACACACACAACTCAAAACATAAAATTCGTGACAAACAATTTTTTAATGTTTTTATGTGTGTTTTGTGTGGGTTATTTGTTAATATTGTTATTGTTATTTTATTATCATCTGCTCTTTACTATGAATGCCTAAATGTGTTTATTGTGTCATTAACCTAACAACTCTTTCACACGATATTTGTGCCGTTGCAATTTGTAGCTTACACGTTCTAAATGTGATATTAGGCAGTTTCAGTCCGTCACCCCGACTGGCTGTATGCCTGCCTAACCCCACCTTTATTGCGAGCTGTTTCAACATCAAGATCATAGTATATTAAAAAAACAACTTCCCGTTTTTTCTCTTCTTCTTTCTCCCTTGATTAACAAAACTGTAAACAACAACAAAAATAAATATCAAAAATCAACCAATTGGAATCGTATAAAAAAAATCCCTCCCGACGGTTATCATCGTTTCAAACCTATATTTACAAAAATTTCATAAATTACAAAATTACTATATTATTACATTAATAAAAAAATGTAATGCCATAAAACTCACCAACTTGCTCGAACTAATCCCAAAAATAACATGTTTATTTTAATGGGTACCGGGTGTTGAAACGAATGAAAATGCATAAAATCAAATCTAATTAAATCAATCAAATTTTCAACCGATCTGATGTGAACTGTGTGCAGTGATTTGTGCTCAAGGATTGATAGCGAAGGATAAAAGCGGTACGAGTGATCCATATGTGACGGTGCAAGTTAGCAAGGTGAAAAAACGAACGCGCACAATGCCCCAGGAGCTTAACCCTGTGTGGAACGAGAAGTTTCACTTGTGAGTATTTAATTCAAAACATGTACTATTATCTGTTCAGCCCTGCTTGTTATGTTGTATCTCTGCAATTGTGTGTATGTATCAGTATGTAAACATGTAAACTGATTTACGTACTTACTAGGTTACACTTACACCCTCACAAAACTCGAAAAGTTTTGATTTGTACAACCCTAACACACAAAATAGTTAGTTATAACACGCACTCTTTCTTCACTTCTAACTTCTGCTTTACTTCTATTGTCTATATATGTTCGAACTAGTACAAATGTACATATATTCTTAATCTTAATGCTTTAATATCCGCTTTGTTGATTCACCAATAACTGGTATGTAGTATAGGTCAAGTAGAATTAAATTCACATATATCTCCCATATAAATTTATATATGTATAGCTATGTGTGCGTGTTACTCTGTTTATGGCTGTATGGTTTTGTTTGAAAGCCAATCAACATTTTTATTGTCCTTTGGCCCTTTTATTTGCGTTTTTTTTATGTATATAAAAAATTCTTGCACTTTAAAGCCTAGCTTATTATACTATTTGCTGGGTTTCTAATCGAATTTTTTTTTTCTGTAGTATTACAGTAGAAGACGAAGATCCTATATGTTGCAAACTTATTAAAATGGATTAACTTGTAGAACAGAGCAGTTTGCGTAGCTAAACAATTTAATTTTTATATTCCATTGGTATTCGCTTAACATAAGTTGGACTGCGGTAATGTCTAGATGAGGTTTTTTTCTATCTTTGTCTAACTTATAGTCGTTTGGGAGCTGTTTAGACATAATTTAAATTTTGCTACTGTCTTCGATTATCTTTAGCTAAATTCCAAGATGAATTCTCGACCTTGTTTTGTTACTGCCCAATTAATTAAGTTTGTGGGAAACCTCATCAGGTTATTTTTCTTATTTTTTTTTATGAATAGTGTGACACATGCTGTGAATTCGTTTTTTTTACATGTAAAAGACACTATAATTCTTTTTTTATATGTACCTAACTAAATTTGATGCAAAGTTTATCTTTATGTAAATGTACATGTACTTTTCGAATTCTTATTGAACTGCGCATTATCTGAAGTAATCAATTATGGTTAATGCATGAAATGGTCATTCATCTTATGTGAAAATCGAAGCTTTTATTAGTTTGATACCAATGTTTACTGGTTACTACATTTATATTTGTAATGCAGGATAACAAATTCAATGAAAATTATCAGTGATTTGATCTATATTGTACAGTATCCAATAATATACCTGCAAAGCTATTGTAAGTTCGATTAGTAACTTAATGTTTTAATTTGTGACGAAAAAAAATTAAGTGCATCATAAAATATATATTCTTATCACACAAAAACACATAAAAAATTTCTTAACTTCTCTTAAAAATCTTGATAATAGATTAAACTGACTAACGGTTTCTTTGTCCCTGCATGCAAATCTCTCATGGCAACAAATGCGTTCTTAAATGCCACTTCGCTTAAAATACAAATAAATTCCTTATAATTACTTTATTTGTAAAATGCGTTTAAAAAAATGTACCAATGGAATACGCAGCGAATGCCACAACTCTTCCGATCGCATTAAAGTTCGAGTGTGGGATGAGGATAATGATCTTAAATCAAAATTGCGACAAAAGTTGACTCGCGAATCTGATGATTTCCTTGGACAAACAATTATTGAAGTGCGTACACTATCTGGCGAAATGGATGTGTGGTACAACTTGGAGAAACGTACGGACAAATCAGCTGTCTCTGGTGCCATTCGTTTACACATATCTGTTGAGATTAAGGGAGAGGAAAAGGTAGCACCGTATCATGTGCAGTATACCTGTCTTCACGAAAATCTCTTTCACTATTTATGTGAAGACAATTGCGGCATGGTAAGTGTTTAGCTACAATGTCATGATAACGTTTTATCAATAAATTTCTAATTATGATACCAGGTCAAGCTACCCACACAAAAAGGTGATGATGCGTGGAAATTGTACTTTGACGAAATCCCTGAAGAAATTGTTGATGAATTTTCCATGCGGTATGGCATTGAGAATATTTATCAAGCAATGACTCATTTCCACTGCCTATCCGCAAAGTATCTTTGTCCGGGAGTACCGGCCGTAATGAGCACTTTGTTGGCAAATATAAATGCATATTACGCTCACACGACAGCATCTTCAGCTGTTTCGGCCAGTGATCGATTTGCAGCAAGCAATTTTGGGGTTCGTATTTGTTAAAGTACGTATAACGTTACGTTATTAATTAAGTTTTTTATTTATATTGTCTACAGAAAGAAAAGTTTGTCAAGTTGTTGGATCAATTGCATAATTCATTAAGAATTGATCTTTCAATGTATAGAAATAACTTTCCGGCTTCCAGTCAAGAAAAACTTATGGATCTAAAATCTACTGTTGATCTTTTAACCAGTATAACATTTTTCCGCATGAAAGTAAGTCTAACATTAATAGTTATCCCTGCAAAAGGCATCGATATAAAATCGAATCTGGCGACAACACTAATCAACAGGTTCAAGAGCTATCTAGTCCTCCAAGGGCAAGTACGGTTGTCAAGGATTGCGTTAAAGCTTGTCTTAGATCCACTTACCAATTCCTTTTTGAAAACTGTTACGAGCTCTACAACAGGGAGTTTCAGGTATTCACCTTTTTTTTAAATATCTTTATATTACGTATACCCCAATCTTTCTTTTTCCACTTATTTTTTTAAGGTGGATCCAAACGAAGCAAAACGTGATACTGATGACCATGGTCCAAAGCTGGATAGTGTTGACTTTTGGCATAAGCTTATTGCATTGATTGTTTCAGTAATTGATGAAGACAAGAACAGCTATGGAACAGTGCTCAATCAATTTCCACAAGAACTGAACATTGGACAGGTACACGCTTTTTTTCTTTTCCAGTAGAAAAACAATATGAATAGAAAGTGTTTAGTTTTTTTCCGTTAAACCAAAAATGTTGTTTGGTAGAAGCGAAAACTAAATTCAGATTCAATATGTTCAACTACATATTAACAAAAACACTTACAAACGCTGCCCATTGTTTTCGTTGTAAAATCTAAATGAAGCAAAAAGAGCTTGTAATGAGAGAATAGCTTGTATAAAACCAAACGGTTACACGGACCATAAACATAGTTGTAAGTGGGGAAATAAATTTTTAAAACTTCGCTTTCTTTTTATAACAAATAAATTCTATATTTACAAAAATCAAAAGTATTAACTATTATTCTTACGATACCTGCAGAATTTTTTATTTACACTACTAACCTGTTAAATATATATAAGTAATGAATGAATACTTTACATGTTATCTTGCCAGAGTCTACAATGTTGAATATAATACTCAATTTGCTGGATAATGATAATTGTTTTAAATTTGAATGGTGTATAGTGTAACCTATTTCTTTCCTCTTTTCTCTGCAGTTATCTGCTGCTACAATGTGGGGCCTTTTTGCTGTTGACATGAAATACGCACTTGAAGAGCATGAACAACATAGGCTATGCAAATCATCAGCGTATATGAACTTACATTTTCGTGTCAAATGGCTATACAGCAACTATGTAAAGGAGGTACCGCCATATAAGGGGGCTGTTCCCGAATACCCCGCTTGGTTTGAGCCATTCGTAATGCAATGGCTCAATGAGAATGATGATGTGTCTTTAGAGTATCTTCACGGAGCGTTTAACCGTGACAAAAAGGATGGGGTAAGCTTAGTTTAAAAATTATATCTAAAAATGCCGTTGTCATACAATAAAAATAAAAAGTTAATTAAAGGGTTTATAAAACCTTAAATTAATCTATGTGTTATAGTTAAAAAATGTATATTCACATATATATTATTGCAATAACGAATGTGAGGGATCTCTGGAAAATTCTCGTTCACATGACTCCTTCCATTTTCATTCTATCCAAAAATTAGTTCCAAAAAAGCAGTGAACATGCTTTATTCTCCAATTCGGTAGTCGACGTTTTTACTCAACTGACGCAATGTTTCGATGTTGTTAGCAAGCTCGAGTGTCCAGATCCAGAAATATGGAAACGTTACATGAGGCGTTTTGCTAAAACAATCGTAAAGGTGTTAATTGCCTATGCTAATATTGTGAAAATGGAATTTCCAGAGCATATGAGGGACGAACGAATTGTAAGTAAAATTCCATCATTTTCCCTAACTATCAAAAATGCAAGCAATGCAGTGTTGTTTTAAGACAGTTCATTACAAAATATATCATCGCTTTTGTTAAATCTCTCCTAGGCCTGTATTCTTATGAACAATATACAGCAATTAAGGGTACAACTAGAAAAAATGTTCGAATCAATGGGTGGTGATAAGCTAGAAGAGGATGCAGCTAACATTCTTAAAGAGCTACAGCAAAATCTTAACTCAGCTCTAGATGATTTAGCTACACAATTTGCCATAAGGTAGATATCGATTTGTAATCGCTGTACAATTACTGAAAGTTATTTTTTTATATTTCTAGTTTGGAACCACGTATAACACAATCCGTTCGCGAACTGGGAGACATGTTGTTGTCAATTAAGGGTGGTAGCGGGTCTCTAACTGCCGGAAACCAAGTAGTTCAACGGAATGCAGTTGCTGTGGAAGCTGATGATGTGCTAAGGCCTCTGATGGACCTGCTGGATGGATCATTAACGCTTTATGCGCAGTCTTGCGAAAAAACTGTGCTTAAACGTTTATTGAAAGAACTTTGGAAAATCGTTATGCGAATTTTGGAAAAAACTATTGTTTTACCACCAATGACTGATAAAACAGTAAGTAGTAACAAAAATTTAAATACTCTACTCTTCTCTGTTAAGAAAAGTTATGATAGTAGTTTGTAAAAATAAAATTTTATTTAATAAAAATAATTGCATAAAAATTTAATTTTAAATAGATGATGTTCAAGCATCTTACTGATAACGCTAAAAATTTGGCTTCAAATGCAAAAATCGAAGATATGGGACGATTATTTAAATCACATATGGCTGGAAAGCAGGATGTGAAAAGTGCCCTTAGTGGTGTTATGGATATATCAAAAGAAGTCGAAAAAAATCTATCCCCGAAACAATGTGCCGTTCTCGATGTTGCCTTAGATACAATCAAACAGTATTTTCATGCTGGAGGTAATGGCCTTAAAAAAACATTTCTTGAAAAGTCTTCAGAACTGCAGAGCCTGCGTTATGCACTTAGCTTATACACCCAAATGACCGACACTCTGATAAAGACGTTTATTTCAAGTCAAGTGCACGAGGGTAAGTTAAGTCTGTGCTGAAAAAAAAGGGGTTCTGTAAAATGATCTTTCTTGTTATGTAGTTGATCCGGAAAACGCAGAAGAAAGTGTTGGTGAAATTTCAGTTCAAATTGATTTGTTTTCGCATCCTGGAACTGGTGAGCACAAAGTAAACGTGAAAGGTAAAATATACCTAGAGACTTTTTATCATCGTTAGACCTAATTTTTGATACATGCCTCATTTTACATATTTTAGTTGTAGCTGCTAACGATCTGAAGTGGCAAATTCCGTCTGGTATGTTTAGACCATTTGTGGAGATAAATTTAATTGGACCGCATCTTCAGGATAAAAAAAGAAAATTCGCAACCAAATCAAAGTCAAATAACTGGTCTCCCAAATACAACGAATCTTTCAGCTTGTAAGTGATTTTATTTGCCACATCAAGTTTATGGAATTATTCTAAAAACAAACATTTTACAGTGCTATTGGCAATGAAGAACAACTTGACTTCTTTGAACTTCATATCTGCGTAAAAGACTATTGTTTTGCTCGTGACGATCGGCTTGTTGGAGTTGCAGTTATACCTTTAAAGGATATTTCTGAAAAGGTTTAGCACTATCACTACCAAAGCGGTCAAACAATTATTGAAATTATATACATATATCGTTATTATAGGGATCAGTTGCGTGCTGGCTGCCACTACAACGACGCATCGAAATGGATGAGACAGGTTGGACAATTTTGAGAATCTTATCGCAACGCAATAATGATGAAGTAGCGAAGGAATTTGTTAAGCTTAAATCAGAAATACGTCAAGAACCGACCATGGGTACCTAAATGCTTAGATACAGACTCAAAATCATATATGCTCAATCAAAAACTCATTCTATAGTCGACACGTTTCACGATTGTTTAATAGAGGTTATACTTTATTAAAGTAGCTTTTCGATGCCTACCTAACAAAAACATATTAAAAATACATATACATTTCTAAGCTATGATATTATTTATTGGGTTTACAACCTTCATAACTATTAAATTTCACTGTACTTCAATGTACAGGTAAATAAAGTTTTCTTTCCAAAAGAACCAAAGGATACGTTCCGTTTTTATCATATATACATATACAAATATATAAATAACTGGAATGTAACTTGTCATTAACGCACATTCCAATGTATTGTAAATAAGTACCTGTACAAAGTAAATTATTTTATTATACGTTTGTTAAGTATGATTTTTGTTTATATAAATGAAAAAATAAAGATTATAATAGCATATTATTAAATAATTGTCAATAAATATATATATATACATAAAATACATTCTATTAATGATATTGTACATGATTGAAGTATTCATACTTCAAAACAGTTTAAGCAACATTTTTTACGCGGAAGAAAAAAGAATTACAAAATATCTTTGTTTTTATACATAACTGCTTCATGTTCAATGCATTTCACATAAGATACGAAATATATTAATTAAGTATAATTACCGCAGTTTTTCAATCTGTATATACACATCACTTTTTTTTAATAATATCTGTTGCTAAAATTTGCTGGGTAATGACACATAATCCTTTGTGCTCATCGATTATAAATTGAGAACTTCTGATGTCGATTTGTAGTAATAGAAATCGGTTTAATCTTCTGAGTTTATTAGCGACTAGCTACAGGTTTTTTGGCAGTAGAGACATGTAGCCATAGTTTTTTTTTGTAGGCTGAGCGTGACCTTACACACTAGGTTCAAAATGCTGTCTGGCAATTAATTATTTGAACGTTAAAATTATCAATACGCCTTAAAAACAATGAAGTTAGGACACACCTATTTCGCCTTTTTTTCAAACTTTATTCAATATTTGGAAAGAGGCGTGCATAAACGGAAATGGCCGAGCACTTGAATAATCTTAATGCAGATTTGAAGTAATTCTTATTATAACACCAAACTCTTTTTTAACACGGTTCCGTATTACACGGATTTGAAGTTACACGGTTGAATAACGGTTTTAAAATCACTGTTGTATGTAATTATGTCTGAAAATCCCCTTATTCGATGACTCTTACCTACACATTTTGTTCGCATATTTATATAAAATATTGCTTAATTAAAGTGTTTAAAGTTAATTAGCTCAAAAAATTTTATCAATTGCTCGTATTATCAATTAGATTTGAAAATTTCTGACCTCAATAAGTGAAAGAATTTTTGCTTTGGCTTAAACGAAGCTACTATCGGGACCATTAAAACAAATGAAAATGAAATACACAAATTTGTCATCAGTTCATCAAAACATAGTTCCAAAACATCGTTAGATTTTATAGTTTTCAACATTTTTTACACTGTTTTTCGAAGTTTTTAGATGACATGAAACGATTCCCGCATTTTACTAACATTTTACACGGATTTCTGAGGAACGTATCGACCGTATAAGAAAAGGTTTAGGTGTACTAAGCGTATAATTGTGATACAATACACTCATGTGTATAATTGTGATACAATACATTCATGTTTGGAAGAGGCGGGTAGCGGGAGGCAAAAGAGGTTGGCGTGGCATTTAATTTTGATAATAAAAATGTTATTCTTCCCCCAAATTTGGTGACTAACTTTATTGACACCATGACGGACGCTGAATAAAAATACCTTTCCTTCGGTTTTAGACAATAATCTTTTTTTTCAAATATTTTTCATATAGCGAATCCAAAAAAGTAGCAACACTGCCCAAAGACTCGATTCTGGTTTAAAAACGAAAGAATTATCAATAATGTTTTTCCAGTGAACGGGTTCCGGTGCTCAATTAATCACGCATAAACTGATTTTATATTAATTGTATCTGTATTTATGCTTGGTGGTGTTTTATTAGTAAATGTGTATGCATCTTTGTAAATATATTTTCAACCACGCAATGAATTTAGATATTGAGTACAGTAACAACCACGTTCGCTGTCGTTTCATTTATGTTTATAAATTATTGACCCTTAGAAATTGCATAATAAGCTTAATCTTTCTAATACCTACATATAGTCGGAATTCACAATGTTAATAGATTAAAAGTATCGTTAAGGTTTAGATTAATTATTTTTGTTTTTTTTATTTGAATTTTCTACAGCATTATAAACATATGTGTTTGTACATAGGTAAGTATGGGTAAGCACATAAAATGTTATTTCTTTTTATAAATGTTTTTATGTAATCTTAAAATCTCTGTTTCTATAATTTGTGCATGTGATCTTAAATATTTAAATATAATATATTTCAATATATGCTCGGATAAGGTTACAAATACGATTTAAAGATTATATTTATTATTCTAAAAAGTAAATAACTATTACCTATGCGTATATGAATATTTTGCTATGGCATTGGTGCATTAATGGCACGAAAAATCTGAGCTTTCGCGTGGAACTTAACTCCATTGCAAAAATTCTCATCGACTACAAAACACTATCTTAACTTATATAACTGTAATGTTGTATGTATGTAATGGCACTTGAACTGAAACTTAAGAACTATACAAATTTGTGTAAAATAGTTACCAAGCTAGCCTTATTGTATATATTTACAGATATATTAAAAGGCTACTGCTGGCCATATTCTTTTATATTTTATTATTATTTCTCTTTTATGTTTCCTGTTTGTTTAGAGATTGGCGAGTGGCAATGGGTAACAATTAAAAGAAAATGAAATTGCGTTGAATAGGAACGATGAATAAAATAGCTCCTTTTTAAAGTTAAACTTTTTAATAGATGGGAAAATTTAAAAAAAATGGTTTCAAATGTGATTATTTTAAAGCATTCGAAAATATAGAGATGAAAAAAATGTCTACAGCTTAAGTTACAGTAAAATAAGGATTTATAAAATTTTAAACTTTCACAACCCATAAGTAAGCATTTTAATATCCAAACACTTATTTCATAGGTTGAACCCTTTAAATTAAAAAATGTTCTTATTTGGTTTAACCTGTTAAGTGCAAAAAAAAAACAAAACACTTAACTAAAATATTCGTGGTTGTTTATGTTGCTCATGTTGCTGTTTCATCTGCATTTTCGGATAGGTCTGTTTAGTCGTCAGCATCACGTATCGAAGACATTTCAATATCCTCGGAAGAAAATGCGGAAGGAGATAAGCTTTCCGGAGGATAGTAATATCCAGTGTTGTTGGCATCTGGACCATTAAGGATAAGTAATGAATTAGGTGGCGATGTCTCCTCAACATCGTCCACCAATCCTTCCGACACGTGACTCATCTCCTGCAGATGGTATGCGGCTGCGGCGGCGGCTGCTACTGCTGCAGCCTGAAGGCTACCCTCCCCACCTCCTGAACATTCAGCTGGGGTGCCACCTGGACCGGGCCCACTACCATTACCGCGACACCAAAGTTGTCGCATTTCAGCACGTCGATTCCGCATCAATACCTTGTACTCCGAAATGCGCATTTTTTTGCCATCAACAATGCAAGTTCGTTTGGGACGTGGTCGATAGCGATAATCTGGATGCTGTTCCATATGCAGTTTAGAGAGTCGAGATTGCTCCTCATAATAGGGTTGCTTGTCTGCATTGGACATTGCCTTCCAGCGAGCACCCAAAATTTTCGATATATTCGAATTATGCATATCGGGACATGCTTTCAATATCTTTCGACGTTCGTCCTTTGCCCAAACCATGAAGGCATTCATCGGTCTTTTAATATGGGGTTTACTGTGTCCATGTCCATGACCATGGCCATGTCTTTGTTGCTGTGATCCTAAAGGCAGAGCGCAACCTAATTGCGAATGTCCATGATGACATTCAGCATCTACTACAGCCGATCTTTCCGAGCTTGTTCCACAGCTATTTATTGAATCACGACTTGTGCGCCCAGCTCGAGCACTTCCCACACTCGCAGACGCAAGTGGATGAGGATCACTGGTGCCTCCGCTGCTTTGATTCCACATTCGGGCCTAAAATAGTTTGTAATAAAATATCAGAGATAAACATTTTGTTTTTACTGATAAGATCCAATCAAACTAAAAAAAAAAAATAAATCATAATAAACATATTATTTATTAACTGCAATTTTTTTGCATCTAAAAGAACTAAACTAAATGTATCTCGTTTGGTCTGCAAAACGAAGCTTTGCAAGACATAAAAATAATTGTAGAAACAAGTGCATCGAAGTTGCTAGCATAATTTAAGTCAAGTGACGAGTGGCCAATGCTTTGGAGTGTAGAGTTTTGGTTGAAAATATGCTGCATTGCCGCCAATCTGACTGGCTATGCTAAGATTTGAATGTAATCAGCTAAGTGTCTATAGACATCACGTTTCAGTTGTCTTGTAATAAGCTTGAAATATAATAAATACTCCTTTGGCTTTTGTAAATTATACACCAAATATACGTACATACATATATATATTGTTATCTATGTAAAATCTGCAAATAAAAAATTCTTTTCTACTTACACGAGACTGCAAATAGCTGGCTTCAACATCGGCAAGCAATGGCAATTTCTGATGTTGTTGATGCTGTTGCTGCTGCAGAGGAGGCGCAGAGGTGACGACGGATTGTCCTATTTGTTGCCAATTCAATGGTGGGCTTGGCACAATTTGGGTTTGACGCTCCCTTGGGCAAGTGCTACTTGGCGATGAGTCTGGGGAACCTTTGGGCTTCGACAGATTAAGTGGTGCATCCATTTCATCAGACTTATTGTTCTTGGCCAAGTTTGTACGCTCTACCGCCGGCGAAGAGGGATAATTAATTAAAATTGTTTGATTAATATCTTCCGAATTGCTGTGGCTTAGATTAAGATTTGGGTGCACGGTTAACGTTGTGCGCCCGCCTTGAGGTGAATCTGGTGGCGTGTGGTGACCGTACGTGAGTGAGTTTGGCGTTGTCGATCTTGACTTAATAACTCTTTCTCCCTCCCCGCATTTTTTCTCCAATGTTGTCTCTATTGAGCTGTTATCTGTAGTATCGGTGCCACATCGTTTCGGTGATAAAAGTGTTCTCTCATGGTTTGCATTGTAATTATTATAATTTTTGCTATTATTATTATTACTTTTATTATTATTATTACTATTGTTATTGTTGTCATTATTCATATTATTATTATCGGTATTTTTATCATCATTATTGCTATTATTGTTAGCAGCAACTACTGCTGCAGCGATGGCCGCTTGAATGTGTGCAGCTGCAACTGCCGCTGTTGGCCACATTGGCTGCTGCTGCATCGAAGCCAACTTATTTGCATGCGTGTGGGCGTGGCCATGGCTGTGGGTATGACTATAATGCTGGGCCTGAGAAGAGTTCAAATGACCGGGCAATATATGGGCCAGCTGGTGAGCGGCGCTGGGCGCCGAAGGACGTAGAAATGGAAGAAATGGCACTAAATTACTAGTCATAGCAGGTATCGTATGCTGCTGATGTTGATTATGATTTTGATTTTGATTTTGATGTTGATGCGTTGATCCAAATCTGCCTAACCCAAATTGTGCAGTTAATTGCTGATGTAGCTCCTGCAAGCAGCTCTCTTGATGCATTCGTTGAACGTTTTGCAGTTGCTGTTGTTGCTGCTGCTGATGTTGTTGCTGCTGCTGCTGTTGAATATTTGTTTTAATGTCGGTCATACTTTCAAATTGTACCTGAAACGAAAGTATGGTCAGTCAAAAACTAGGACTAAGAAAATTGGAAAAGTCATTTTATAATAAACAAAATCTTTGAGAACTCAATATGCATTTTGCATGCATATTTTGAGTAATGTCCGTCGTGGTCTCTGTCCATGGGTCCTTATGAAAGCAACTTTTTTCAGATTGAAATACAGTGGCTTACAATTCAAATGATGTCGTATTTAGAAAAAAATTTGAAGTGCCAAAAAATGAACTAGAAAAAAAAAACAAAAAAAAAAATTCTAACTCTAATACCAATTAATATTACATATAAAAAAGTAACTTTTTTTGTTTCTAAAGTATTGCGTTGTTTTAATAATCAACTTAAAATTCTAAAAATATCAAAAAAAAGGTCACAGTTATTTCGATGTGGTTTCAAAAATTTTCAATTTCAAATTTGTAGTGTCCTTTAAATCTGGGGACTGTGCCGGTAGAAAAGCACATGAAGGCGCTTCCAGATTCCGGCCATTGTTTTGGTAGTATCGGGTAAATTTTACGTTAGTCTGCAAAAATGACTGTGTTGCACGTCTCCAAATCCTTGTCCATGTGGATATTATCGAACGTTATCCTACCCCTTTTATTTTTAGCGCTTATAAAATTCTTCTTAAGGAGTACTCGGGCTTTAATGACATGGTTGCCCGGCACACAGTATTATTTCCCGATTTCTGCCCACACCAGTTGAGCCAATTTTCAGGTCGAGAGTGTTGTTATTATCCGCTTCTTATGTTCGAAGAAATTTTTTTGGTGCTATTCTGGTTTTCTTTGCTATCCGATAATTGTTGCACAGTCGATTGGCTGAGTTGATAATTTAAATTTTTTGGATCTGTAAATATCTGTTGTTTAGGAATTCCAAAACGATTTTTTGTTTTTCAATGGTAGTCCTTTTGTCCATAGTCTAAGGCATGTGTTGTCCGAGATGCTAAATTTAACTTATCTTACTACGAAGGATTGGTTTATTTTTGCTAAAACTATTCAAATTAAAAAATAAATAAATCGCGTTTTTATGGCATTCAGTTTTCTATAACATAACCACGTGAAATGAACTGTGACCTAAAATTGGGGTAATTTTTTGTTTCAACCAACGTAGCAGGTGGGGCTTGATTGCGGTCATTCATCAGTTTAGGTATGATTTCTCAAAAATATGTATCTTTTTTTTATCAAAGTATTTCGCAGTGTTTACTTGCAATTATTTAAATAAAGGTAGTTTGTTCCATTTTATATATTTTTTAAGTTGAGAACATTTTGTCAGTTTTTAAGTACATATGTTTATATTTAAATATCGTAAGTTGAGTTTTGGGGTGTACAAAATGCACTTTCAATGCTAAATATTGTTTGTTAACACTTTATTTTATTCGTTATTTTATATTTGACCTTTTGAGGATTTCTTAAATATCAATTCTTGAATTACAAGAATTTATAAATAATTAATCTGCATATTTGTATATGTATATAATAACATATTTGTATATGTATGTCAATTTGTTCAGTTACTTCACACATTTTTAAACATTAAAATACACTTTTGCATTAGTTTCAACGGAGGGACATTTTTTGTTTAAAATATTACACGCCTTGTTGTATATTTCGGACAACGTCAACACAACGTCCAACACCAGCTGCATCAGTATAAAACGCGCCTTAACAATGACTCCAATGACATTTCTCTAAGTTCCAGCAGAGATAAAAAACATTTTAAGTATATATATATATATATACAGTATACCTATGTACTTATATACACATGTGCACAAAAGTAACCTAACCCGAACGCCGATTTATTGTCTGAGCTTTACCGACCACGACACTTGGACTTCGCGTGGCTTTGAGCCGTGATTGGTTGAAACAGTTCAGGGTTTTGTTTTCAACGCTTTTGTCTTATCGGAGTACAAAAGGTACATACAGATATATGTAAAAATATATACATACATATTTGTATATATCCCTACTGCGACGTGTCACGCAAGGGAGCGAGAAGTGCGCAAGGCAAAACGTTTTGCATTTGAACGTAGTCCCGTTAACTTTTGCGTTATTGTTACTCTGTTACCTTCCCGCTTTCACAGTGTCAAGCTGCTCGCTTTCGCACTCGCACACTTGTATTCTACCGTTGGCATCGGCACATCGCAGCACACTGAGCCGATGCCAAGTCGCCATGGCAAAATCTTTGCTGTTCTGCTGATAGAAATTACTTCTTTGTTACACTACTATTGCGCATGTCTGTTATTTCGAGCGTTTAACAAAATAAAATAAACTTGAAGAGAGACAAAAAAAGAGAGAATAGGGCAGAGAGAGAGAGAGAAAAGCATCAAATAATGATTGTGACGTCATTGCAATAATATTGGATTGAAAAATGTTGTTTTATATTTGCTAACTAACGTACATATGTATGTATGTGCACCTATGTATGTACATATGCTGCAAGTTTACGTATAATGCATACGTTTATGATATACATATGTATGTACATGTGCATGTATGCAACGCCCGAAATACTTTAACGAGAACGATGCGCATGGCGTCGAAAAGGGGAAATGGAAAGAAGTAAGACAGAGATAGAGAAATGAAGAGAATAGTAAGAAAGCGTAAAGGCTTCCCAACCAGCTTTTCTTTCTCTTAATTTCTGTTTTTGGGCGTGTGCAATTCAATTGTTCGTATCTCGCGATTGTTGATTTATTTGTTGTCGAATTACCGAAGTGTATGCTCTCTTTTAAAGGGAGTTCTCAATAATTATAATAGTCGCATTAATTTAAAAGTACTTACGTACATACATATACTACAAAAATGCAAGAATATTATTGTATGCACCATAAATATATGTACCTACACACATACATATGTGTATATACAAAATAAAAGTATCGTTTTTGTTGTTCAAAAAATCAATAGGATTCGAGATGAACGCCAACGGCAACAAAATACATACAAAGAGAGAGAGAGAGAGAGAGTATTGTGTAATACAATACCTAGAAGCAATCCGAGCAAGTACAACGCTAAGCTCCTCCCCTGAGTGGTGCATCATTGGCAGCAGTAGCAACTCCATAGAGCCGCACAGCCAACAGCGCGGTGGTTAATGCCTGGTTTGTCTCAGCCAATTGTCTCGTCAATTATTTTACCCATTGTGCCGACCCGTACGGTGTTTCGGTTGGCTGACAAGTGTTGAAGTGAAAAAAGAGAACACAGCATACACCTGAGAAATATGCACATACATACATTAATATATATATGTATGTGCAAATATGCATAAACATGTACGTAAATCACCTGCGGATAATAGCTGTAAGTTTGTATGTACTTTATAATTTAAGAGGTAAAACGAGAGACGTTATATATAGACACATATATGTATGGATACATACAAACATATGTATGGTTCTCTTGCCTGATTGAAAATTATACATATATACATTTGAGTTACAGTTACAAAAGTCTGTACAGTGTCGATTAGACAAAATGATAATCGTGTATATACATACATGTATATGTATGTATGTGTTCGCATATACTGTTATTGTGTCAATGCGGTTAAGAAACTTTTAATATTCGATACCTCTAGTGGTCTTTGGTTAAGTTCGATGTATCGATTTTAAAAGATGATCAGATATTGATAGCATGTGCTTATTATATTTACATACATATGTATAAAATGTTGCTGATAAATTCAGAGCATTTAAATAAAACATTTTAATACACACCTCATTAGAATCTTGATGATTTTCAACGCCAGAATTCTTTGTAGAAACACGTTTTAGTGGACAACACGACAAAAGATATTTATTGCTTTTACTGGTGTAGCATTACTATATAAATAACAATAATAAATGGGGAAAAGCCTTCATATATTGGCCTAAATATTCAATTAATTATTTTTTTTACCAACTTATTTACGCAATGGCCATTGCACTTATTAATTACTAAAGTTGTGTACCTTTTTTCAAGTTTAGTTTTAAGTATTTAGTTTTGCGAAATAATATGTATAACAACAGTTTTCTTTCCCATTCAATATAAAATAAAATCAGTTTAGAACAGGAAAAGCACGCCGAAGATTATATGCATGCACTTGCATGTTTGTATGTGCTAACATATATATGTACATGCCAATAAGATTTTCATCTATGTATATAGTCTAGATGTTGAAGGTTCAATCTCACTGATTTAGCTGTAGCTCAAACATATAATGTTTATATGTTGTATGGCAACATTATAAACCCCTTCACCAAAATTCTTTGTATGCGTACCACATTTCACGTTAGAGTAATAATCAACGCCGATTTTGCAGGTTTCAATGTGACAGGTACCAGGACCTAGTACCATACTTTGAAACGGAAGCTATAATTAATATTGATTTTGTGTAATATTTGTTTTAACGTTTATCGGTTCTTAAAATTAAGTGAAATTTTACAAATAGCTTGGTCCATACGTGCGTCAGATCAAGTGCCTAGCTTAGGGAGCTATGCCCACTGCGGGTCTGGTAGATTGATAGTTGAAAATCGGTTAATTCACATAATTTTCAAATTCCAAGACCAATTAAATTTGATGATAGCCACAGTTCTTAAGATTAAAGAGCCATCAAATTGGGTGCTGATACAGCTAGTGACATATTAAAAAAACTGCATCATAGTTTTAAAATGCTTACTATTTTGTTACAATTTTGACATATATATCTTTCTTATGTATTTAATAACATTGTTCTATTTTAGCAAATGGTATAACATTTAAAATATCTAAACGCTTGTTAAAAATAACGTATAATAGTTTTTCTATTCCCCTTTATTCTCGTTTAGAATGTGTTGAGGCTTAAACCTGTCTAGAAAAAGCATACATATATGATATTTAGCTACTATATTTTTGAAATATATTTTAAGAATCCAATCCCTTAGTCAGTGTAGCTCTTAAATGGCTCATTACCGCAAATTTTGTATCTATAACCCATGCCGTAGGGTGAGAATTTCTTTTTGGCTCCACTATTTGAAATTGTGTTTAGTGTATTGATTATATAAACGTGTTTATCTTTGTCAGCGAATCGCAATTTGTGAATACATACAGATGTGGTAGGAGTTTTATGTGAATTTGAATTTGTTTCTCTTTATTTGTTTAACTTGTTAATTTCGGTTATGGGGCATCAAAAGCAACAACAACAACTAAGTTGAAAATTACGCTGAATTGTGTTTGTGTTTGGTTTGTCCTGGGCGTTGAATGGTTCAATGGTGGGTTGTTGGGTTGGTACATCATGACGAAAAAGATCAAAGGACAATTTCCTGATTGTTTTATTTCGTTATTTTTTTTGTTTGTCTTCGCTCTGTGCTCTTGAGTGTATGTCTCCTGTGTTTTGCTGATTTTCTCCAGTTCTTTTAGTTTTGTTGTTCTTGCTTTGCTTATTTATATCTCTTCGTTTAATTTGCCAGAAGCCGTCGCACCACCCGCTTCACCCCTAATGATCATAGAAAAACATACGCACAGATTATGCATATATGCATTTGTTTGTATGTTTGTTTTCGTTATTAAGTCGTACTTCATTTGTATATTCCGTTTTGTTTTATTTTAGCCGTGTTTTGTGGGTATCTGAAGTTGCTCTTTAGATCCCCGATTCAACATCAAAGGCACACTTTCAGCACAATTTAATTCAGTAAGTGTTCTTTTGAAACAAAGATAATGATGATCGCGCACGTTATTCAACTGACCAATGTTCTTAAATCCGCTCGCAACAAATAACACTATATTTTCAAACTCTATAAGTATCTGTTTTGTAATAGTTTTGTGTTCATAATTGGTATATTTATGTTTCATGCATGATACCGATTTTAAAGTGTTGCACTCAGTTAAATAATTGCTTTCATCCACATTAAACCAAAGCATAAAGAGCTACAAAATGTAGGCAGCGAAATTCTATTTTCAGTGGCGTACGCAAGAACTTGCATGTGACTAGGTGTGCATTAATTTTGGCATTATCCAACAAATATAATTTTACAATGCTCATAATATTTTTGTCTAGTAATATTCGTACAATTTTCACAACATTTGCACAAAACAGACTCATTTTCTATTATAATCAATATTAAAAAACTCCAATTTGAACATATGTTGCTTAAGCTTTAAGAATAAGGGCTCTCAATTTTAAAAATAGGTCCCTTGTACGATGAGAAAGTAAATCAAGCATTTTTAATATGGTAATTTGTAGTTTGTTGTTTTCGTATTTTGCTATAAATTTCATTAAGTTGAAAGAATTGCAATATAAATGTTAAATAAAACATTTCAAACTAACTTATTTAAAAATATTATACATTTCATACTCAAAAACTGTATATAAAGTTTAGTTGATAAGTATAATGCATAAAGAAATAAACAGTTCTTATAAAAAAAAATTGATAATTGGTATTTTTGCCCATTTATTTCTAAAAAGAGTTGTTTTTGTGGACAAAACTAAGCGTCTACTGAAATTTGTTTAAAATATTTCATTTTAAGGAAACGGCTTACTCTTAGTGCTGTTATTAACAAAACATAGCCCAATTGAAAATGTATAAATATTTTTTAAACAAAATTTTTAAATCAAAATGGAAAACGTTTGTTTTTCTCTATATGTACACAGCAGCTCCACAATGCCTGTTTGAGCTAACTGAATGTGCACACGGAAAACCACAGCATCTCATTAACGCAACGAAAATGCAACACAATAACAAAATTTCAAGTGGACATTCAGCAGTGCAGTGCATTCTAGATATGATATGTAACAAAGAACGACAGAGCGAACACCCATTGTCTTTTGTTGTGACGTTGCTTACGATGCTCGAGAGGCTGGGTGGGCGAAAAATGACAAAGACCCCCATGAAAATACGCAGATGAGTACTGTTGTTGTCGCTGTATTTGTTGCTACCTCTGAAGGGACTAGATATAAACTCATTTTATATTCATTGACAACGATGGCTGAAAGAGAGATTTTGTAGATTGGGTTGGAAAATGACTCCCCAATGTTTCTTGTTTCATTTTGCCTTATTGTGCACAAGTTGAGGATGAACCTTGTATATGTAAGTAAAATGTAGCAACCATTATATAAACAGGTACAATTACTTTTGCAAGAATGCTCTGTACATGTGAGTGTTTCGCGATTATATGATACATTACCCCTTCTTTTCCAAGACTTCTGTCTCATATAGCAAATCTTAACGGACCACAAATTAAATTTGTTAGAATTTACCAAATGCAGTTTGGGTATTAAGAATGTTTTGTTGTACAATAATTCGTAATCGACAGTTTGATTGTCTTATGGTTACAGTATCTGGTATTATTATCGGAGTTTTGTACACTATATTTGGGTTAAGTTTAAACTTGGTTTTTTCAAACAATCAATACGTATACCCTTCATATTCGACATGCACACACACACCGTACAAACTGCGTTTCTTGAGCTCAATATTGTTTTGTTTTGACGACCCAAGGACGTGAATCATGTACGAGCCACGCGAAGGGGTTGAAACATTTTGAATGAGTTGTCTTTCCGTCTCGTCTTTTTTTAAGCACCTAAGTGTCGGACGGCAGCGCTTGCATGCAATTTCTGCTTTTTATTATTATTATCCTTGTTATTACTCTTTTTTTATGTTTTTTTTTTTTATATTTTCATTGATGCGCTTTCGTCTGAAGGGAGCATGATTAGGAACAAGACTATATACATTTATAAATAAATAATAAACGAGACACACGAGGTTGAAGAAAATCGATGCATATATATTTTTAAGAATTTTAACAATTTCTGAATATATTGTTGTGTTGATTTAATTATCCTATTTTTCTCTGTCCTCTGCATCGTTATATTTTAATCTGTGAACAATTTGTTTAACTTTGACTTGACTTTATCTAATCCGCTGTCAAATCTCTTTCTTTGCTTCTCTGCAAATCTATTCCTTTTAATGTCAATATAAATAATTTAAAAATGCAAAAAATTGAACTTGTTTAAAGTTAAATTTTGTGATTTTCTTAAGGGACCCTAATTTCGTTACATGTTGGGTATGCAGTTTTGAATTATACATAATAATTGTCTACTGAATGGTAAACTTGTTCAACTTAATACATGTAGGATATATATGTATAATATGCCAACTTGTTGCTAATAGTGTCTGGTTAAATTAACAAAAGAAAATTTCATTAATAGAACTATACCAGGAAAACACACTAGGAGTATAGCGCGAAAATCTAGAAAATAACAATGACAAAATTGTTTTACTAAAATTGATAGGATTCGGATAAAAAACTTTTTGACAGCTAACAGAGAAGGACCCCTACTGCGAAAAAGCCCACTTTTATGACACATGCCCCCCCCCCCCCCCCACCCTCTCTCAAACTGAGCCCACCGATACCTCTTACCACCAGCACAAGTAAGTCAATGATGCGATGAATGACACACAGCATGTCATCGGTGTAATTTGCAGCCACAGTGAAAAAACCACAGTTATTGCCAAGCCGCAGCCGCAAGTCACCTTTCAACGAATTTTCTCATCCTTGGGGAACGGTTTTCGGGCTTTTCCTTTAGGCGTCAGCGACAGTCGTGACGAAGTGACAGTGACATTGGCATTAGAAGCGGCCAATTGGGAATCGACAACAACAACAACTTAAGTCGCTGTCTCTCTCTTAAGCTTTGAATACGAAATGGTTTATTGAGGGCTTTTCTGTTGTTTCACTTAGATGTGTATGGTTCACGGCTTATCTACCGTCATATCCGTACTTATCGGATATTTTGCTAAGATTGCACTCGCAGTAGCAGCGGTCGGTCGGGCGTGCCAATGAATTTTAATAGCAGTGCGCAACTCAAGTTTGGCGGTTGCTAAATTCTGATGATGCTTTGACAACGCGATAACGGTCCGCCCTTATTTTGTCTGTTATGACGACTGTCCGTGTAAACCGACACACGTAAAGCTAAAGACTTAAAACTCTTACTCATACCTTTGCCCATGTGTTCAGATTGGGGCGCTTCTGCCATTGCTCATTGTAAAAATCAATTAAAAGTCGATAAAATTCGCGGAGCAAATCGATTAATAATGTTTCCACATTATAACTGACATTGAATACCACGTTCACCCAACCTAAGTTGTTATTGTTGCAAAGTTTGAGTCCAAACGAAACCAAATATGCTCAGTGCATTCGTTGGTAAAATATCAAAGAAAATTTTACCTCATACTGTTGCTACATAAGGCTCTGGCATCAAAAATTCAAAAAAAATTATTAAATACCAATGAAATAATAATAAAATGTAATATAAATCTGATTATTCAAATTTTGTGTTTTTATTCAAAGTGGCGTGAAATTCAAAAAGTTAAACTCAATTATAATATTCAACTGCGCTTTCTGTTGGTTCCATTTTTTGCGAATGTTGGTATTGTTGTTGTTTTTAAATGTTTATGTTTTTTTTTTGGTTCTGTTTGAATACAATAAGTAGAGGGCGCAACATTGTATTGGGTGGGTTCTACATTATGTAAATAAAATTAATTTTCATTTACTAATGGCTTTTCACTGACGAACGAATGATATGGATAAGACAAATATAATATAATTTTTCAAATGAAATTTATCAAGGTCAAAGAAACTCGGATAGTGATATTCACAATAAACAAACCTTTTACATATTTGTAACAAAAACACCTTTTGTGCTTTCCACCATATTCAGGAACGTGTTATTTTTCATGTTAAAATTGTTTTAGATATCCTTAATTTGTATGGCAGCTGGACGATATTATAGTGTAAGCCCGCCGATTTTGACAAATAAACTTGATGCAACCAAATGAACCCATCGAGCAGAGTTGCAGCGAATGGAAATAGACAAACGTACGTAAGTAAGTGGGTAATAATCGTTAAAGTATTAGCTTTAAAAGCATCAACGTTAAATTTTGCACCTATTAACCGCCGTTAAAAAGAGTTATGATGCGCACCTCCATGTGCAGTTGTGAGTTCTTTAAGCACTTGCAACACGTGCCGGCTACATAAAACAGAAGAACAAAACAAAGGAACGTTAGGTATCAAGAAAAAAAGGCATAAAGGCTTTCAATGCTTTTAAAGGGGGTTGGATACACACATAAGAATGTCGACGGACGCGTCCAGAACACCATTCAGCGCACATTGATCCACTCGACTTTTGGCTTTATTCTAATTATAATGCCCACTCCAATATGGCTATGATGGGTCTTGAGCCCACCCGGCGCGCGACCAACGTCAAGTACAAAAGGTCTCGAGTAAAAGTCGCGATATTGTATAATATATATAAATATGAACTGTACGAAGCTGAGGTGAAACGTTGCCCATAGATTTCAGGCTCTTTTTCGTTTCGGACCGCCCAGTGTGTTCGTTGTAATTGTTTTTCTTTCTTTGCATGATTTTTTCGCAACTTCGACAAAGTTGCTACTGCATTGTGTGCATCCTGCGCGTCCGCATCGTCGGCGTCAATTCAATTACAAGTTGTTTTACCGACGCTGACGTTGACGGGACACACGCACAACGTTTCCACGCACATATATCGCATAGAGGCGTCGGCAACAACAGATTCTGGGTTTAGGTTAGGATTAAAACCAAATATGGTATGGAAGCATTTGTTCCCAGCCAGGAAATTCGCGAATAAATTGGGGAAATTGAAATTTGAATTGAAAACATGATTTGTACAAATTATAATTCTGATGGTTATGTTGCTTTTAAAGCTCCAAAGGATAACAAAGACAATTTGCCACAAAAATTGAAAACCTGCCCAGCTCGTCTAACGGACGCCCATAGTCGCCTTTGGTCACATATTAGTCAGGAGGATAACGAAATTTGCCCGCCCTTCTCTGGGGAACTCACAAAGAACAAAATTGGGAGAGAGAATGAAAGAAAAATAGAGTGAAAATAACATAAAGGAACTTGAGCTTTCCCATTCAAATATATGAAAACAATAGTGAGTCTAATGATGGGAAACGAGCTGAGCCCAGCCCAGTCCTGGAGAAGCGAACAGATGATTAAATCTGGGGACAACAAAGGATAAAATAGCATTTAAATTAGAAGTTCATTGTCGTGTTTTTGTTACCAAAGTAGCGCACAAGCAACAGCTTTGTTATTGACAGACAATGACGACACAAATTATTGCAACAACAGCCCCTAAAAGTATATACTGCTTTTTATTTCGCTGTATGCCACAATATGAGGAAATGTATAGACATACTATACTAAAACTGAAATTAGGTTCGGTGTTTTCAGACGGCCGGGAAATTCCAGAATACCTGGATCACGTGAATCGATTTTAAAAACTAAAGAACTACGTTGTTCGTAGGTGTCCCATTAATTATTATTGTTTTTGGTGGAAGTGTGGAAGCATGTGAAAAGTTGTTTTTTATCCCAGACGGCAGATGGCTTAAGTAGACTTAATGTATTGCAAATAAGAGTAAACATTTATCTGCATCTTTGGCTTATTAAAACAACGCATTTCCCAGGCGGACAAAAGCTAGTATTTAACATCTAAGAATACAAAACATACATAGCAATATGTATACGTCTAAAACCACGTTTAAAGACTGCTGGATGATACGGCTTATAATGATCATCAATAGACGTACGTCATCAATCTTCATCCATAATCTCACGTACAACAACAAATGCCTAATCAATGAATGAGAATGAAATAGTGCCGCGCTGTGTGACAGATTATATATTTTGCGAAAAACCAAGACGAAATTTGTTCAACAACAATAACTTATAAAGGGATATCCAATCAATACCCACCACCCAAGTCTTTTTGAACCGTTTGAATATGCGTTCTTGCAAATAAATGTGTCAGCTTCTGTTCTGGTAAAAACAGGTGCCGCAACAAGAAAATTTTAACTAAACCCATACAAAACGTTGCAAAAATGATTTGCCAGGGAATTCACATTGTGTGTCATTTTTTTTTAAATTGCTGTAAATCTACGAGTTTGCTCTTTCCTAAGCCACGTATTTAAATTGTAATCTGTTAGGCAGCGGCACACGACGAAAGTTAAGGCTCTGAAACTGTCACCATATTTTTTCTATTCAAATTAATTTTCCATTCCCCCCAAACATGTTCAAACGATTTTTGAATTTGATGTTCATGCGTGTGAGACTGTCAGAAAATAATGTCACTATAAATATTGTTCATGTCTAAATATAAAACATTTATGATTTCCCCTAAGAAATAATTTATTTAAATCAGCTTTTTTTTTGATAAAATACCCAAACGTAGCAAAATAAAAATAAGCGATCCGCTCTTCACCCATATAAAACAGCATTCGACAACAATACAAGCATAGCTATCTTTTCTACAGAAAATATACTTACCAAAGTTTGAAAAGTATAAAGACTGATGTCAGCAAATATTGTCTAGAAGATACCCTCAACCGTGTTAAAAAATAACGCGCATATTTATTGTTTGTATTTATGTGCGTGCGCAGATTTATATTATATGTATACCGTTAAGCCGTTAAGTGGCTAACCCAGACAAGGGAAATTATTTATATTCTTCAGCGCATTCTTAATCATTTTTATATCTTATAAGATATATATATATCTTATATAAAATAAGGAAAATAAAATAAATTATTTACATAATTAACAGTTTGGTTATTTTATTATCTTGAGTGTCATTGTTAAGTTTTGGTACTTAAGTGTAGTTGTTTAATTTAAGTACTTTTTTGCTGACAACTAAAATTTTCTTTTCTGCTATTGATTGAGATATTTGATAAGTGAAAATAAATGCTGGATTCTTATATGCATGTGCACTATAAAAATGATACATATCAATGAATGATATATATCATTCGGTTA